>CM038216.1:173212965-173297530 GCA_021442155.1 Cymbidium sinense | reverse complement strand
AGTATGGCTAGATTTTTTAAAATAAGCATGTTTTAAATCATAATTAACAGTTGGTAAATTTGAAAGTAGGCGCATCGCTAAGAGCGAGAATTTTTTTTTTAAAAAAAACTTTGAACCAGTCTTGGCATTATGGTCGTACCTGAGTCATTCGTTGTCAGAATCTAGCGAGCTTGGTATCGTTGAAATTGACACAAAATTTCGCACGACTTTTATGTTGACCGAAAAATGCGATTGGGGCTCTTTGCATAGCAGATTTCTCCAATGCACGAAAAATTTGCGGCGCAATTTTAAATATTGCGATCGGCCGCGGTATTTTGGCCGTACCGGAGTCGTATGTTGTTGGAATTTAGCGAGCTTGGTATCTTTGGAATCACCACAAAATTCACCACGACTTTCATGTTGACCGAAAAATGCGATTGTGGCTCCTTGCATAGCGATTTTGTCATAAAATCGGCGCAATTTTGAATATTACGACCGGTATTTTTTTGAGGAGTCATCTGTTGTTGGAATTTAGCGAGCGTGGTATCGTTGGAATCGGCACGAAATTTCTCACGACTTTTATGTTGACCAAAAAATGCGATTATGGCTCCTTGCGTAGCAGATTTCGCCAATGCGCATCCATAAATCAGCGGCACGTTTTTGAATGTTGCGACCAGCCGCGGTATTTTGGCCGCACCAGAGTCGCCGTTGTCAGAATTTAACGAACTTGGTATCGTTGGAATCGACACAAAATTCCACAAGACTTTCATGTTGACGTAGAGATGCGATTTTGGGATGCATAGGTTTTGTGGAAAAGTATGGATTCAAATAGCAACAGTGGATGGATCATTACAAAGTTTGCAAAAAATAGTAGATGTGGCAATCTCATTACAAAGTTTGCAAGCATGACAAATTCATAGCATGACAAAAAATAGTAGATGTTGACGTATTAGTCTTTCAATCTCCTCCTTGACTTTTTTTTTATTGAATGGAAAACATTATCATCGTGTATGTTTGTATTTATTGTTGTTATTGCTCGAATTAAACATTTATCGATACTGTTTGTCGTACTTATTGTCCAACCTTGGCATCAAGGTGTTTGGATTTATGTTTCTATCTATGTTAAAGTTCTCATACTTATTGTGACTTTTTCTTGCTTATGCTTGCATTTTAAACACCCGACTCGAGAATGCATGTATTGTTGTATCTCATTCGGTAAGATCGATCCCAGGGAATTGATCGATCTTCCTATCTGAGTTAACATGTCGAGTAACGCCTCGATAAACAACCTTAGATAAGTTGGCAATCCTCTATAGACCAACTTTCTCCATAACAGTTAACATCATCGAATAAACACTCAGATACCTCAGGATAGATCGAGAGGTTACGAGAGAACCTTTATAATTATATTCCGTGCAGTTTGTCATCGTAGCGCTCGGTAATGATCTTAGAATAGATCGAATTATCCTAAAGGGATTCCGATGATCTCTTCTATGCAAATCTTTATCATCAGTACACTTTGACACACAACTCAGGAAATATTCACAAACAATTTTTGTGGTTGTTAATATTTCTCAGAACATACAAGTCAATCAACCGAAATAATATACAACACATAACATTAAGGAACTACAACTACAGTCTTGATGGTCTCATCGGTAGATGATGAAGAACTATCTCGAGTCATCCTCGTCGTCTAGAAGGGTCGGAAGCTGCTAGGAGAAAGGACCTCAACACCCGCTCCCAGCTTGCGATCAAGCGTGTCCCCTTGAAACCTCGGATGAAGCCTTCATCAACACCGCCGCTCAAAGCCTTCACCTCTACATCATACAGGTGGTCTCTGGCCTCCTGAACATGATCCTGTATGATACTCTTGAAGGCTGTCGAGTTCTTGAAGTCCTCCGCGTGATCCGCTCCTTCTACCCAGATAAAAGCCTCTTTCTCACGAAGAAGCGGCGTAACTCGGTTCTTTGCCTCAAGACACGAAACCTTCGGAAAAGATCTTGGATCCTTTGCGGCACAACCAACCTGTCAGCCTCCACTAATTCATCCAGTCGCTCAACTTCACGGCGAAAAGAAAGAGAAGTCGCAGTCGCCAACTGGTCTGCTCATCAAGTTGATTCTCCAACACGGACATCTCTTTTACTTTCTCCACATACCGCTTCTTATATTCACCATGGAGAAACTTGACCTTCACGAACTCAATTCCGGTCATTGATTGATGTTCATTTGAAGTCAAGTTGCTTCTTCAATATCAAATAAGAAAAATTACGTTAAGCACAAGGAAATGGGAAATAAAAGAATCTAAGAAGGTTAGGTTCTTGTCGCGGCCTACGCAGGAATGATTCAACACGTCCTCAGGAATGAAGATCCTTGGGGAACAACTACTCGAAGGGCCCGACTCTTTTGGTATCTGATATCACCATCACCTCTTCGCTCCTTTTCCTCTTCTCTATTGGAGACGGGTCCCTTGGGAAGAAGCCAGGAGCGTTTGGGAGATCTGAAACCTCTTTGTTGGGCTTTCTCAGCATAAGACCGCCGGGATGAATAGAAAGCCCCTCCAAAGATTCCTCGCACAAATCTGTTGATATCGAATCTCAAATCGAAGATCTTCAATATTCGGAATTTCGTCAGGATATCTTCATCACCAACCTGTAGGGGAATGGGTAAATCTCTCAGCTTTCCCCATTTCTCGAGGAGACCCCAGTCATTCTTCACAAAAAAGAATCTGCTTGCCCAACTCTTGGGAGGATCCTTCGTCCGGAGGTCAAGTAGCCGACTCCTGCAGGTGATACGACCATGTGCATCATAGTAAACTTGCACATCCGTGCGAGGTAATCGGTAGTCAAGGTCGCGCGCTCCTCGAAAAGACTATAAGTCCCATCCGCGATCGTCATTGCCACAGTGAAAAAATGGAAATGCAAACCTCGCATCTTTGACAAAATGGCGATCATCTCGGGGATGGGGAAACCGCAATCCGCTAAACTCATCGTAAGTGGTGAAATACCCGGTGGAGCTCTATCAGACTTCTTCGGACACTTAAGAACCAAATCATTCGGCAAATAATATTTTTTCCGAAGCACGATCAATGTGTCTCCCGTGATCGACGACTCCCACGAATCTTCAGTCCTCCCCCTTTTAGAAGGTTCCCTCGTCGCTGCCTCCGTTACAAGGGTCGGACGTGTCTCTTTCAAAAGATTATCACCCATCTACAAACATCGGCAACTCGTACGATCGAGATGAAAATTGATCGAAGAAGAGTGCCTAAACTCCCACCAGGGGGAGGGCTATGCACTCTGGCTTGTTGGAGATGAGGAGGTAGAGGTTGATCCAAGAAGAGTGCCCAAACTCCCAGGGGAGGCTATGCACTCAGCTTGGTGGAGATGAGGAGGTAAGGTCGATCCAAGAAGAGTGGCCAAACTCCCACCAGGGGAGAGGCATGCACTGGCTCGGGGTGAGGTGGATCCGGTGTCGGTGTAAACCTGCGATTCAGCTAATTTTCTACAAGAAAAGTAGGAACATGACTTTGATCTCTAACCTGGACGGTCCAACGTGATGGCAACCACGTATCCGCGCCTTGATGCTCAAATAATCCAACTCAAGAAGCAAAGGAGAGGAGGCAGAATCATTTCCTCTTACCCTGGGGTTTTATAGACCCCATAGGGGTAAAGGGTAAAACCCCAAAAAATCCTTCAAAACCCATGAAAGCCGAAGCCTCTCGGTCGGACTGGCGTGGCCAGCCATGAACCCAGCATGTAGCGCTAGCGCCTCAGCGCGCCCGGCCCTCTCCGACCCGCAGATCCGGGCCGCCCGTCGTCCTGATGGCATGACGGCCGATCGGCCAGCGTGCGCGGATGGCCGTGGTTCGACGTATGGTGCTCCGCGTAAGCGACCGTAATGCATGACGTGTTCATGACACGTGGCGCTGACGGCCTGACATAGCCACGGTGACGTGGCTGTCTGGCCCATGGTATGGAGTATACCCAGCGTAGCCCGCCGCTTAGCGGCGTGGCCGACGGCATGGCGTGGCTGACGACTTCGGTATAGCCGCGTGGCGCGGTCGACGTGGTGACGTACGCAGCGCACTGATGACCCGTAGGCTGGAGAGTAGCCTCTATGACGCCGCTTCGCCACGCCATAGGTGCTTCTGACCTCAGTGGTATGGGTCCGAGCTGAAAACTTCCGGTATGTGTCCGAACGGTCCATAACCTCAAAATATCGCACCACATACCTATCGCATTTTGCGCCCGCTTTACGGTTATAATATTGTCTTTATGAAAATCTGTTCTCTCAAAATCGCGTTGATGGACTCTCCAATTTCATTTGCTATTTTCAAGTATTTGACATATATTTTTGGATGGTGAGATAATGTCAATAGAACGATACATCCTCGAAAATTAATCGATCAAGCGAATCTCAAGGCATTTTAATGCTTGATCTAATCACCGATTTGACAAACTTACGTCCGGCCGTCTCGATGACGAACATAGCAACATCAAGCATAGTCGATCCGAACTTCGACTCGAGATCAAGCTATCGAAGCATGAAAATGGATCACGATCCGTAAATGGTCACCAAAGCGACATATTTATAATCGGTCGAGCCGTCGTAAGACGAATCCAACGAATCCAAGATCACCCAATTCGACATCATTAAGGCACCCGGATCATCAAAATACACCGTCGATCGGGGATCGCCGGGTCGATGGGAGTGGTTGGAGTTTTCCGAATTTACAAGCCACTCCCAAAATCTATAAATAGAGCTTCATTCTCACCTTAGAAAGGACCGATCGATTTGAAGACCGAGCTCGAGAACCACCGGTCGACCGGACGATCTATCACCACCGGTGCCACCACCCGGTAGTGCGAAGATCGAGCTTCGCCTCGGAGATCGCCCCAGGACTAGAAAAGACCGGTTGCTCCTTTCTCCGAAGATCAAGAGGTTGCTCCGTCGGTTCACGCTTTTGGGAAACTTCTCCTTTGGGTTGGAGTTGACCGATATTGTATTTTTCTACACTCGGAATATTGTTTCCGCTTAACACCTTCTTCTCTAATGAGAAGCGACCATCTTTTGAACACATGAAAGTTCTGGGCAAGGCCGTGGTTTTCCCCGCGGGTTTTCCGCATTATAACCCGTGTTCATATCCCTTGTGTGTTGGATAATTTTTTTGCTCTGAAGATCTCGCATCTAGGAATAAAATTCTCTAACACGCCATGATGAAAATATAAAATATTAAAATTAATAGGCTAATGTGTTCGATTATAGACTGACTGAGAAGCGAAGCTCATTTTTTGTCCACTTTTATATTTCCTTTTCTTTAGGTTCAAATATTCCATGTTTATATTAATTCACTAAGATATATGATTGAAGTCTCTTCTAAGCTAGTGACTTGTTGGGAGAAGATTCTAAAAAAAATCATAGCAAATTTAAAACGAAACAAATAAAATCAAAAGAGTAAGAAGAATATCATAATTTTATGAGAAACTCAAAACGGAAAAATCACTAGCCACATCACACTAAGAAATCCACTATGAACAAAAAATAGTAGAAATTACTCTTTACTTAATTCTCACTAGCAATCTCTATATTTCTCTCATTCTAGAGTACTTACATAATGAAGAAAATTACTCCTAAAATTGTAGAAAACTATTTAAAAATAGACTCTATTGTTTTGTAGCATGTGGCATGCAAAAGTAATGCCTAGCTTTTGTGCACGAATTCAAATGTCGCAAAATGAACTCCATTTGGCTCTTCTGCATGGTTCTAGCATCACAAAGTAATTTCTATTGCGTCATGGCGTTAACTCAACTCTTCTATCTTTGTGACTGAATTCCATGAATCCTGGTGCCAAGGTGTTGGTTTCTTTGTCTTTGAAATAATTTCTTTGTTTCACAACTCAATCGATGAAATTAAAGATTGAGTTGACAAAACATCCCTGATTGATCGCCACAATTAGGCTCCACAAAATAATATGACCACATCTATAAAATATTTTATTTCATTCATGTTTCCATAATTTAGCATCAATACAATACAAAATAAAAGGTAACAGAAGATTACATCTAACTTTCTAGATTCCAAGACAGTGACTTTTTTAAAAAAATAGGATGAAATTTAAGTACTTTTCTCAAAATTTAATGATGATAAAATTTAAAGTTATTAAATTAATTTGATATTGATATAGCATAAAAATTAATTGATCATTCCTATTAAAATAAAATAAAAATTCTTTAATTTATGTTAATTAAATTTTAATTAGAGTATATTACACAATTTTTTTCTTCATTCAATAAAATCAATTGTAATATGTAATAAGTGGTTAGAATCTATGAGATTAGGGAAATCTGTAAATGAGTCGGAATTGAGGATCAGTTTAAAACTCTAAACCACATAATTATTTAATTTGTAATTCTTATAAAAATATTTAGTAGATGTTAATCATTTCCTTTAAACTATTATTATATTAACTATTTTTTAGGCACTTACTACTATAATATCTAGTTATACTATATAAATGCATGCCTCATTAGATTATCTTTTTTTTTTAGTGTTTAATGAAGATCTATTTATATTTGGATCTAGACTAGCATATCATTCATACATAAGGCCGATCCATCATGGATATTGATGCAACATAGGTGATAGAATCTTTCAAAATTAAGTTCATGATTTTCCAACTCCAATTTGAATAAATTTATAATAAAATTAAGCATCTTAAAGAAATAATCCAATATACCAAATCTAATTTGATTCGAATCCAAATGATCTCAGATCAAATCCTTAAAGTATAATTAAAAATATCAAAATATTAATTAAAAGATCAAATGATCTCTAAATTAATCATTCTTAAAATTTAATAGAGCAACTTGAGAAAAATCTAATGACTCTAAGATCACTAAATTTTGAGACTTTATGATGTTTAAATGGTGAAAGAATAATCTATAATCAAAGGAATTAATACGAACTCTTGCCAAGAGATTTTGGCTAAATTTATCTAAATATAATTCCTATGTTTCATAAGCAGAATCTCATTTTTAACGAGAATAGGAGAATGATTTAAGAGCTAAGCCTAAGCGCTTGAAGCAAGACAATTAACATCAGTTATTTTCATCCACGACCAATGATTACTATACTATCAATTGTTGTAACATCTTATGATTAATATCATGGGATTCATCTATTTGAACAACATTGTAACATCTTACGATTAATTATTACATTTTTAATTCAAATGATACGTTAAAATTTATATTTGATGAGGTGATTTTTTGTAGCTACACAATAATTTGGACGCATTATCGATGTTCACTGTGGTTGATTAGTTAGCTGAAGTCGACTGATTTGGACGCATTATCGATTTGAATTAAAAATCAATAGTTTTATATGACGCTCTGCCGACTCTCTTAGTTGGGAAGAAAGCGCAAAATGCAAGGGAACAAAATGGAAGAAAATAAACAAATTTCAAATGAAAGAAACATATTAAACCCATGAAAGGGGACAATAATATAAAATATAATTGTTAAATGAATATTCGAATATAACTTAAAGATCCTCTCATATAAGACAAATCATTTAGAGTTAAAATCTTTGGCAAATCTCATGTAAGATGAATTAATCTAAAAGGTTTAGAAATACGCACCACGTTTTATCCACATTCGGAAAAATCTCCATATGATTGCATCCACTAATACTGTTAATTTAATTCTAATATAAAGTCAAATTCAAAATAAATTTTAAAGAGACAAACTCGATGATGAGCTTAAATAAATTTTAGGGGGATCTTCGAAGAGTTTAAAGTAACCAAATTTATTATGTTAAAATCCTATTAAAATTTTTATGTGTATTTAATTATTAATTATATTGTTGACATTCATGCGTCATAAATTCGAGTCAGCCACAGAAATTAATTCGAACTTTGGAGGTGGCAATAAATGAGCTCAAAATGCCTGGGCGTCAAAAAATAATCAACGACCGGATCGATGAGCGAACTTCACCGTCGTGTTGAATATATGATCATAATATAAATATTAATCTAGCGATTGATTAAAATTCAGCTATCGATGTGTTCACATGCTCAAAGTTGGAAAGGCGATAATACAAACTCCGTTCGTAAAATTGATTGTTGGCTTTGAAACATTGAAATCTATCAAATGACATTTCTCGGGGATGAGTGCGCAAATGTCGGTATTTGAAATGACAATCAAATCGGTAATGCGGGCGCTTACCAAAATCAACTCAAATGACCCTCCGATGAGCGAACTTGTCATGTTCAAAACGTCGAAATTAATTGGGATATAAATATTACGACTTGATGATCAAGCGCTCGAGTCGTCGCCGCGTCACCCATATGAGGGAGGAGTTGGCGAGGATCAACGATCGTTCCGTGAATTGATCATGCCTTCAACTTTGAACGCTCAAAATCTATCAAGTAAGGTATTTACACTCAATTCCATCGGCGAAAATCGTCGAAGCGACCGGCATTTTAGTGAAAACTGATTTGATGATATCGAGCCACGGCCAGCCAAAACCAGATTCGAAATCAAATTACCATTGATATATATATATATATATATATATATATATATATATATATATATATATATATATATATATATATATATATATATATTGATAATGTGCATTTACTGGTGTGAAATCTATATTAAAACCGTTTAATAAATTTAAAATTTATTAAAAATTCCTAAATTATCCACCATGCTCAATCGTTCTCCCCATTTTTATTTTTCAATTTTTCTTTTGAAAAAAAAATGGAAAAGGACGGTTCCTCCATTCACCCCATTCCCTCTTCATTTTGATTCTCACATTCCGGCTCTCTCGTCGAAAACGGAAAAGACAGGTAAATTCTCCCCTCTCGGTTTCCACCGTCCCGCCTCCTCATCCCGCCGAAAGCCCGTGACCCGTGTTCCACCTGGCGGCCCGCTGCCCGTTCCGTGC
The DNA here is from genome assembly GCA_021442155.1 of Cymbidium sinense. Taxonomy (NCBI): domain Eukaryota; kingdom Viridiplantae; phylum Streptophyta; class Magnoliopsida; order Asparagales; family Orchidaceae; genus Cymbidium; species Cymbidium sinense. Next base: position 173,288,596 of record CM038216.1, on the reverse strand, counting down.
GTCATCCGTCCAAGGCCTGTTCAGCCGTCTCCACTGCCTCGGATCCCGCGCGTCCCGCGCATGCCTCAACCCCGCCCCACTCTGGTCAACGCACTACCTCTAGCCTGCGATGTACTGCAGCTTGCTTCGCACTTCTGGCCTGTAAGCATATCGTGCTACAGCCCGCTCTGCATCCAGCCCGCTGCCGCTGCTGCCGCTCGGCCCGCCTTCTGACCTGCTGCTCCCGCCGGCACGTCTCTCGCAAAACCGCCTCCAGTCTGCGAGCCCCGTGCAACGAGTCCGCGGCCCGCTCCACAGCCCCATCTGCTGACCCGTTCCACGCAAATCTGCCAGCCTGCGCCGCCGGCCGCAATCCCGCTCCGCCGTTCTAGCTGCCTGCAAAACCGCGTCGCCGGCAGCAATCTGTCCCGTCGTTCCTAGAGCCCGCAAAACCATAGTGCTCTGGCCTAGCCCGCCGCGAACCGCTCCAGCCAACCTCCTTTCCACAACCCTCCAGCCAACCCGCCAGCCAACCTCCTTTCCACAGCCCGCCAGCCAACCTCCTTTCCACAGCCAGCTCCAACCTCCTACCCTTCCTTCCGCTTTTTTTGCAAATCGGGAAGAACATCATCAAGAGAATTTTTCTTTTGATTTTCGGTCGCATTCACCTTTTGCCCTAATTTTGTCTTGCGCAATCGATAACATCGTCAGTGAATTCTTCTTTTGGCTTTTGGCGTCGCATTTCTTTTAGCGCCCAATTTTGCCTCCAATCGGAAGATCATCGTCAGGATTATTCTTTCGGTTCCGGTGTCCCAATCCTGCGCCATTCGTTCATCATGCATTCGACGCTTAAAAATCGTCAAATGTATGATCTGTGAATGTGAATATATGTACATGCTTGTGTTTCTTTGCAGATTTGAAAACCTCGTTGTGCTCAAGAGGGCGCGACGAGATGAAAAAAAAAGGTTGTGATGTCATGAAGCCATCATTAAAATCGATAGGGTGCACCTAAGCCATCATTAGATGTCGCTCCATCTTGAAATCTAAATTCTAGACTTAGAAAAAAAAGAAATGGGGATGAATATATATTGTATATCTTCTTTCAAGTTTGAAGGTCTCGCCGTGCTCAAGAGGGCGCGATGAGATGAAAAAATCGGTTCGGTGTGAGCAAACCTATCTCAGAGCGTCGTGTAAGCCAAAACCTCGATCTACCACTGGGGATGATCTTTGGGCTACCAAAATTGCGTCAAATATTTTGACTTAGGTGGAAGAGTGAAATTAACTGACTTAAGAACGTAAGAAAAACTTATAATTTTAAACTAAAAGCGTCAAACAAAAAAAAAATGGGAGAAGTAAAATGACATACGACAGACATAAAAGTAAAATAAAATAAAAAGAAAGGTGAAATGCACTTACAAAATTTATCTCAGCAGAATTGAAAGCCCACTAAAGTTTATAACCGCTCCCTTGCAAATGTCCTAACTCTAACCCTTCAAACAAATGGAATAGAATATGAGACTCTCTCTTGGCCTTATTTATAGAAATTAGAAGGGGTAGTGAGTGGGTTGTTTTCAAAAGAAAAAAGAGGGGGGAAAACAAATGTGGAAAAGTTTGAATAAAAGAGGGCGAAAATAAAATGTAGGAGAGTTTGAATAAAAATAGGGGGAAAATGAGAATTACTTTGAGGACTAAATCTTCTTCTTAAAATAATAAATTAAATTATCCTTTGAACCTATAGCTTCGAAATGCCTTCTTCGCCACCAAATTTGTAACTCTTTGTACAAGAAGACAAAAGGTGATATTAAATCAAAATATCAAATCATAGCTTCCTTGATCAAATTAAAGAATTTCATCCTAACTATGATTTTCAAAATCAATGATTTCATTAATTATATGAAATTAGCTAAGTATAAACACGTGCATGTGCTTGAACATAGAGATTTTAAGTGCAAATTTTAATGTCTAAAAAGGCTGCCCAGGCTAAATTGGAATTAAATAAAAATATAAAATCAATCTCATAATTCAGAAATAAAATTACATAAATTACTAATTGCCCGCATGGATCCCGATATTATGCTGAATGCTTAAATTCAAGTAAGAGGATCTTTGCCAAGTTCTTCGATTTAATCTTGGGGAGACTTATTGAAATAGCATCAAGCTTACGTTTATAAATCATGATATCTAGAGATTTTTTTTTCAATTTATTTATAGATAAAGTAGTCTTTAAACTCAAAGGATTGCTTGCTCAAGTCATCAATATTTGACTCATTAAAGAGTTAGACTATTGATATCAGTTGTAGATTAGTTTCTCTTATTATTATTATTTTATTTATTTCTTTCTATTTATCAATTTTGAATTTAGATTCCTCTTTGAATTCTAAGGGTACATCTCAAATTTGAAGATTGTATAGATACACAGACACATCTAAAAAAATAATCATTCAACATATTAGAGTGCCTTTGAAGAGAAAGTCAGGACCTAGACTACTTAATAATTTTCATTTTGCAATGGCTCTACAGTTCCATAATTTTGTGTATGGCTAGACCACTTGCAATGGAATCAAAATATACTCAATTGAATCTTTAACATACAAAAGATAAGGATTCTTGGAAAAGAAGAGCCATTATCTCTTTAACTTGCCATATGAGCTCACCCAACATGGTAAAGGTTATGATGACAAAGTATCAAGCATCTTATTATTTTTAAAGTAGGGGCAATTCTTGACTTCTAATCTACCACTTTATTCTGATGTGGAGGAGATTAAGGTTAAAAATTCCCATAAGCTTAGAAATTTCAGACTTCATCCTTTTGTTCTTGGATATAGTCCTCCCATCCCTTTAATTTGCTTTTTTTTTGTTCTTTTATTCTTTCTTTCTTTTTATTAACATTTTGATAACATTTCAATTCTTTATGAAATGTTACATTTGACATTTTTCCTAGTTACATCATTTACTAGGAGATTGGATGTATTCAACTTTTTATCCAAATACAACATTTGATGGGGTTCAATTCTTTATTTTGAGTGATTGATCATATTGCATGATCCAACACTTCAATTTCTTTTCCATCATTTAATGGAACAAAAGACTTAGTGAGGTCATTTAGGACTGGAAAAATGGCATTCTTGAAGACTCTACACTTCTAATTTCAGAATGGATATGAACATCCTTTCATAATTATTATTATTTTTCTTTTCTTTCATTTTATTCTTCATTTTTTTTTTGGACTAGGTACTCAGAGTGTTAAAGATGTTTCAATTTCTAAGGTTCTTTCTCAATGTTTGATTTTTATATTTTCAATCAATAGTGTGGTTAAGTTTTTCTTTTAAGTTAAGTTTTCAAGATTACTTTTTCATTGAATTGAAAAATCATTTATTTACTTGATTGAATCTTCATGGCACCATCTTATCAAAGCTCGATTAGAATTGGGCCAATCTAAATTCACTTTCATATTTATAATTGATGTTGGCTGATGCACCCATTAACATGTAGTTTGGATATTTTCTTCTTTTGAATTTTCTACATCGCTAAGATGTTGATAAGTTCTTAATAGTCTATCTTCATCATAGAAGATAACCCTAGAATTTCTTTATTGTGGAATGCGACATCAAAAAGTTGCTTATAATTAAAGAAGGCAAATTACAGGATTATGTAATGCCTTACTTCTTTTTCATTTCTTTTTCATTTCTTTTTTTTAATAGAACATTATGATGCTTGTTTTTTCCAGCAACTTCTCTAAGATAGATAAAACATCATATTTTAAAGATGAGTTATTTGTCATTTCTTTTCAATGTAATTTGAAATGGTATGACTCTACCATTTTAAATCTAATTTCAAGAATTTCCCTTTGATATGGAGGGAAGGTAGGTCTAGCTCTATCCTCAATGGATCAATAGACCTCATTATCTATTCATTTGGAAGATCATCATTTAAAAGAGGACCCTCAGGAAAGATGATGTGCTACTAGAAAGTTAAGCATGTCTTGTACTTTTATAGCACAAACAAGATTAAAGATAATCTAGCTTGCAATAGAACCTTAGACCACCATACTAGACATTAAGATAATGTCAGTCATAAGACATTGCAAAGAATTTACTTTAGATTCACTTTGTATTGAAAGCATATAATGCCTTAGTCTAGAATGGAGAAAAATAAGGCTTTCTTTATTAATTTGACCAAAGTCTTATGAAATATCAATGACACAATGGGAGAGGACTCCCATTAAAGAAGTTAATTAAATTTATTTGATTTAAATTTCATTCATTTCAACCTTATCAAGAGAATCAAAATTCTCCATTGCTGCCCTCTCTTTTCCTCTATTGATTAGAAGTAAAAGTGAATCCTGTCATCATGTCTTTAGTTTTTTTTTATATCATGTCATCTTTCTCTTTTGATTCTCTCCTTTACTCTTAATGTTCCAAGGTTTTGGAGAGGTCTAAAAGAGGGTTACCTCCAAGTCACTCCCTAGAACTAGCCAATCAGCATGAACAACAGATTTTCCAAAATTTTAGTGGACATATGGAGTGGACATATGGAGATGAATTAAGATTAAAGTTGATTTGCATTTATGCAAAATTTTCTTCTATATGGATAGAAGATTCACATTTAATTTCTTAATTGACCTTTGCCTAAGGTCAATAAGGCATTCTTTTCTGATGATTTTTATTTTTTATCCCTCTTTTATTTTCTTTAGTGTTGATTCTTTCCTTAAATTCAATTCAAGCTTCAATCATATTGGTAAGGGGCAATAAGCAGAACTATGCCTCCTTCCTTTAATTTCAATTTTCTTATGATTTGGAGGAACTCCTTCATTTCAATTTACATCCTTAGGTATTTGTTACCTTTGAATATATTAGAACAAAGGGTACTAGTTTAGGACCCTATCCTTATTCTCTTTAACTTTACTATAAAGCTAAAGTAATATCAAGGATAAGTTTAACTTTGAGATTTTATTCTTGAGATTTACTTTTTCAAATTTTGAAGTAATTTCAAACTATTTGAATATAACATTTCTTTTCCACATTGGAAGGGTTTCAAATCCGTCTTGACTAGATTTAGCTCTAATAGAAATGACTTGATTTTTATTTACATATCTCCCTTTTTTATTTTGGTGTTTGGTTCGAGGACCCAATCGTTTAACTGTGGCAAACGAAGAGTTCTAGAACCTTAGTTCAAGATGTTGGATAGGCTCAACCAAGAATGAAATGGAGAGGTATCCAATGAAAAGAAAGGTAGTCTTGACCTGTGAGTGTCACTAGTACACTGCCGATATATAGAAATAATAATTTATTTCCAAAGGGAACTCAGAGCAAGCATTTGCATTCAACATGCACACACTCGATTGAGCTAAGGGAACTCAGATCAAGCATTTGCAAGTCTCCCCAAGCTTTCTAGAGTGAATTCCAATTCTCCATTTTTGGTTTCTCTTAGATTAAAAATAGGGGAGCTCTTTCAAATTTCCAACTTACTCAATACACAAAATCAACTCAATTCCTCTTGGAAGCATCTTCAGAGGATTCAATCGAGTTGATCCAAAGCTTCAACCCAAGTTCCAAAGGCAAGGGAGGTGGTGTCTAGACCAAGGTTGAATCCATTTAAAGGAGAGCTTGGTCCATAGGAAGATCCACTCAACCAAATCACCTCAAATATTCAACGGCGTCTGCTAACGAAGCTACCTCAATGGATTCAAACCTGATAGCCTCCAGTAGGTATGCCTTCAACCCGAGCTTAAAATAAAGAGTGACTGGTCCTTCGTGAAAGAAAGTTTTACCTCATGAGAATTTGATCATTAGATTTTCTCCCCTTTACTTCTAGATGGTGTGGGTAAAGTTTGAGCTCAATCCGAGCTTAATCGAGCTCGAATCTTGTCATGGAAGGTGGACGGTTCCCCTTTCTAGCAGACGAACTCAGGGACGGATCATGCGCCGTCCATCCGTGCATTTTGGATGGACGACCATTATTAAGATGCATAGGATCCATAGATTAATCCCTTAATATCGTGGGTTTTATCTCAACAATCTAATCTCTGATCGGACGGATGAGGAGAAAGCGTAGCCCGGCGGCGTGGTGCTATGATGTGACAGCTTAAGTGGCCTCTCCCGTCGCACCATGTGGAAAGCGTAGTATACATGGCACCGAGATTAATCACTTAATTAGGCTATTCAATTAATGGATAATCATGAAAACTTCAAGAATAACATAACTAATTCTAGAAAAATCATAAAAATATAAGGTAAAATATACTATAAAGATATTTTTTAGGAGAATAATCTAAAAATGTTTCCAATGGATTTTAAATAATGTATTTTTCTCAATTAAGGTTTTAATGAAAATTTAATAACCCTAATTACACTCTAATTATTTTATTAAGTCATTTATTTTGGTTGGATGACCTCTACCTCTCTTAATTTTCTTGGAATTTATTGATGAGTTAATTAGGGAAATCATGTAATGAATGGTAATTAAGGGTAATTAAGCATGTGAACAATGGTTTACCCTCTATTTTTAATTAAGCCTTGCTTAAGTGAAGAAGAGGTTTATGTAATGGGGGGAATTTTCCTAAACCCAAACTTAAACCTCTTTACTTAATTAAGATAAAATTTTTGAAATATTCTAGAACTTAATCAATCCATCTTGGAAGGTTCTTAAGTGTTCAATAACCTAAGTAGCCTAAGGAAATCAAAATCCAACCCACATGTGTGGGAAGTGTTATGAAATACTTAAATTAAATCCTTTAGCTTAATTAATCACTAATTATGAGCCAATTGTATTTTGCCCTTTCTTTCTTAGGTGCATTGCTGGTTTAAATTCATTGTATGGTTTTATGTCATACAGTGGCTCATAATTATGTGATTAAATATGTTAAAGTGGTATATGTAAGGGGTAATTAGCACACTTAATTCATAACTTAACCTAACCAAAGAATAAAATTGATCTAATTGCCTAAAAATTAAACTTAAATAACTCACATATGGGGGAATGGGTTAGGACCAGCAAACTCATTTCACATTTTTTAAATTAAAATCAAATTCAAATAAAATCCAAACTCTCCTTAAAATAAACTTGATTTACTTTAAATAATCTTATTCATAGGATTGTCTTTAGGAATTAATTAGGGTGGATGTGAGTAAAAATATAAAGATGTGCATAGTGTGGCTTTCCTTCTCTTTTCTTTTAGCATGGCTTTGAATAGGATTTGGCAAATTGTATAGTTCATTTGAAAAGAATACAACACTTGCTTAAATCCATTCCTATGTTATTATTTAAGAAGGACATCCACACTTACACATATAAATTGCATAAACAAATCAAACAAATAAACACAAACTTTTGCATCTTTCTTTTTTCCATTCAGTTCTTTTGTACATGTATATGTATTTAAGGAAAAATATATAGTAGACAACCCTAGGATTTAGACTTTAAGTAATAAGTAGATCTTATACCTTACACCCCTGGTGCTAACAATGGTGTCGTATTCACTTATATTTTTCATATATGTATGTGTACATATGAAAATGGATAAAAGAATCCCTCTTTTTCTACTTAACAAAATCATGCATCATAAAAAATATTCAAATTTTTCAAACAACTTCTCTTAGCATTCATCATTAAAGTATGCTAGGCATTTCTATTTGCATGTATAGATATGCTTAGGATCCATCCATATGCATGATACAAATGTTGGGAAAGAAATGAAGTGATGTATATTTTGTGATAGTATTTCACTTTACTTAATCTTAAAATGTATTTCTTTTTTAATAGATTTTTTAGGGAAAATCTAAACTTAAGATTAATTAAAATACATAATAAAATATTCACTAAAAAAATCAAATATGAATCTACCTTGAAAATTACTTAAGGTAGGGAGGAAAAGAAGTTCCATCTCTTTTCCTCTTTTTTCAACTTAGTAATTAATTAGATTCACTTAAACCAAATCAAAATACAAAATAAAATCAGCCAAAGCAACTAAATCACTTACATGAAACAAGTCCTCTAAGTTGAACATTTTCATACTTAGAAAACTTCAACCTTAAAGCTTAGCTAAGCAAACCACACGAACTTTAAATAGCACACACATTAGGCTAAGTCTCCATTTCTAATTTTAGGTCAGGGTGGTGCATGATTTGAAGTTTGCTTTTATTTTGTGATGTTTTTTTAATCTGAATGTTAGGATGCATGTAGGCGAATGGTATAGTAACCTTAGTCTAACCATTATCTTCAGAGATTGTGCTTAAGCACTAATAAAAAAATATAACTATTTTATTGTGCAAGTGCTTATACCCTAAACATAATCCAAAATAGGCAGTAGATTTGGTTACCCATGTGTGGGATGCTAAGTCTAATCTATTGATATACATGCTTGGGATTGTATGGCTTGTTTGGCTAATCTCTATGTTGCAGGTGTTAGTTAGATTTTTTTTTTCATTTTTAAGTACTTTTATAATTAAGATTTTAGAATGATTGTTATGGGGGATTAGGATGAGAATTGGTCATAAGATCATGTCTTATGTACCATGTGAAGCTTTTAGAGCAACCACATTTCAACCATCTAAAAGAAAAAAAAAGAAGAAAAAAAGAAGAAGAAAGAAGAAAAGGAGAAAGAAAAAAATGAAGAATGAAGACCCCATAACATGAATTCCTTGCTTAATTAATTCATTTTATAATCCGGGTTGTATAAGGGTAGAGCTCAGTTACCCAAATTTTTTTTTTGGGTTTGTGCGATGGAGTCCGACCACAAATGACATTTTATTCTTTTACGCTAGTTTTATAAATTGATAGATGTTTGTTTAATTTTTGCATTAAGATGGCATCTTTTCTTAGTTTCTTCCTTGCATTGATGTATGGCCTGGATGATGGTTAGGCTCCTAGAAAATAAATTTTCTATCCAATCAAACAACTCAATTTAAAATAAATAACTCATAATCTCACCTAAAACTTAAGTTATAAAATAAGATAAAAGAATTAGCAACCTCTTAGCTGGATGTTATCTTACTTTTCTAACATCATGCATAAAATGCATATTATTTCACTCTTTGAGGAGGGCTTCCACCTTTGCCGAGAACTTGGCTTGACCTGAGAGCCATGGTGAAAACACACTTCCTTAACTTGCGGATTTTGGCCCATAATCTAATTTCTCATGCATTAGGCATATAAATCCCAAAGCTTGTGTCAAATTGATTGACTAAAATAAAAATAAAATATAACAAAATTTGCATTAGATTTAAGTCATGAAAGCATACCTTACATGATCTAGTCTCTTGGGGAGTGTGTTTAAGGACTTAGTTTCTTTCTAAATAAACAACAACCTTGCTATCTTGCAAAAGCATTTGACTTGCCTACATATTTTAAAATTGTTGGAGGAGTTAGTTAGCGGCCACCCCCAAGCAGTTGTAAGTCCAACAGTCGAATGATTTATCCTTTCTTATGGAGATAAACTAAATACTCATTTTCACCTTAGATTTAGGTCGTGCTTTTGGCCCTCGCCAAATCTCCCTAGATTTAGGTTCAAGGGTTGCTACTTTCCTTTATGGGTTACGAGCATAAATCCTCACCTCTTAGGCATTTCCATAACCATGTATCATGGAATTATAAGCCCTGACATTCTAATAAAAATTTAACTCAAACAAATTAATTCAATTTCAAAAATGTAAAGCCCAACCATAGGGTAGTTTGGGATACTTACGAGGCTTTCTAGTATCTTAAGCATCCCCTACTTATTTTCATTTGGCTTTGATAATAATTCCTTCCTCTTGATTGATCCGACTTAACTTTCTAAAAATAAATCAATCGATTGATAGTCCTACCTTCCAAAATCTTTAGAGACAATGATCATTTACCTTAATCGAGAGTAATCCTAAGGAATCCTATTCCTTAGGATGTAATTAACTATGGGGGTTTGCCCTTATAGGAAACTTAACGAACCCAGTTTAAAATAAACCCTACTTTACTTTTTCAGGTAAAGTAGGGGAAAAATCTCTGGTACATACGAAGACCCAAAATCCTTAGGAGTCTTTATTGAGGTTATTAGGTCCATTGTAGGGTGGTGATTTCTATCTTTTGAGATAGTACACCACTCCTTAATGTCATACCCGATCACCCTAATAAGAACATCTGTGAATCTACGTGACATCCCAATAAGGCGTATATTTATGTTTTCATTTATCCTCTTCAAAAAGGATAGATGAAGGCCGAAATATTTCACCACAGGCGCGTCATCATTCCCCCGACCATCTGCTTTAAGCTAAAATTGATGAATTTCATAAGTTTTAAATTTCAAAACTCCACATGCTGCTACTATACGCTACGCATTCAGCAATCTAAGTACTAGCCTTAATCAAAAGTTCTCTCTCAGCATTGACAGGGGTAATTAACTATAGGTCCTTGAGCCTATAGGAAACCTAAAACCAGATCTAAAGTCCTCACAAAATAAGAATGAAATCTCTGGGTAGGGTCTTATCTATTATCTCATCTATCTTCTAAAAATTAGACCGACACATAAATCATACTCTCTTCATTGTGAGAGGTCAGTGGCGAATTTTCGGAGCCCATAGATTTTTGGTGGCTCCGCTGGGGATAGATTTCTCTTTCCATCTTTGGCTAGTCGAATCTAAGCTATAATAACAGCGGAATATAATGAAATTAAATTTTAAAGTTACTTGCAGAACTGTTACTTTAGTTATCCAGAATAACACAATTGTGTCAATCGAACCTTTCGCACTAGGAATGCATGATCTTTGCTTCTTCTTCTAGAGGAAAAATGAGGCTAAGAAGGAGAAGAAATGATGAACTATGAGCTTGACAATTGTTGCAATCATTAGTCATGCGACCAAACTTGATGCTAGAAGTGAGTGTTCTCATTCACAGCAAGTTTGAAAATATTAAGTGGGTGAAATGGAACAGCTCTACTAGTGATCAAACAATCTTTTTGGGGGCAACGACACTAAGCTATAACCTCACAAAGGAGGCATCCTGAGACTCTCTCTAGAGTGCACATGGTGTTGAAAGTGATCAAGGAGAATAGTCTTATGAAGAAAAAGTATCAATGCCTAATTATCAGAGAAAATGAGAAAGCTTCAATAAAAAGGCTACTCTCACTAGGTAATGCTCAAGATCATCCTAAGCAATTCCTACACGGTGAACATAGGGATGTGACACATGAATAACATGTTCAGGAATCCACTATCAAAATGTCCCAGCAAAAAGAAAAATAAATATGGAGATCGAAGCCTCAAGAAGAAGTAGCGATGCAGAAGCTTCTTCATTTGGAAGCAAGCTAACCAAAAGACAACAAAGAAAGAGAAATGCTAAACTGCATGCTGAACAACCATTGTTCGTGCAAAAAAATTATACAACCAATTGTGAAACCAGAAGTGAGTGTTCCAACCTATAACAGGTTTGACAGCCTAAGATGGGTAAAAAGGGACAACTCTATCGATCAAATCAAACAGTCCTTCTAGACAAGCGTGACTCTAGCTTCTCTAGTGAGAAAACTCAAAATTGTATATGCAAGAGTGCATCACATCCTCAAAATTGCTAAGGAGAAAAGACAGATGAAAAGAAAATAATAAGGTCCTGTCATCAAGGAGGCTAGAGTTGCTCTTCCAAAGAGACCTCCTCCTACAACCCTAGCAATATGTCTCTAATTCAAGTCTCGCACGGTAAGCATTGAGGCATGACACTTGGACCATAGGCCCAAGAATCCATCATCGAACGGTCCTGACAAATAAGTAAGCAAATTTGGAAGCCAAAACCTTGAAGTAAAACTACCTTAAAGAAAGACAATGACGTGACATCTAGACTGTACTCTCACAAAATCCACTCCTTATGCGCTAGTATTTAGAGCTAAAGAAGTCTTGCCACTTAAAGTTGAACTACCTTCACTCTGAGTACCATTCAACACAATCTCACTCAAGATGGGAATGCCCGTCTATGAATGGAAGATCTTGATGCGCTTGATGAGGTCAGGTTCCAAGCTCAACAAAATTTAGAAATTTACCGAGCAAAGATGTCCAAAGCATTCAATCATATAGTGCGTCCTCGCACTTTTCAAGAAGGAGAATTAGTCATGGTGTTGACAATATCAATTATTCCTCACCGTCATTACATGTGTAAGGTTTGCTTGAAAATTATCTCATAATATAAGAATGCATTTTTGAAATAAAGCAAACATCCCCCTGTTAGACAGGGGATATTTTTTAAATTTTATAGTAAAATATTTGACTTTCCCTCGTAAGACAAGGGGCCTCTTTTTGTATTTGGGTTGACATCACGCTTAAGGCCGAGATCCCCATATACATTTTAAATAATGTATTCAAATTCACAAGCTTCAAAGTCTTATTGACCAAAAAAAGAAATTTTTAAGTCTATAAACTACAACAAACCAAGTTGGGGACACATCTTCCATCTATACATCCAATCTAAGACTCAAGTAGTGCGTAGGGGTGAACTCAACACGCCCAAATATGTTAGAGTCATAGTGCCTTACTCAACATGTCATAAAGTCCATGATGAGGATCCCCTTCATTTGCTCAAAGACAAGAGCATCTAAATTCGAAATCCCTCCAACTTGGTGAGTTCAAATGGCCTACACTGGGAGATCATCCATAATGGTCGGGTCATTTTCAAAATCCAATAAAAGGATTCTCACTGAAGGTACTAAACCGAAGTTTGGTATCAATATCAAATGAGAAATGGAAACTCTTTCAATAAGTCAACTAAGCAAAAAGCAAAGATCAAAGGAAACTCTTATTCAACAAGTCCAACCAAGCAAAAAGCAAATGACTAAAGAAGCCATCCCAATGTTCGTACAAAGACAAATGTTGAACTAAGGAAGTCATGTCATTAATATATCTATTGCACGCAAAGCATAGGACTGATGATTCTTTGCCATTGACCCAACACAAGCTTTGAGGGCTAGGTTCGGGATATCCTTCTATAAGCTCAGCGGGCAAAAGGTAATTTTGTATCAAGACAAGTCTTCAAGACAATTCAAGACTTTCCTCCATCAAATCCATCAAGGCCTAAGATATAAGAAAAATACAATATCTGAATCCCAGAGATGAAGTCTTCAATAAGGGAAGATGTTCTCATCTCACCAACAAATTATCAACTCCATTATGTCCACCCAAGGCACAAAGCCAAGATAGAGAAGAATATAAATTTCAAACTCTCAAGAGGAAGTCCTCAACAAGTCCAAAGCACAAAGCATGGGACTAAAGACATTCCAAAATTCTCTCTATTGCAAAGTCTCTCCTGTCAAATAGAGGGCCTTCTTGTATATATATTAAGTGACATCGTGCTTCATGTCAAGATCCCTAAATAAATTTACCTACTCAAGAAAAAAAATCTCCATGAAAATTCTTATTACACAAAGGGCATTTTAGATTTTATACATAGATGAAATCAATGTTACATGTTAAAACCTTCTTAAGATCAAATAAATCAACTCAAATATTGATATATTTTCTTAAATTTTTTAGAGCTCTTTGAAGTGCTTTAGAATTTCCCCTGGAAGATAGGGGACATTTTTATATATTTATTAGTGACGTGCTAAAGTCGAGATCCTCAGATAATTATACATGATGATCAGATTGAGCTACGTTTATTTACATATTAAAGAAGTTCAAACTCTGTAATACATTTTTGAGCTAATTTGCAATCCCATGTTAGATAGGAGCTCTTTTTTATGATCAAGTTTGTTCAATCCTCTCCTGTGAAATAGGGGTCTTATATATATATATATATATATATATATATATATATATATATATATATATATATATATATATATATATATATATATATATATATATATATATATATATATATATATATATAATATATATATATATATATATATATATATCAGAAGTCTGAGATAAGAATATATCCAGAATTATTAAAATATCTAAGATCTATCTCTCTAGAAAGATAGTCCAATGTTAGAATTTCTCTCAATGTCAATCAGAACTCCCGATTTAGCTTTCAAGAGTTGAAAAATATCAATCTCAATATCTTCAAGTCTAAGACATGGATGGGTTCTAAAGGTCAAACTCAATAAGCCCACAAATGGCCGAGTTGTTGACGCTCGCTTTACTCAACAAGCTCCAAGAAAAGACCGCCGTGAAAGAGCCCCCATTCGTTAGTTCGATGACTAAATCACCAACCCATCACAACTTAAGTCGAAGACTCGAGGAGGTTCTAAAGGTCAAACTCAACAAGCTTATAAATAGTTGAGTTACTGACGCTCTCCTCACTCAATAAGCCATAAAAAAGGCAGTGAAAGAGCCCCTGCTCGTCAGTCTAATGAAGATAGTCGTTCAAACTCAAACTAGATCTAACTTAGTGATTACAAGCAACCAGAATCCAAGAGATCTTTCTACCTGATCGATAGACCAAGATAATCTAAGAAAACTCTCAATTCATAACTGCTCCAAATCAGTCTTTATATTGCATATAGGGTGATATTTCAATCTATTCTCGAATGATCTGATCAAACACAAAGCATAGATCAAAGCCAATCTTTTTTATCAAGTCCATCAAAGCAGAAAGCATAGGACCGAGGAAGCAATTCTATAGTTCATACAAAGCCGATGGCCAAACTAAAGAAATTCTATGAATATTTAGTCTAAAGCATATTGCTGGGCGATAGCTCAACATTGACCTAATATAAGCCGAGGCGGGTCATCTAAATGCACCCTTCACGAAGCACAAAGCACATGATTTATGGCATATAAATACTTCCTGACAAGTCAATATGGACAAATCAGGTCAATCCTTCATCAAGTCCGTCAAGCTTAAAGCTAGGACAGAAAGAATTTCAAATCTCAAAATAAATAAACCAATTCCTCCATCAAACTCAAGCAAGCATGAAGCTAGGGTGGAGGAAACTCAAATCTGTAATGACATAAAAGAAAGAGATCTTCAGCAAAGCCATTGAAGCAGAGAGTAGATGGTGTAAGAACTCTTATCCATCCAATGAGTCGATCCTGACAAATCAGTCAATCTTGTCATTTAGCATGTCCAAAATAAGGCATCATACTAATAATAAATCCAAGATCTATGGCTAGCTCAATGGGTCAACTAGTTTTCAATAAATATGACTCGCTCCATACACGAATCATATTTATTGGAGGCATTTGTTGACCTTCATGCATGATACATCAGTCAAGTCGAGCTCAAAATCCAAATTCGATGGACTTTTGATCTAACAGCTTGCAAATCAGAGCTGAGATGCACCAAAAATCACCAAAATCAGTCGAAATGACTTCCAATCGATGAAAGGACTTCACCATTGCATTTAAATGTTAAAATTGATTAGAATATAAATATTACAAAAGCAAATGATCAACCAATCAAGTCGCCGATGTTGACATGCATATATGTCGAGGATGCAATGATGCCCAAATGAGCTCGATTAATGAACAAACTTTACTATTGCGTTCAAAACATTGAGTGGTTAGAATATAAATATTGCATAATCTAACGATCAAGCGTCGAGTATCAATATCGCGTCGCATAATGGAGTCGGGATGCTGCGATAATGCTCAAATGACATCTGATCGATGAACAAACTTTGCTATTACGTTCAAAATACCAAAATTGATCATAATATAAATATTGCACAATCTAATGATCAATCAAACATGCAATCGAGCTATTAGTGTGCATATCAAAATAGAGAACGATGCCTAAATGATCTCCATTCATGAAATTGATTACACTATTAGCTTTGAAATATCAAAATCTATCAAATAAGACTGCGATCAATTTAGACAACTTTGCATGAATGTCAGTGATTGGGGACAGCGTGTTTTTAAGGCAAATTGATCCAATTCGGCGTTAACTCAAATCAAATGACTTTCAATCATGAAACGGACTTAGTTGTGGCCAGTCTCGAATAACCTAAGATTGACATATATATTAAATATGTGTTTTTGTCATCATAAAATTTAGATTAGAATTGATTAATATATTAATTAGCATAATTAGTATATTAATTAGCTTAAACTTTAAAATAAAATCTAAAACCCACTCAATTAGCCTCCACTCCTCGGTTCGATCCCACTTCTCACGCGAACTCAACAGAAGAAGGAATGCAAGGCTTCGACTTCTTCCTCGGCAATTTTTTTAAACTAAGTATGGTTAAAAGCTTAATTAGGTAATTAAG
The DNA here is from genome assembly GCA_021442155.1 of Cymbidium sinense. Classification (NCBI taxonomy): domain Eukaryota; kingdom Viridiplantae; phylum Streptophyta; class Magnoliopsida; order Asparagales; family Orchidaceae; genus Cymbidium; species Cymbidium sinense. Next base: position 173,272,449 of record CM038216.1, on the reverse strand, counting down.
TATTAATAAAAAAATTTAAGAATAGGTATACCAATTAGTGGCGTACGCCGTCGTCGACTCCAGCGTGGCAGCACATAAGTCGAAGCCGGTCACCCACTAATTGGGCGGCGGCTTATTTTTTAAGGTGTGATTTATGTGAGATAAGTAACAGCGTCACGGTTTAGGGGTATGAAAAGAACCAGGATTTTCGCGTATACATAGAGTTCGTACTCATCAAACAAATCTTAATTCTTCAATTTTTGTTCTTCTAAAAAGTAGAGAGTAATAAACCTACTTTAAAAACAAAGAAAAAAAGTGCAGTTTAAACTTGAAATGGTCCGTGACCGCATCAAGTTGATAATAGTTTAATGGATGACAATCATATGAAGTTAACAAATTAAATTCATAAATGTAAAAATAATAAGAAGTTCATTATGACATAACCAAATTTAACATGTACATGACTCTCAAGTTTGTAATGAAATAGATAAATAAAAACGTGCATACAAAAGTATAGTGTCCTAAACCCTAAACCGTGACAACTATCTTCCCAGATCTCGTGGAATCACCACTCAGGGTGTGTACATGTGCCGGGATGGACGATCACACAGCTGATGGTGTCCCTCTACTGCAAGATCCTCGATAGTGTGTCATATCATCCTGTGACTAGAAGATAGGTGGCTGCGACTCATATGTAGGATGATATGTAGAAGGACACGGATCACATAAGGACGGATGGAGTGGAAGTAGATGGTCAGTGTGGTGCGACACCCTCACAGACATGTATATGTGCCACTAATATATACACGCTCATCCGGTCTGCATATCGGCTTACTATCAACACATCCACAGAGGGTGATCTTCCACCGCAGTATGTGAAAGATGTCCCGAAGTCGCGATATGCTCACTACACAAAAAATAGTATGTAAAATTAGCACTTACATAAATATTGAATTCAGATGAATACTTATATCAGGACTTACATAAATACGCTCCACGGTGCTGTAGTAAGTGGTCAGGAGAGGATTCATGGCGGTAAATATAAGCCAGCGACCAAGACATATCATAGCTATCTTCACCTCCACATCCTCATCTAGGCCCTTGATGAGGCAATCCCTCTTCTCCCAAGCGAATGTGTGGTGGTAATCAACCCGGTCGACATCCGCTTTACCGACCATCGACCCATTTGAAACTAGGGTCAACGCTACATCTACTGGGAATAAGGCCAAACTAGCGCAGCACTCTATCTGATAAATGCCACTCAATCCTCTTTCAGTGATAAGAGGGACTCGTCTTAACCATATCGAGCATCGAGCATGTATCGATAGATGTGATGTGATCGCTCTATCCTTTATCACTGCACATATAGTAAAAATTATGTTAAAACATAATCTGCATTATAGATATTTGAACTAAAGTGTTATCTACAGATCCAACCTGTGTTTGCCACAAGCCATCTAGCTCATTTCTGTACACTGTAATATTCGCCATTAGTTGCTGACGAACATACTTCTCATTCCATCTACACACAGAAAATAGTTTAAATATATATATAAGCTGCATAATTTGAAAGTGCAATTAACAACACATCTCAAAATGCTTCCCAAGACCGACAAGTGACGGAAGAACTCCCTCGCGGGTGCTCGGGCCGGGTGTATGGCCTTAAATTGTAGAAATGCTAGCCACCGGTGGGTCATCATCCCCTGTGTGCGACCCGCGTCACAGAAATCGCGATGCGGTGATCCGGATCAGACTACTCATGCGGTATGGGTGTGTCCAATAATCGTCGCGGCAATCGGGGCCGTGTTCATCTCATCTCACACGCCAATCATGTCCACATTTATGATAGGTATTATCAACGTAGTCGGGATCATCATCGCGTCACGGAGCATCACAGTTATCTCACCTACAAGGTGGAAGGTATTGGTCTGCGGAGACCATCTCTCAACCAAGGCGGTCAGTAAATGATGATCTAAGGATGAAACATAGTACTGATAAGGCCCCACTGCTTTCCATGGATGAATCGTCTGCACGTGATGGGCCACTCCTTCAGCATAAGCAAGTGAGATGGTTCAATCTTTGAAATCCCAATACAGCAATCACATGTGGGCATGGACAATGATATATGATCGTTCTGCAATAATTACAATCACGAGGCCATTATCAATCAACTCGAATGATGTGGACTGTCAAAACTTGCATCTCCGTGGGTTGATATTTACGTTTAGGAAATACCTAGCCTCCCTTTCGACGTGATAGTGTGGACATCCTTTGAGTATAAATAGACAAGCTGACTTCCTCTTGTTGAGCAGTGGATAATCGTTTCATGAATAAGGCTACTAAGTTGTAATAGATAGCGATTAAAGCCTGAATCGATAAATCACGTGCCCGTTTCAGGACACCATTAAAACACTTCATTCATCGTCATTGTCCCATAACGCCCATACCATCATGCACAAGGGACCATTTTAGAGGGTCATGCTCTACAAGCCAATTATGCACTTCTTTTAACATTTTTAATATCTAACATTAAACGGTTGAACTGATGAATATCATCAGTATTACCTGCCATATACATCTTTTGGCATAGAAACTCAACATCACCAATCCCCAACCTACGTACAACATTTTTAAAATTTTTTGCAAATGGCAAACAATGCCTGGCTATGGAAATATCTCTTTGCATCCACGTAATAGACCAGCATGTTTATCAGATATTATGCACAAATCACTTCTAGTAGACACTATGGGCAACACATCATCCAAGCACAGCAAGAACCACAACCATGAATCAACATTCTCGGATTCCACAATAGCAAAAGCTAGAGGAAACAACCCATTATTACCGTCAATTCCTACGGTACATTAATAATGTACTGCAACACTTACCCAACAAAAAAGTACCGTCTAAGCTAAACACTGGTTGGCAACTACTCCATCCCATTATTGAAGTTCCAAAGGCCCAAAAAAGTCTCTAGAAGCGTATCTTGTCAATTATGTGCTGTAAAGTACTATAACCGATTCCATATAAAGGAGTCCTATGGGACTCTTCCATTGTCGAATATTACTTTTATTGCCTTACGCGCATCCCAAGCTTTCATATATGAAACTTTAACATTGAATTTAGACTCCATTCTACCTATAATCTCTAGGCTTATCAAATGCCTAATCACAGGTATGATAAAGTACGTTATGAATTTTGAACTACACTGTCGATGACCGGATGCACTTACTGGATTGACACATCTATGATTTTCACCAACTCTTGATATTCTCTAAGCACCCCCTAAGCGTCTGCTGCTGTTATAATGCAAACGCCACTTACAGGGCCTTGTAGGACTATCGTGTTGTACACGTACAACCGTGTAGTTCTTCTAGTTAGAGGTAACTGTTTGGAATTGAACATTATTTACTATGCACCACCCAACAATAGAAAATTACAGACTCCCTTTACTTGCAAAACACATACCTTCAACAAGGTCATTTGGAATTTCAATTTCATCTGTTAGGGCAGTTTCGTCAGATGGGCCATCAAAGTAAACATCATTGTCTCACTCTCTCGTAGTTTCACACATCTGACATACTGGTTTGTGGACAACATATGACTCTCACTATCAATATTATTGCGAAATGAGTGATTTTTTTAGCATTATGGTGTCTATATTCTCAAGCGTAACCCGAATGAGCGGTCATCATCACTAATATCCTACTCGGACTCACTACTTGAGCCACTACTCATACGATACTCATCTTCATTTGCACTCGAGGCACATATGGTTCATCCAGAGCATAGATCGTCACTTCTATATAACTTATAAGTTGAGCAACAAATTATTATATTAATTATTACAAGTATAATCAGATAAATATTGACCATATACTACCTGGGAATCAACTCATTAAAGCTGCGTTGTATCCCCGGAGGTGCTTGTGCGATGAAATCATGTGTATGCATTAACGATATATCTACTGACCATACTACCGGATCAACTGATGTGGATGCAATATTAACATCTTCCATTTCGACATACAACACCAACATCCGGCGAAGTTTAGTGTAACCGCAACGTCATCGTCGAGATATTATGGCTATAAATCGCCACCTATAGCGACTTAGAGTGCGTTGGCACTCGGATCAATGTGCAAGATTCTCATAATTGGTTGCTTCAATTCCGGTAAGGTGCGACATGAAACCTTAAGCGGATGATTTGACCTCCCGTAACTTGGGTGACTCATCATCAATGGTTCTCCATAGAAAAGGATTAGCGAAATAAATTCTCTATTCATTCTTGCCAAACAAACTATATAGCTACTTAACACCTAAATCACAATGCCTACGCAAACATACAACTCAAATCCCAAATAAAAGTCTAAAAATACTACTCAAATTCTTACCATACATACTCTATTACTTTATAAATTGATAGAAGTAGGGATTTACCGTGAGTTTATAAATAACGATGGGGATGTGCGCAAAAACAAGTCGATTCCGCCACAGAAAACTTTCCCAAACAAAATGGAGCCGTCGGAATCATCGCTGGAAGCTAATGTTGGCTTCCAAACCCTGCTATATGAGAGAGGAAAGTGTCAAACGTTGTAAACGCGGCTGTCGGCAAGAAAAATAAGTTTATTTCGAATACCCGAGGGAGACGACACAATGCAAGGGTTGGAGATCGCCGGGTGGGAAGCTCCGATGTTTGCGAGAATGGTCGAATAGGGATGTTCTCGAGCTCGAAAGGGGAGGAATCGGGGAGGAATCACCGGAGGAGTCACGAGGAGAGTCATCGAGGCGAAATCAATAATAGTGTTTGGGGCGCCCAATTAGTGGTGGTGGCGAAAATCTGAAACTAGTCACCTAATTGGCGGCCCGGCTGTCTTCTGATCCATGCGTCGGTCGGCGTGGCGTGGTGTCACTAATTGGGTGACTATATTTATTCTTAAATTTTTTTTATTAATACTTAATTACCTAATTAAGCTTCTAACCATACTTAGGCTTCATTTGGGTAGACTTTTTAGGTGCGTTTAGATTCTCAGGCCGTGAAAAGGTGTTTAATTTTACTATTTGAATAGAGAACTTTATTAAACTGCGTTTTCCCAAAACTCCATTTTAGTGCCATCTGAAAAAGCGAAATAAAAACACCTTTTGCACTGTGCTCTGCGGTTTAGGAAAGGGAATATCGTAAATAACCCTCCCTTTAGTAAACGTTGTGCTGTATTTGCATTATTAGAGAGTGGGCAATTTGATTATTTTTTTTTAAATCTGTCAAAAGAAAGCTTGGATTACTCTTGAAAAGCAATATATATCCAAACGTAAACTTGACTTTTCTCGTAAAGAACGAAGTTTTCTAAAAACACTTATCAATTTTTGGGAACCCAATATCTAAGCTAAATGAAGCCTTAGTTTAAAAAAAATTGACTTCTTCCTCCCCCTTGCATTCATCCGATCCCACCTTTCTTCCCCCTCTTCGTTCGATTGAGGAACGACAAGCTAGGGGACCCGATTCAAAAAAAACCCCTCTTTGTTCGGTTGAGGATCTGCAAGCCAAGCACTCACACAATCTTCCCTCCCTCTCTTCGTTCAATTAAAGAACCATAAAGACAAGAGCGCTTCTCTTCACCTCTTCGTTCAGTTAATCCCGCAAGAAACTATAAGGTTTCCCCACACGAGCAACTCCCGATCTCCCTGTTCTCCTATTTTTTTCTTCAACCGAAGCCTCTGAGAGCACGGGAGCAAGGTATTCTCTGATACGATCCGAATTCTTGGCTGGGTCTGGTTGGTGAGAATGGGTGCAGTTGAGCCAATTGTTGTGAGTTGACTCACTTTGAGTGGAATGAACCCGGCTGAGCTGAGTAATTACAGGGGCAAATTATCGGGTGCCATCTAAATCATTGGATTGCGCCTTTTTCTCACTTGGATCTAGCACTCGGATTGTGCTTTCTGCTCTTTGAATTGAGCCATTGGATCTAGTGCTTCTTGAGTGGATTCCACGCGTCTGTTTCTTGCGGGCTGGATCTGGTTGCCTTGACTTCATCCGGGGCTAGCAATGGCTTGCCTGGCTCACATCTTGGCCGTCTGATGATTCTTCTTGGATAAGTTTCGTCTTTAACCTAGTTTTCCTTTTATTCCTTTTGACTGTTTGAGCTGTCGTTGCTCCGAGAAAATGGATGGTATGCGGGAGCGGAGGGGAGGAATACGGAGGGTGACTCGCCGGAGAAAAATGCTTTTTCGGTGAGGACAAATCGGTGTAGAGGCTTGGGAATGAAGGAGAAGAAGATTAGACACTGAGGGAAGGGTTTCTTTGTAGAATATTTGATCTTTCTTTTTGTTTGGCTTCTGACCTCTATTTATACTTTCTGTTTTACCTTCTTTAGCTTGGATTTGAGCTATCTATGCAAGCCTAACTACTTTCTCTTACAAGTTGTTACTTTCTGTTACAGTCTGTTATCAACTTGCTTCAGTCGTTCTGGCAGTTGAGGTATGAGCAATCTGTTATTTTACTACTCTTCTTGATTTCTTGAATTTAAGTCTCTGTTCTTATTCAAGGTTCAATTATGATTTTATTTACTTTCGAGAGGCTCTTGAAATAGTTTTGTTGATCTCTTTTATCTTTGGATTGTTTCGACTCTTGTATTTAATAAAGTTTGTATTTTTTTTTAATCTGTAACTCTTTCTGGTCTGAATGTAAGGTTATATTCTCTGTTGATATTGTATGTTGAGAATATTAGTGAAATCTTTTAGCCAACTTGGCCTTCTTCTGTCCCTTTTATTTCTATTGTTGATTTGGGGATATGGATTCATATCATTACTCCCCTCCCCCACATTGACCTTGCCCTCAAGGTCACCATTATGACTTGCCCTTTTATGGTTGCGAATTCTACCTTAGGATCATCATTTGATAGCAATCCTTTCCCACAGACTTCTCTGCGCTTGTACAAGTGTCTTCGTTCTTGATGTAGTAGGTTCGTCCCTTGTTGTAATCGCTTCTACCTCAGATACCCTTGTAATGTGGCGATGTTGACTATATTGTGGGAATTCTTTGTGGTCCTTTATTTGAGATTGGTAAGCTTGTTTGCCCCAAACTTCTACTTATAACTAGCATTTCTTCTTTGCACTATGCCCTATGGTATTTTATAGATTTGGGCTATATCGAATTATAATTCTAATTTAAGTTAGTGGTTGAACTATTTAGAATGTTTATAATTATATAACCTCTATGTCATCCTTCTTAGCAGATTGAATGGTGATAGTTTAAGCTTGTTTCTAATACTTCTTCTTGTATCCTTTCTCGGTTGAGTATCTTTGTTGTTGATACTCTTGGTCCTCATTGACCATCATGAAGGCAAACAATTTGGCTTGACATATATGCCTCGTGATATTTTTCTCACAATTGAAACACAATCCTTTCTTTCTTCTTTCTTAATTGTGTAGGTGTCATCCAATTATTATTTATTTATTTTGATTATTCTTTGTGTTGATTGGTGTTTGTGGGAGTAAAGATGGGTTGTTGTTGTAATTGAGGTTGTTTTCTTTGGAGATGGGGATCTTGTAGTTTCGGCCATGTGAATGTCATCGATATCTTCCATTAGTTTGGCCAATTGAAATGCTGCAGATTGTAATGCTCTTACTCTCTTGATATCATGTTTAAGCTATGATTCAAAACTTTGTAAAATTCGTGGAATGCGAAATTTGATTAACTATATCATTGTAGAAGTTGACTATTGTTGTTATGTAATTTAGTTAATTCTCCTCTCAAATTTACGTATGAGGACCAATCTCTGAATAACCTTCTTTAAATTGTGTCCATGAATGCAAGATTATTTAAGTGCATATATTGATACCATAAGTGCGAGTCCATCCATGTAAGCGAAAATTATGAACTTGCTCTTCGATAACTGTAATATTGAAAGTCTTGTCTGCTTTGAGCAATGACCTTTAGATTGTCTCCATTAAACCTTGGCATATCTACTTTAGTCTAATGTTTTGTTGTGGTTGTGGTCTATTTGGAGGATAACATTATGAGATGATGTACATACACAGGATTGGATTTGTTGTTGTTCTTGAGAGTTTTTCTCCAATTTTTCTTCAAAGATAGTCTTCTTGAAACTTCATTTAATATCATGAAATTAAGGACATTTGCTCATCTTTGTTTAGCCTTGTCACATTCTTCTAGGGTTTTGATGTGTGTCTTATTCCCCATTCTTTGGTTGTTGCATCTCAACAAGAGCATGATGTCTGATCCAAATTCTTGGTATGCAGTTGGTGAGAATGGGTGCAGTTGAGTCAATTGGGGTCTTGTGAGTTGACTCACTTGGAATGAACCTAAGTAATTACAAAATTATCGGTGCCTTCGAGCGTTGGATTGCGCCTTTTCTCACTTGGTATTGGATCTAGCACCGGTTGTGCTTTCTAGTAAACAAAAGGCGACACTAAATTAAATTTTTCAAGAATTATGGAGCTTCAATCCAAAATTAAGAAATTTTATTTTAATTATGATTTTCAAAATCAATGATTTCATTAATCAATTGTCTAAGTTATAAATTCCTAGTGCTGGATATAGAGATTTAAAGTATAAATTTTAATGTCAAAAAGGCAGTGTGTTGGAATTAAATGAAAATATGAAATTAATCTCATGATTTAAAAATAAAATTATCTGAATTATTAAATACCCGCATGAGCCTCGACACTATGCTGAATGCTTAAATTTAGTATCTAAGGATGCTGCACGGGTTGCTTCCCGGTTTAGTCTTAGGACCGGGTTCGGGTTAACAAAACCTAAAAATCTAATTATTATAAAAAATTTCAACTTATTAAACTATCGAGTTAATTACGTTATATATGATCGATCTATTATTAAACTAATAGAGCGGGATCCAATAAATTAAATGATCAAACAATACATCAACCCCAATGATGGCTGTGTTGAATGAAGATTTCAACCTAGGAGGATACCATCAAAATGTGTTTGCAAGCTCAAATTGAATTAATCAAAATCAAATGTCAACTCAAATGCAAAATTTAATATATTACTAAGTTATTAATGGTTAAATGAAATGTAATCTTTGAAAACTTAAAGCAAAATCTAACCCAATTCATCTTACGCTAGTTTATTGAAAGTGACAAATTAAAAAACTCTAGCTCACAAAAGAGCCAAAGTCAAATCAAGTGTTCTATGTTCACTCTTATCAATCTCACAGAAGGATGTGGCGTGTCCTTTTTGATGGCTTGGCGGTGCTCCACTATGATGTAGTTACCGAGTCCTCGATGGTGGTTGCCGCTAATTGGAACCATTATATTATGATCACGATTATAGCGTATGCTTACCCTTTGAGTTGTGAATCATAGGATATACTTGATAGGGCAAAAATTCATCTGTCAGCTAAGGTAGACTAAAGCCTATCTCCTTAGACAAACACCACCCCAGTGGGATTCTTGGGCGGCATCTCATGTGTTCGACAAGGATCTTTCTGGTTGGGTCCCTCCTCGACTAAGTAGACGAGACCATAGCAGAGATGATGGATGGGATCTAGATCGCATCATCATTCCTCCAACCATCCGATTTAAGCTAAAAATGATGAATTTTATAAATTCTAAATTTCAAAACTCCACATGCTGGTACTATACGCTACACATTCAGCGATCTAACGACTAGCCTTAATCCAAAGTTCTCTCTCAGCATTAAGAGGGGTAATTAACTATTGGTGCTTGCGCTTATAGGAAACTTGGAACCAGATATAAAGTCCTCACAAAATGAGGATCAAATCTCTAGGTAGTGTCTTATCTATTATCTCATATGCATTCTGAAAATTACACCGACACATAAACTATACTCTCTTCAATCAAGAGGTGAGTGAATTTTTGCCCACTAAGTTTATTAGTTACTTCATCCTTCCTAACATTTGACAACAATTTGATATATGACCAAAATGATTTTAAGCTAGGTATAAACTATATTTAATATTAAGATGTTATATATGAAAGCATGAAATGCCAAAAGAAAAACTATTACAATTATCTTTGATGGTTTGGATGAGTCATATAGATTACTCTTTAGGTTCATTGAAGCTACTTATTCTATCAAGAGATGGTCAGTGTATAAAATACATTTTAAAGGCACCTTCTGGGCATTTGGGTCATCTATAAGTAGACGGTCCTAATATAAGTTAGTGGTAAGTGTAGATGAAACTTTTTTTATTAGCAAACAAAAATCTATTTCCACTAGCCTTTGTAGTTATAGAATCTTAGGTTTGTTTTTTAAAGACATTGACCATTGTATGATACTATTCTAAGCATAAGTGCTAGTAGGACTTGTGTATAATATTTGATATGCACACTAGGTTGGTTTGAGGATGTCGCGATAGTTTTCCTTGGGTAGCATATGAACATTGCATGCAACACTTATAAGAAAACTTTAAGAAAGCAATAAGGACTATGGGTTCTTGATGTTGAGTCTATATGTCATAAAATATATTAGGAGACAATAGTGATGATACAAGGATATTCAACTAATGCATACAAAATATTGAAAAATGCAAAACTTGAAATGTATTATTAGTGGTTTGGATTTAATAAAATAACACTAATATGTCGAGAGTTTTAGGCTCAGTATCATGACTACAAATGCTTCTGAATGCTTAACAATGCATATAGTTTTTTTTTTTTAGAAATGCCAATAAAACACTTCATGAACACAATATTATTTGCATGTATAAGAAAAATAAAGAATACAAAATACTATTTAACATGAATAGACTTTCACATGAAGAGTTTTATCATATTTGTATGCATATAAAACACATACTTTAATATAATGATTTATAAACAAATTATAATTAATTTGAGTTCAACGTATAAAATAAAAATTCAATTTATTTTTAAAATTCTCTCTTTTTCTCCGTACATCAAATAAGGGATTATTATCATTCTAAAATTAAATAAATAGAACGACTCAAAATTTAGAATAAAATATACAAGCTTCTTTGTAGTATTTCATGATATATTTTGTTGTGTTGTGTAGTGTTTCAATGTAAGAAAATAAAGCCTAAATAAGAAGAATATTTTAGAAAAAATAGGAACAATATATAGTATATTTCAACAATGAGAAGATTTTAAGATGCATGAGACTTATGCACATGGAAATTTATAATTCAACGAAAGACTTCTTCTTTTTTTCATTGAATCACCATTAGATATATAATCCTCACATCCATTTGAAGAATACTCAAATTTAAGAACTCTTATAAAGATTATTCTAGCTAATATAGAATTAAATCAACATAATCTAAATCTACTTTTAAATATATCATTTATCTACTAATATAGCTTTGAATTTATTAATTAAACCATCCATTTAAGAGTTTTTCCTTGAATATATATATATATATATATATATATATATATTGCATTCAATATTTTTAGTTTTTTAGATGAAAGATTACTATTTAACTAAAACATGTAAAAATCATTTTCAAAATTTGCCTCCTTTTGTAATATCTTTTTTTCGTTTTTATTTCAAAATACTCAATAAAATATTAATTAACATATCTTTTTTTTTTTTTGTCTTAACTAAAATGTCTCACCTATAATTTAAAATTAAATCTAATCATACAATGAAATCGATAATTGCACAATATATTAGACTTTTGAGAATCTAATTCTCGTTGACTCTATTAGTTAAGATTATTTTTCTGATTTTATGCTAGTTTTTATTTATGCTCAATTCGGTCCTGTGTGAGTGATGATCATTTAGCAATCTCCACATTTGAAATATATATTAATTTAAGGCAGAAGATAACAAAATTAATGATTTGGAAAATTGGCATCCATACCAGATAATTTTTATATATTTACATATCTAATATTAAAATTTCATATTTCATACCTATAATTTACTATATATATAAAGGTGTACTCCCTTTAAAAAAAATAAATGATAGTGATATTTTTAATGTGATTGTAAAGATTTAAGAGTTATTCATATAAATATTAAGTTAGGTATTACATACAAAATCAATTCTTTAGCCTAATTTGAAAAATATATTAATTTAAGACACAAAAAAAAAATTACTGGTTTGAAAAATTGGCATCCATACCACATAATTCTTATATATTTACATATCTAACATTAAAATTTCATATTTCATACCTAATATTTTACTATATATATAAAGGTGTACTCCCTTTAAAAAAGCAAGTGATAGTGATATTTTTAATATGATTATAAAGATTTAAGAGTTATTCATATAAATATTAAGTTAGGTGTTAAATACAAAATCAATTCTTTAGCCTAATTTAAAAATATATTAATTTAAGACACAAGAAAACAAAAGTAATGGTTTGGAAAATTGGCATCCATATCACATAATTTTTATATATTTACATATCTGACATTGAAATTTCATATTTCATACCTAATATTTTACTATGTATATAAAATGTGTACTCCCTTTAAAAAAAAAAATGATAGTGATATTTTTAATGTAATTGTAAAGATTTAAGAGTTGTTCATATAAATATTAAGTTAGGTGTTAAATATGTAAATTTTATTTTATTTTTAAATACACTGAAATTCGAATATCAAGATAGCCGCGTGGATTCATTTTAAACAAATGCAAACGTTATTTTAACTGAGGAATATCATTCAAAATCCGTCCATATTCATCTTCAACTATAGACTCGATTTGAAAGAATTAAATAGGGAAATGAATAAGAAATTGAATTGAAAATGATAAAAAATTGACTTGATCCACTTATTTTATTAAAGATAAATTAATAAAAATTATTTTTAAATTTCATCTAAAAAATTGGGTTTTAAATTGTTATGAAAAACAACTCTGATTATAGCGTAGTGATTGAGGAAACTTAACTTTCAAAGTGCTTAAGTTCAAGTCTTTGTATATACATTGTGTTGTGTGTGTGAGTTTACGATTAAATTCGATCAAACATTAAAAAAACATGCAAATCATAAAAAACAATAATAAATATTATTTTTAGCACAAAATAATTAATAATTTCAATTGAAATTAATTTTGACCTATTTATTTAAATGAGCAGAAATTGAATAAAAAGTATTATCTTTCAATGAAACTTATGGTTTTTATTTCTTATGAATAAAAGAGAAGAGCTCGTTGAGTATGAACTTATCAATTAAAGCACATGGGCAGTTGGCTGAGTATGAACTTATCAATTAAAACCATTATTTAGAGCGTAAGTACTTGGGTGGCGGCGAGCGAGCAGCTGGAGGAAGGAGGGAAAAGTATGCTCTCATGTGGTCTAGGGCTCAGCAGAAGTTCTTCTTCCTTCTCCTTTACCTTATTCACTCTCTCCACATCTCGCTCCTTTGAGCTCATCTGCTTCCCTTCGACCTGGAGGTCGAGGCCAGTTCTGGTATGGCCTCGATGCATCCCTCCACCACTCCTCTTTTCCGCCACTCCTTGCCTCCCCCTCCTCACTCCTCATCCTCGGTCCTCCTAAACCTCCCACTATTGGTCCAGTATGTGGAAGGATCTTCTCCTAATGTAGAATGAAAAACTCAGCTCTCCTCTCTCTTTTATCCCATCCATTGAAGTTTCTTTCTTGAAGATGAGCTCACTTGAAGGCCAAAAGAATGGCATCTTTCTCGATAGGTCATGCGGTTGGGAAGCGTCCATATTATGGCTCCTTGCTTCGCTATTAAAAGGAGATGGAAGTTTAAAGGTAACCTAGATCTCTTAACCCTAGAAGGGGACTATTTCCTCTTCAAGTTCACCTGTCAAGAGGATTACAATTTGGTCTGGGATAACGGCCCATGCTTTCTCAATGGCCGACCATTTGTCTTCCAAAAGTGGTCCTGGGACTTTCAGCCATCCAAAGAATCCATTTCGAAACTTCATCCACGGATCAAGCTCTTCCCTCTCTGTTCTTTGTAATGAATGGGTTTCTCCAAGGTTTGCCGTTTAGGCATCCCTCGAAGTAGACAATCTCACGCCTAAAGGATAACCTTTGCTCATATGTGTCCAAATCTCTTCTCGACCCTCCACACTCAATTCCAATCAACTTAAGCGGTAAGAAATTTACCCAAGAGATTACATATGATTGGAAGCGCCGCACAATGTGCAACACCTTCTCACACGACTCTCATTCTTGCCCTATCCTAAGCGGGTTGATACAGGGGGGGTGAGCAGCGTGTTTTCCTAGGGAATATATTAATTAATCAATTAATAATACAATATTAATTTAAAGTAATATGTATTAATATTAACTATTAATGAATTAAAATTAATAACTATTAAATTCTATTAGTAGATTTATATCTTAGGAATTAAACTATATTAAGGCATATGAAGGGGTAAAATCATAGGAACTCTTCTAAATTTTTAATTAGTTAACTATCAAACTTATAACAATTATAATTATATTTGTTAAATTATAATTTAATTTTAATAACTTATAAGTTAATCATCAATAATATTTTATTAAATCAGTTTAAATTAAGTTAAATTAAATTAAAACTATCAACTATTACATTAGCTAAAATGAAACTTAAATCTAATTAATAATTACAATTAATAAATTATAATTTTAATTACATATTAATAAGTAGTTAACAATATTAAAATAAAATTTATTTTATCATAATATTTTAATTAAGAAAAAATTAGTAATTTAATGAATTAGTTAAAATTAAGATTTTCTAAAAGGATTAAAAAAGGGGCATTTACATACATAGCACACAATTCTTATATATTTACATATCTAATACCTAAATATAAATATTTACATATATAATACTTAAATCTTTATTATTACAATAAAATAACCCTTTTCTTAATTTTTAAATTAAAATTCAACTTTTGAAGCATAAGAAATGTGCTATGTTTATAAATATCAAACTTTAGGTGTTAGATATGTAAATGCATAAGATTTGTGTGCTATGTATATAAATTTCCCTAAAAAAAATAAAGCAACTGAAATTTCTCGCGTCTCTTTATCCACCCTTCAAACAGGATTTACTAAATCCGGGATTTAAGAGAATTTATTGGATTTGCTGGATTTACTGGATTAACTAAATCCGGGATTTAGTAAATCTATTTTTTGTATTTGGGAGAATTTACTGGAAATTCTAAATCTCTTGCCAAATGCACCCTAAAAATAGTTGTTATCTCTTAAGTTGGCATCTTTCTGGTTGCATGATTAGTTGGAGAAAGATGGGATGTATTTGGTTGTAGTAGTTTGAACTGTTCATTTCTTATTTTCACCTTATTTTGTGGCTTTTTTTTTAAATTTTGTACCACTCCATACCGATAGTTTTTGGTAAGCCAATAATAATAGTACTTCAAAATTTATTTGTTTCCATCAGTGAATAGAAAAAAAGTACATGATTTACATCAGCAAATCTGGCAACACATTTAGCTAAGAGGTTTAATGTCATATGATATATAATAAGATTAAAGCTTATCTAGTTTTTATTAAAGGCTTTGAATACTGAATTTTGTCTCTTATTGAATAACTAAGAATGTGATTGAATAAAATTGATTAGACTATTGATATAGCATCCATATAATATGGGCCAAATGCTACATAACAACATGCTTGTAAGTAGCCGTTATTTTATAGGCTTTTGTGTTAGCCACAAATGCTCTGCTAATTTCTTTAACTAACAAAAAGGGTTGGATATACACAGGTCGGTTTAGCTTTGAAACGGGTTTTGATCGGTATTGTCAGAGAGAAGACTTGTTCATCACCTCAAAACTATGGTTGGTTCATCTCTTTCATTTTAAGGTCAATATTTGAACTTTTTTTGATTAGCTGTCTTCATGAAATATACTTACAGGTGCAGTGATCATGCACCTGAAGATGTGCCTGAGACATTGGAGACAACATTGAAGGACTTGCAGCTTCATTATGTTAATCTGTACCTTGTAGGTTCATCATCTTTACTTTCCATTCAAGTCAGTTAGTGAACTTCAAAGTATCTACTATTGCCAAAGCAGTTATCAACACCATAAAATTATCAAAAAATAGAGTTCTTTTAGCAACTTTGAAAGAAGATTATTTTTTTCCCTGGAAAGAATTGTTACCTTCTACTTTGTGAGATCAAATGACTTCCCTTCTTGACTTTTCATATGTAGATCCATTGCCCTTTTCGTGTTAAGAAAGGGGCTAGCTTGAGTCCCCAAAACTATGTTACGACATACGCAGCACAGGCGACTGGAGAAGCTCTATGATTCTGGGAAAGCTCGAGCCATTGGCGTGAGCAATTTCTCATCAAGAAACTTCGAAGATTTACTTGCGGTTGCTCGTGTGCCCCTAACATTGTCGGTGGAGAGCCATCGGTTGGCGACCCAAGCTTCACCAACTCTGTCAATCTAAGGGTGTTCACCTCTCTGTAAGTTATTTTTAATATTTAAATCTTACTTTTTTTTTTATAAAATCAATATCAAATATCTCTATTTTTAATAATGCTATTTAAATCTCGAAGTGTACAACAAAATCCCAACCAATATTATTCTTTTTCATAAAAATCTTACTCGTTTGATCATTGCAGGTGCAAATACATAAATTTGATAGTTCATCTTGAATAAGTGTTAGATTAAAAATAATAATTTTCATGATTTATGTATAATTCTCTTTTTTGAGTTTTTTTGGCGCCTAACACTTCAAGATATGTTAGTGTAGTAATATGAAATAAAGGCCTCAGTTGAAAATGAATTTTACTAAACAAAATTTCAAACACAATTCTAATATATCAAGTAGAAGTTTGATCTCCCTTTGATCTAGAGTGTCAATTTTAGTTGATAGGTCAGTTCGGGTATGATAATTGATTTTATACTTGACGAACTTGCGTTTATTAAATGGGTGCTTATCAAATCACTGCTTTATTTCGATTGACTCAACCAAATAATCTATTTATACATGCATTCTATGTCAAAATAGAGCTAAAATCGAGTTTGCGAGTAAAAATCAAGTCAATTTTGAGTTCGTTGATCAAAATTGAGTTGACGGTCCAACCCGAATTTGACTTGAAATATTAACTAGGATACTTGTTCCGCAGGCATATTCTCCACTTGGCTCCCCTGGTACTAAATCAGTCAAAATTCTTTCCCATCCGATTATAATCAAGGTTGCTGAGACGCTGGGAAGATCTCCTGCCCAAGTTGCTCTTCGCTGGGGCCTGCAAGTGGGTCATAGTGTGTTGCCTAAGAGCATAGGCGAAGCAAGGATTAAGGAAAATATCGATATTTTTGGCTGGTCAATTCCTGATAATTTATTTGCCAAGTTCTCTGAAATCGAGCAGGTAAGTATCCATTTTTTTCTTATTATTCCACATTTTATTTGTTTTAAATCCCTTGATGTTGTTCCTATTCGTTATTTATCAGCACTTTGAGTGTATATTAATTACTCGTATTTTCTTTAAAAAATGACTAAATTTATCTTTTTGAGGCATGTTGTTTTATAAAGTATATTTATTTTTTGCAAATCATATTAAATTGTTGTTAACTTGATATGATTTGCATCAATATAAATCTAAGAACATTGAAGCCCATCCTGATGCAAATCATATCAAGATATCCTTAACGCAATTTTTTCATTATCAAATGCTTTTTGCCTGTCAATTTTGATAATCATATATAGTATTTACTTCAACTTAAATATTATGTTACTTGCAGGCTAGGCTGGCTTAAGGAGACTTTCTTGTTAACCCCAAAAGCGTTTACAAAAGCTTGGAGGACCTTTGGGATGGGGAGATCTGAAACAGAACAAACTCTTCCTTTAGGCTTTCTATTTAATCCAGCATTTTCCAATAAATAAAGTTGTACTTTTGGGGCCATGTAATAAAAATATGGGGCTGCAGTGTTATTGCTGCTATTGTCACCGTAGCAATATGGGCCAAAGAGCATGAGTTCAGACTATGAGAAATCACGTTGTACTGTTTTGTTCTATTAATTAGAATAGTTTGTTTTGTGGGTTTTTTTTTTTTAAATTTATGTATTATGAAGAATTGGTTCAATATTCACTTGCTTGAGCTGGAGTATATATTATCATTTTTTACATATATATATATAATATTATAAATCTATAATAATCTAAATATTTAATTAGTTATTAATTTAGAATTAATATTGTTGCTTGCAGGAAGATTCGGTTTGTAGAATGAGAGAATTTAATATCTTAAACTTGCATGAAGATTTCACACATACAGAAAAAATAATTTGAAGGACACCAAGATTTTTATGTGAAAAATCAAAAAAGGGAAAAATCATGGCGCCTAGCCCAATTGATTTCAATATATCAGTATGGCTAGATTTTTAAAATAAGCATGTTTTAAATCATAATTAACGGAGTTGGCACAAAAAAAAAATTTGAAAGTAGGCACAGTCGCCCGTTAAACGGGCGGAGAATTTTTTTTTTAAAAAAAACTTTGAACCAGTCTTGGCATTATGGTCGCACTGAAGTCATTCATTTGTCGAATCTAAGCGAATGGTGATCGCTGAAATTGACACAAAATTTCGCGACGACTTTATGTTGACCTAAGAATGCGATTAGGGGCTCTTGTATAGCAGATTTCTCAATGCACGAAAAATTTATACAATTTTAAATATCATGATCGGTCATGGTATTTTGGCCGTACCGGAGTCGTATGTTGTTGGAATTTAGAGCTTGGTATTTTGGAATCACCACAAAATTCACCACGACTTTCATGTTGACCAAAATGCGATTGTGGCTTTGCATAGCGACACGCCAATGCAAAAAAATCCGCATAATTTTGAATATTGCGACCAGTCGCGGTATTTTGGTCGTACCGGAGTCATCTATTGTTGGAATTTAGCGAGCATGGTATCGTTGGAATCGGCATGAAATTTCTCACGACTTTTATGTTGACCAAAAAATGCGATTATGGCTCCTTGCATAGCAGATTTCGCCAATGCGCATCCATAAATCAGCGGCACGTTTTTGAATGTTGCGACCAGCCGCGGTATTTTGGCCGCACCAGAGTCGCCGTTGTCAGAATTTAACGAACTTGGTATCGTTGGAATCGACACAAAATTCCACAAGACTTTCATGTTGACGTAGAGATGCGATTTTGGACTGTTGCGCAACAGTTTTTGTGGAAAAGTATGGATTCAAATAGCAACAGTGGATGGATCATTACAAAGTTTGCAAAAAATAGTAGATGTGGCAATCTCATTACAAAGTTTGCAAGCATGACAAATTCATAGCATGACAAAAAATAGTAGATGTTGACGTATTAGTCTTTCAATCTCCTCCTTCAGCTTTTTTATTCTAGTGAATGCGGAAAACATTATCATCGTGTATGTTTGTATTGCAATTGTTGTTATCGAATTAAACATTTATCGATACTCTGTTTGTCGTACTTATTGTCCAACCTTGGCATCAGGTGTTTGGATTTATGTTTCTATCTATGTTAAAGTTCTCATACTTATTGTGACTTTTTCTTGCTTATGCTTGCATTTTAAAACACACTCAAGAGATACGCAACTATTGTTGTATCTCATTCGAAGATCGATCCAATTGAATCTTCCTATATCGTTAACATCGTCGAGTAACGCTCTGATAAACAACCTTAGATAAGTTGGCAATCCTCTATAGACTGCCTACAACTTTCTCCATAACAGGTTAACATCATCGAATAAACACTCCGATACACAACCTAGGATAGATCGAGAGGTTCTGAGAGAACCTTTATAATTATATTCCGTGCAAGTTTGTCATCAAGTAACGCTCTGGTAATGATCTTAGAATAGATCGAATTATCCTAAAGGGATTCCCGATGATCTCTTCTATGCAAATCTTTATCATCGAGTACACTTTGACACACAACTCCGGAAATATTCACAAACAATTTTTGTGGTTGTTAATATTTCTCGCAGAACATACAAGTACAATCAACCAGAAATAATATACAACATTGAACAGCTGCAACATTAAGGAACTACAACTACACAGTCTTGATGGTCTCATCAGTAGATGATGAAGAACTATCTGAGTCATCCTCGTCGTCGCTAGAAGGGTCGGGGGAAGCTAGGCTAGGAGAAAGGACCTCAACACCAGCTTCTAGCTTGCGATACGCCAAGCGTGTCCCCTTCAAGAAACCTCGGATGAAGCCTTCATCAACACACTGCCGCTCCAAAGCCTTCACCTCTACATCATACACGTGGTCTCTGGCCTCCTGAACATGATCCTGTATGATACTCTTGAAGGCTGTCGAGTTCTTGAAGTCCTCCACGACCTGTGATCCGGCTCCCGCTTCTACCCGAGATAAGGCCTCTTTCTCAAAGGAAAGCGAACTCTCTTCTTTGCCTCAAGACTGAAACCTTCTAAAAGATCTTCGATTTTGCACAACCAACCTCTGCCTCCACTAATTCATCCAGTCAACTTCGACAAAAAAAAGAAAGAGAAGTCGCTGAGTCGCCAACTCGGTCGACTCATCAAGTTGATTCTCCAACACGGACATCTCTTTTACTTTCTCCACATACCGCTTCTTATATTCACCATGGAGAAACTTGACCTTCACGAACTCAATTCCATTCGACAATGTTCATTTTGAAGTCAAGTTCTTGCTTCTTCAATATCTGAAATAAGAAAAATTACGTTAAGCACAAGGAAATGGGAAATAAAAGACGAATGCAAGAAGGATTGTTACCGCTCTTCTTGATGTCGACGCACTACAGAATGATTCAACACGCCCCGTGAATGAAGATCCTTGGGGAACACTACTGAAGGGCGACTCTTTCGAGTATCGATATCACCATCACCTCTTCGCTCTTTCCTCTTCATTGGACGGGTCCTTCTGGGAAGAAGCCAGAGGACGCTTGGGAGATCGGCTGGAAACCTCTTTGTTGGGCTTTCTCAATGCAACTGCATAAGACCGCCCGGGATGAATAGAAAGCCCCGCCTCGAACAAAGATTCCTCCCGCACAAATCTGTCGATATATCGAATCTCAAATCGAAGATCTTCAATATTCTGGAATTTCCGTCACGGATATCTTCATCACCAACCTGTAGGGGAATGGGTAAATCTCTCAGCTTTTCCCATTTCTCGAGGAGACCCCAGTCATTCTTCACAAAAAAGAATCTGCTTGCCCAACTCTTGGGAGGATCCTTCGTCCGGAGGTCAAGTAGCCGACTCCTGCAGGTGATACGACCATGTGCATCGCAAGTAAACTTGCACATCCGTGCGAGGTAATCAGTAGTCAAGGTCGCACCGCGCCCTCTGAAAAGACTATAAGTCCCATCACGATCGTCATTGCTAAAAACTGGGAAATGCAAACCTCGCATGCTGACAAAATGGCGATCATCTCGGGGGATGGGGGAAACCGCAATCCCGCGCCCAAACTCATCTCGTAAGTGGTGAAATACCCCGGCGGCGGAGATTGGGCTCATCAGACTTCTTCGGACACTTAAGAACCAAATCATTCTAAATAATATTTTTCCAAGCACGATCAATGTGTCTCCGTGATCGACTCCACGAATCTTCGCCCTCCCCTTTAGAAGGTTCCCTCGTCGTTGCCTCCGTTACAAGGGTCGGACGTGTCTCTTTCAAAAGATTATCACCCATCTACAAACATCGGCAACTCGTACGATCGAGATGAAAATTGATCCAAGAAGAGTGCCCAAACTCCCACCAGGGGGAGGGCTATGCACTCTGGCTTGTTGGAGATGAGGAGGTAGAGGTTGATCCAAGAAGAGTGCCCAAACTCCCACCAGGGGGAGGGCTATGCACTCTAGCTTGGTGGAGATGAGGAGGTAGAGGTCGATCCAAGAAGAGTGGCCAAACTCCCACCAGGGGGAGGGCTATGCACTGCCTGGGGTGAGGTGGATCGGTCTTGGTGTAAACCTCGCTGACCAAAGCTAATTTTCTACAAGAAAAAGTAGGAACCGCGAGCTTTGATCACCTCCTAACCCGGACGGTCCGACGAGGCCGGTAAACCGGAACCACGACGTATACCGCGGGCCTTGATCGCCTCCAAATAATCCGAACTCAAGAAGCAAAGGAGAGGAGCAGAAGTACGCATTTCCCTCTTACCCTAGGGGGGTTTTTATAGACCCCATAGGGTAAAACCCCAAAAAATCCTTCAAAACCCGCCAAAGCCGAAGCCTCTCTGTCAGGTGCTGCCATGGGCTTGAAGGTACAAGGCTACAGACTCTACAGACGCAGCCTGCCCGCCACCCCGGCCCTTGCCCTCCATGACGTCGCGACGCTGAATGACGCTGCCCGCTTCGCCTGGCCGCGACGTGGGTTCCATGTTGCAGGCCATGACGACGACGCGTCGCGCCATGGCCGGCCATGACGTGGCGGATGATCGGCGGGCGCTGAACCGACGCTGACCGTCTGGCCAGACGCTTGACGCATATGGGCGCGAATCGACAGAGATAGCTGGCCATGGCTCGACGCGCTGACTGACGACGTTGGCTAATCGACGCAGATAGCCCGGCGTGGTCGCAGTCGACGCGGGCGCTGACGTGCACGCTGGCCGCGCTGACACAGACCATCCGCTGCGGAGAAGACGCTAGCGCTGGAAGGCCTGCTGGCGCGCCACGCGGCCATGACGCCACGGCTACCATGGTCCCGGAACGCCGAAAACTTCAGATGTGTCGAACAGTCCATAACCTCAAAATATCGCACTACATACATGCGCATTTGCGTACCTCGCACGTTCCAGCTTATAATATTGTCGTTATGAAAATCTGTTTCTCTCAAAATGCGCAGTTGATGGACTCTCCAATTTCATTTGCTATTTTCAAGTATTTGACATATATTTTTGGATGACTGAGATAATGTCACCCAAAAATAGGGGGGCAACTGATACATCCTCAGAAAATTAATCTGATCAAGCACGAATCTCAAGGCATTTTCAGAAATGCTTCGATCTAATCACCGATTTCAGAAACTTACTAAATCAATGCCTCGATGAGACGAACATAAGAATATCAAGCATAGCGATCCGAACTCAATCGACTGATCAAGCTATCGAGCATGAAAATGGATCCGATCCGCCAAAATGGTCACCAAAACGACATATTTATAATCGATCGAGCGCTCGCAAGACGAATCCAACGAATCCAAGATCACCCAATCGACATCATTAAGGCACTCATCAAAATACACCGCTCGATCGGGGATCGTGACTGGCCGTCCGATGGGAGTGGTTGGAGTTTTCCACGAATTTACAAGGCCTGCCACTCCCAAAATCTATAAATAGAGCTTCATTCTCACCTTAGAAAGGACCGAATCTGATTTGAAGACCAGAGAGCTCTGAGAACCACCAGTCGACCTTGACGCCGACGATCTATCACCACCAGTGCCACCACCAAGAGTCAAGATCGAGCTCGCTCTGGGAGATCGCCTGAGGACTAGAAAAGACCTTGCCGCCTTTCTCCTCAAGATCAAGAGGTTGCTCCTAAGATCGCCTCGCCGCTTTTGGGAAACTTCTCCTTTGGGTTGGAGTCAATGATATTGTATTTTTCTACACTCGAATATTGTTTCGCTCACCTTCTTCTCCTAATGAGAAGCAAGGACGTATCTTTGAACACATAGTGAAAGTTCTGAGGGCAAGGCCGTGGTTTTTTCCTTAACGGGTTTTCCACGATAACCCCGTGTTCATATCCCTGCGTGTGTTGGATAATTTTCCACGAAGATCTCGATCTACCTAATAAAATTCTCGACGCACGAAGAAAATATAAAATATTAAAAATTAATAGGCTAATGTGTTCGATTATGGTGACACGAAGAAGCTCGCGATTTTTTTGTCCACTTTTATATTTCCTTTTCTTTAGGTTCAAATATTCCATGTTTATATTAATTCACTAAGATATATGATTGAAGTCTTCTAAGCTAGTGACTTGTTGGGAGAAGATTCTAAAAAAAATCATAGCAAATTTAAAACGAAACAAATAAAATCAAAAGAGTAAGAAGAATATCATAATTTATATGAGAAACTCAAAAACGGAAAAAATCACTAGCCACATCACACTAAGAAATCCACTATGAACAAAAATAGTAGAAATTACTCTTTACTTAATTCTCACTAGCAATCTCTATATTTCTCTCATTCTAGAGTACTTACATAATGAAGAAAATTACTCCTAAAATTGTAGAAAACTATTTAAAAATAGACTCTATTGTTTTGTAGCATGTGGCATGCAAAAGTAATGCCTAGCTTTTGTGCAATTCAAATGTCGCAAAATGAACTCCATTTGGCTCTTCTGCATGGTTCTAGCATCACAAAGTAATTTCTATTGCATGCTAACTCAACTCTTCTATCTTTGTGACAATTCCATGAATCGGTGCCAAGGTGTTGGTTTCTTTGTCTTTGAAATAATTTTTTTGTTTCACAACTCAATCGATGAAATTAAAGATTGAGTTGACAAAACATCCCTGATTGATCGCCACAATTTGGCTCCACAAAATAATATGACCACATCTATAAAATATTTTATTTCATTCATGTTTCCATAATTTAGCATCAATACAATACAAAATAAAAGGTAACAGAAGATTACATCTAACTTTCTAGATTCCAAGACAGTGACTTTTCGTGAAAAATAGGATGAAATTTAAGTACTTTTCTCAAAATTTAATGATGATAAAATTTAAAGTTATTAAATTAATTTGATATTGATATAGCATAAAAATTAATTGATCATTCCTATTAAAATAAAATAAAAATTCTTTAATTTATGTTAATTAAATTTTAATTAGAGTATATTACACAATTTTTTTCTTCATTCAATAAAATCAATTGTAATATGTAATAAGTGGTTAGAATCTATGAGATTAGGGAAATCTGTAAATGAGTCGGAATTGAGGATCAGTTTAAAACTCTAAACCACATAATTATTTAATTTGTAATTCTTATAAAAATATTTAGTAGATGTTAATCATTTCCTTTTAAACTATTATTATATTAACTATTTTTTAGGCACTTACTACTATAATATCTAGTTATACTATATAAATGCATGCCTCATTAGATTATCTTTTTTTTAGTGTTTAATGAAGATCTATTTATATTTGGATCTAGACTAGCATATCATTCATACATAAGGCCGATCCATCATGGATATTGATGCAACATAGGTGATAGAATCTTTCAAAATTAAGTTCATGATTTTCCAACCCAATTTGAATAAATTTATAATAAAATTAAGCATCTTAAAGAAATAATCCAATATACCAAATCTAATTTGATTCGAATCCAAATGATCTCAGATCAAATCCTTAAAGTATAATTAAAAATATCAAAATATTAATTAAAAGATCAAATGATCTCTAAATTAATCATTCTTAAAATTTAATAGAGCAACTTAGTGAGAAAAATCTAATGACTCTAAGATCACTAAATTTTGAGACTTTATGATGTTTAAATGCTGAAAGAATAATCTATAATCAAAGGAATTAATACGAACTTGCCAAGAGATTTTGGCTAAATTTATCTAAATATAATTCCTATGTTTCATAAGCAGAATCTCATTTTTAACGAGAATAGGAGAATGATTTAAGAGCTAAGCCTAAGCGCTTGAAGCAAGACAATTAACAGCAGTTATTTTCATCCACGACCAATGATTACTATACTCTCAATTGTTGTAACATCATATGATTAATATCATGGGATTCATCTATTTGAACAACATTGTAACATCTTACGATTAATTATTACATTTTAATTCAAATGATACGTTAAAATTTATATTTGATGAGGTGATTTTTTGTAGCTACACAATAATTTGGACGCATTATCGATGTTCACTGTGGTTGATTAGTTAGCTGAAGTCGACTGATTTGGACGCATTATCGATTTGAATTAAAAATCAATAGTTTTATATGACGCTCTGCCGACTCTCTTAGTTGGGAAGAAAGCGCAAAATGCAAGGGAACAAAATGGAAGAAAATAAACAAATTTCAAATGAAAGAAACATATTAAACCCATGAAAGGGGACAATAATATAAAATATAATTGTTAAATGAATATTCGAATATAACTTAAAGATCCTCTCATATAAGACAAATCATTTAGAGTTAAAATCTTTGGCAAATCTCATGTAAGATGAATTAATCTAAAAGGTTTAGAAATACGCACCACGTTTTATCCACATTCGGAAAAATCTCCATATGATTGCATCCACTAATACTGTTAATTTAATTCTAATATAAAGTCAAATTCAAAATAAATTTTAAAGAGACAAACTCGATGATGAGCTTAAATAAATTTTAGGGGGATCTTCGAAGAGTTTAAAGTAACCAAATTTATTATGTTAAAATCCTATTAAAATTTTTATGTGTATTTAATTATTAATTATATTGTTGACATTCACATACGTGCCATAAGTCGAGTCAAGCCCACAAGTCTAATTCGACAGACTTTGGAGGTGACAGTGTGCAAATTGAGGCTCAAAATGCACTGGACGTCACTGAAAATAATCGAAACGACCTCGGATCGATGAACGGACTTCACCGTCGTGTTCAGAATATCGAAATTGATCATAATATAAATATTGCAAAATCTAACGAGCAATTGATTAAGAGCTCGAGCTATCAATGTGTTGACACACATATCAAAGTTGGGAAGCTGCGATAATGACCAAACGACATCCGTTCATAAAATTGATTGCGCCATTGGCTTTGAAACATTGAAATCTATCAAATGAGACCGCTCACGCCAATCGGATGAGCGTAAATGTCAATTATTTGCCGACAATACACAAATCGAGTAAATGCATGCGACCTACCAAAATCAACTCAAATGACCTCCAATCGACGAACGTAACTTCACCATCGTTCAAAACGCCGAAATTGGTCGATATAAATATTTACGACTTGATGATCCATGATCAAGCTCGAGTCGTCGGGCGTCTATTGCATCGAGGGAGTTGGCGAGGATCAAACGATCTCCGTTCGAAATTGATCGTCAACTTTGAAGCGTCAAAATCTATCAGTAAGGTATTTACACTCAATTGACTTGTCGGAAAATCGAGCCAGCGCCGCAATTTTAGAAAGGACTCAATTTGATGATGATTTCAAAAACGGCCTCCGAAGCAAAACATCATGCGAATTGATATATATATATATATATATATATATATATATATATATATATATATATATATATATATATATATATATTGATAATAATATTTATTGGTGTGAAATCTATATTAAAACCGTTTAATAAATTTAAAATTTATTAAAAATTCCTAAATTATCCACCATGCTCAATCGTTCTCCCCATTTTTATTTTTCAATTTTTTCTTTTGAAAAAAAAAATGGAGAAAAGGGACGGTTCCTCCATTCTCCCCATTCCCTCATTTTGATTCCCACATTCCGGCTCTCTCTCCTACATTCCCTCTCTCGTCGAAAACGGAAAAGACAAGTGAATTCTCCCCTCTCGGTTTCCACCGTCCCGCCTCCTCATCCCTGAAAGCCCGTGACCAGCGTTCCACCTGCCGACCTGCTGCGCGTATCCCGTTCCGTACATCCCGTGTCCCGCAAGGCCTGTTCAGCCCGTCTCCACTGCCTCGGCCCATCCCGCGCGTCCCGCGCATGCCTCAACCCCGCCCCACTCTGGTCAACGCACTACCTCTAGCCTGCGATGTACTGCGGCTTGCACTTCTGGCTGTAAGCATCGTGCTGCAGCGCTCTGCATCCAGCCGCTGCCGCTGCTGCCGCTCGGCCCGCCTCTGACCTGCTCCCGCCGGCGTCTCTCTCCGCCTCCAGTCTGCGGGTTGTGCAGGTCCGGCCCGCTCCACAGCCCCATCTGCTGACCCGTTCCACGCAAATCTGCCAGCCTGCGCCGCCGGCCGCAATCCCGCTCCGCCGTTCTAGCTGCCTGCAAAACCGCGTCGCCGGCAGCAATCTGTCCCGTCGTTCCTAGAGCCCGCAAAACCATAGTGTTTGCCTGCCACAGAACCGCTCCAGCCAACCTCCTTTCCACAACCCTCCAGCCAACCCGCCAGCCAACCTCCTTTCCACAACCCGCCAGCCAACCTCCTTTCCACAGCCCTAGCCTACAACCTCCTACCCGCAGCCCATCCCTTCCACTTTTTGCCCGTCGGGAAGAACGTCATCAAGAGAGATTTTTCTTTTTTTTGTCACATTCCCTTTGTAATTTTGTCTTCTGCAATCGGGACGAACATCGTCGGTCTCTTCTTTTGGCGTGCATTCTCGCGCCCAATTTTGCCTCTGCCGCAATCGGGAAGATCATCAGGCAATTATTCTTCCGGTGTCCCAATCCTTCTTGCATTCATACCCAACCTTGTTCCTTCTTGAGCATTCGACGCTTAAAAATCGTCGAACATGTATGATCTGTGAATGTGAATATATGTACATGCTTGTGTTTCTTTGCAGATTTGAAAACCTCGTTGTGCTCAAGAGGGCGCGACGAGATGAAAAAAAAAGGTTGTGATGTCGCAAGACACCGCTCACTAAGCTCAATAGGGTGCACCGAGTAAGCCAACACTCATTAGATGTCGCTCCCCCTAGAAGAAATGCTACTGAAATTTTGTCTAAATTCTAGACTTAGAAAAAAAAAGGGAAATGGGGGATGAATATATATTGTATATCTTCTTTCAAGTTTGAAGGTCTCGCCGTGCTCAAGAGGGCGCGATGAGATGAAAAAATCGGTTGCGGTGTCATGACACCACTCATTATTTCAAGAGGCGTGCAGGTAAAAAAACACCTGATCACACCGGGATGATCTTTGAGAATACAAATGCGTCAAATATTTTGACTTAGGTGGAAGAGTGAAATTAACTGACTTAAGAACGCTAAGTAAGAAAACTTGCAACTAATTTTAAACTAAAAGCGTCAAACAAAAAAAGAGGTGGGGGGAAGTAAAATGACATACGACAGACATAAAAGTAAAATAAAATAAAAAGAAAGGTGAAATGCACTTACAAAATTTATCTCAGTAGAATTGAAAGCCCACTAAAGTTTATAGCTCCTTGCAAATGTCCTAACTCTAACCCTTCAAACAAATGGAATAGAATAGGAGACTCCCTCTTGGCCTTATTTATATAAATTAGAAGGGGTAGTGAGTGGGTTGTTTTCAAAAGAAAAAAAGGGGAAAACAAATGTGGAAAAGTTTGAATAAAAGAGGGCGAAAATAAAATGTAGGAGAGTTTGAATAAAAACAAGGGGAAAATGAGAATTACTTTGAGGACTAAATCTTCTTCTTAAAATAATAAATTAAATTATCCTTTGAACCTATAGCTTGAAATGTGCCCACCAAATTTGTAACTCTTTGTACAAGAAGACAAAAGGTGATATTAAATCAAAATATACAGAAATCATAGGGCTTCCTTCGATCAAATTAAAGAATTTCATCCTAACTATGATTTTCAAAATCAATGATTTCATTAATTATATGAAATTAGCTAAGCTATAAACACGTGCATGTGCTTGAACATAGAGATTTTAAGTGCAAATTTTAATGTCTAAAAAGGCTGCCCAGGCTAAATTGGAATTAAATAAAAATATAAAATCAATCTCATAATTCAGAAATAAAATTACATAAATTACTAATTGCCGGATCGATATTATCTTTGAATGCTTAAATTCAAGTGTCGAGGATCTTTGAAGTTGCTTCGATTTAATCTTAGGACTGAGACAACTTATTGAAATAGCATCAAGCTTACGTTTATAAATCACGATATCTAGAGATTTTTTTTTTCAATTTATTTATAGATAAAGTAGTCTTTAAACTCAAAGGATTGCTTGCTCAAGTCATCAATATTTGACTCATTAAAGAGTTAGACTATTGATATCGGTTAGATTAGTTTCTCTTATTATTATTATTTTATTTATTTCTTTCTATTTATCAATTTTGAATTTAGATTCCTCTTTGAATTCTAAGGGTACATCTCAAATTTGAAGATTGTATAGATACAGAACATCTAAAAAAATAATCATTCAACATATTAGAGTGCCTTTGAAGAGAAAGTCAGGACCTAGACTACTTAATAATTTTCATTTTGCAATGGCTCTACAGTTCCATAATTTTGTGTATGGCTATAGACCACTTGCAATGGAATCAAAATATACTCAATTGAATCTTTAACATACAAAAGATAAGGATTCTTGGAAAAGAAGAGCCATTATCTCTTTAACTTGCCATATGAGCTCACCCAACATGGTAAAGGTTGTGATGACAAAGTATCAAGCATCTTATTATTTTTAAAGTAGGGGCAATTCTTGACTTCTAATCCTACCACTTTATTCTGATGTGGAGGAGATTAAGGTTAAAAATTCCCATAAGCTTAGAAATTTCAGACTTCATCCTTTTGTTCTTGGATATAGTCCTCTCATCCCTTTAATTTGCTTTTTTTTTTGTTCTTTTATTCTTTCTTTCTTTTTATTAACATTTTGATAACATTTCAATTCTTTATGAAATGTTACATTTGACATTTTTCCTAGTTACATCATTTACTAGGAGATTGGATGTATTCAACTTTTTATCCAAATACAACATTTGATGGGGTTCAATTCTTTATTTTGAGTGATTGATCATATTGCATGATCCAACACTTCAATTTCTTTTCCATCATTTAATGGAACAAAAGACTTAGTGAGGTCATTTAGGACTGGAAAAATGGCATTCCTGAAGACTCTACACTTCTAATTTCAGAATGGATATGAACATCCTTTCATAATTATTATTATTTTTCTTTTTCTTTCATTTTATTCTTCATTTTTTTTGGACTAGGTAGGAGATCTGAGTGTTAAAGATGTTTCAATTTCTAAGGTTCTTTCTCAATGTTTGATTTTTATATTTTCAATCAATAGTGTGGTTAAGTTTTTCTTTTAAGTTAAGTTTTCAAGATTACTTTTTTCATTGAATTGAAAAATCATTTATTTACTTGATTGAATCTTCATGGCACCATCTTATCAAAGCTCGATTAGAATTGGGCCAATCTAAATTCACTTTCATATTTATAATTGATGTTGACTGATGCACCCAGATTAACATGTAGTTTGGATATTTTCTTCTTTTGAATTTTCTACATCAGCTAAGATGTTGATAAGTTCTTAATAGTCTATCTTCATCATAGAAGATAACCCTAGAATTTCTTTATTGTGGAATGCGACATCAAAAAGTTGCTTATAATTAAAGAAGGCAAATTACAGGATTATGTAATGCCTTACTTTTTTTTCATTCCTTTTTTATTTAATAGAACATTATGATGCTTGATTTTTCCAGCAACTTCTCTAAGATAGATAAAACATCATATTTTAAAGATGAGTTATTTGTCATTTCTTTTCAATGTAATTTGAAATGGTATGACTCTACCATTTTAAATCTAATTTCAAGAATTTCCCTTTTGATATGGAGGGAAGGTAGGTCTAGCTCTATCCTCAATGGATCAATAGACCTCATTATCTATTCATTTGGAAGATCATCATTTAAAAGAGGACCCTCAGGAAAGATGATGTGCTACTAGAAAGTTAAGCATGTCTTGTACTTTTATAGCACAAACAAGATTAAAGATAATCCTAGCTTGCAATAGAACCTTAGACCACCATACTAGACATTAAGATAATGTCAAGCGAGTCATAAGACATTGCAAAGAATTTACTTTAGATTCACTTTGTATTGAAAGCATATAATGCCTTAGTCTGAGAATGGAGAAAAATAAGGCTTTCTTTATTAATTTGGACTGACAAAGTCTTATGAAATATCAATGACACAATGGGAGAGGACTCCCATTAAAGAAGTTAATTAAATTTATTTGATTTAAATTTCATTCATTTCAACCTTATCAAGAGAATCAAAATTCTCTATTGCTGCCCTCTCTTTTCCTCTATTGATTAGAAGTAAAAGTGAATCCTGTCATCATGTCTTTAGTTTTTTTTATATCATGTCATCTTTCTCTTTTGATTCTCTCCTTTACTCTTAATGTTCCAAGGTTTTGGAGAGGTCTAAAAGAGGGTTACCTCCAAGTCACTCCCTAGAACTAGTCGGCATGAACAATGATTTTCCAAAATTTTAGTGGACATATGGAGTGGACATATGGAGATGAATTAAGATTAAAGTTGATTTGCATTTATGCAAAATTTTCTTCTATATGGATAGAAGATTCACATTTAATTTCTTAATTGACCTTTGCCTAAGGTCAATAAGGCATTCTTTTGCGATGATGATTTTTATTTTTTATCCCTCTTTTATTTTCTTTAGTGTTGATTCTTTCCTTAAATTCAATTCAAGCTTCAATCATATTGGTAAGGGGCAAGAGGTATGCCTCCTTCCTTTAATTTCAATTTTCTTATGATTTGGAGGAACTCCTTCATTTCAATTTACATCCTTAGGTATTTGTTACCTTTGAATATATTAGAACAAAGGGTACTAGTTTAGGACCCTATCCTTATTCTCTTTAACTTTACTATAAAGCTAAAGTAATATCAAGGATAAGTTTAACTCTGAGATTTTATTCTTGAGATTTACTTTTTCAAATTTTGAAGTAATTTCAAACTTTTTGAATATAACATTTCTTTTCCACATTGGAAGGGTTTCAAATCCGTCTTGACTAGATTTAGCTCTAATAGAAATGACTTGATTTTTATTTACATATCTCCCTTTTAATTTTGGTGTTTGGTTCAGGACCCAATCGTTTAAGCTGTAACGAAGAGTTCTAGAACCTTAGTTCAAGATGTTGGATAGGCTCAACCAAGAATGAAATGGAGGTATCCAATGAAAAGAAAGGTAGTCTTGACTGTGAGTGTCACTAGTACACTGCCGATATATAGAAATAATAATTTATTTCCAAAGGGAACTCAGAGCAAGCATTTGCATTCAACATGCACACACTCGATTGAGCTAAGGGAACTCAGATCAAGCATTTGCAAGTCTCCCCAAGCTTTCTAGAGTGAATTCCAATTCTCCATTTTTGGTTTCTCTTAGATTAAAAATAGGGGAGCTCTTTCAAATTTCCAACTTACTCAATACACAAAATCAACTCAATTCCTCTTGGAAGCATCTTCAGAGGATTCAATCGAGTTGATCCAAAGCTTCAACCCAAGTTCCAAAGGCAAGGGAGGTGGTGTCTAGACCAAGGTTGAATCCATTTAAAGGAGAGCTTGGTCCATAGGAAGATCCACTCAACCAAATCACCTCAAATATTCAACACGGCTTCGTCTCCACTAGACGAAGCTACCTCAATGGATTCAAGCACCGGTGATAGCCTCCAGCGAGGTATGCCTTCAACCCGAGCTTAAAATAAAGAGTGACTGGTCCTTCGTGAAAGAAAGTTTTACCTCATGAGAATTTGATCATTAGATTTTCTCCCCTTTACTTCTAGATGGTGTGGGTAAAGTTTGAGCTCAATCGAGCTTAATCGAGCTCGAATCTTGTCATGGAAGGTGGGCGGTTCACGACGAACTTCGGGGGACGGATCATGCGCCGTCCATCCTGCATTTTGGATGGGCGACCATTATTAAGATGCATAGGATCCATAGATTAATCCCTTAATATCATGGGTTTTATCTCGACAATCTCTCTGATCGGACGGATGAGAAGCATTGCGCCGGCGTGGTGCTATGATGTGACAGCTTAAGTGGCCTCTCCCGTCGCACCACGTGGAAAGCGTATGCCGTGTCAGCCTCCACATGGCACCGACGGGATTAATCACTTAATTAGGCTATTCAATTAATGGATAATCATGAAAACTTCAAGAATAACATAACTAATTCTAGAAAAATCATAAAAATATAAGGTAAAATATACTATAAAGATATTTTTAGGAGAATAATCTAAAAATGTTTCCAATGGATTTTGAATAGTGTATTTTTCTCAATTAGGGTTTTAATGAAAATTTAATAACCCTAATTACTCTCTAATTATTTTATTAATTCATTTCAAATTTCTCTGGTATATTTAGTTGGATGACCTCTACCTCTCTTAATTTTCTTGGAATTTATTGATGAGTTAATTAGGAAAATCATGTAATGAATGGTAATTAAGGGTAATTAAGCATGTGAACAATGGTTTACCCTCTATTTATGTTAATTAAGCCTTGCTTATGTGAAGAAGAGGTTTATGTAATGGGTTTGGGGAATTTTTCCTAAGCCATTACCTAAACCCCTTTCTTTCCTTAATCCAAACTTAATTAAGACCTAACCCACTAATCACTTACTTAATTAACTTGATAAATTTTTTGAAATATTCTAGAACTTAATCAATCCATCTTGGGAAGGTTCTTAAGTGTTCAATAACCTAAGTAGCCTAAGGAAATCAAAATCCAACCCACATGTGTGGGAAGTGTTATGAAATACTTAAATTAAATCCTTTAGAATTAATCACTAATTATGAGCCAATTGTATTTTGCCCTTTCTTTCTTAGGTGCATTCTTTGGTTTAAATTCATTGTATGGTTTTATGTCAGGTGGCTCATAATTATGTGACTAAATATGTTAAAGTGGTATATGTAAGGGGTAATTAGCACACTTAATTCATAACTTAACCTAACCAAAGAATAAAATTGATCTAATTGCCTAAAAATTAAACTTAAATAACTCACATATGGGGGAATGGGTTAGGACCAGCAAACTCATTTCACATTTTTTAAATTAAAATCAAATTCAAATAAAATCCAAACTCTCCTTAAAATAAACTTGATTTACTTTAAATAATCTTATTCATAGGATTGTCTTTAGGAATTAATTAGGGTGGATGTGAGTAAAAATATAAAGATGTGCATAGTGTGGCTTTCCTTCTCTTTTCTTTTAGCATGGCTTTGAATAGGATTTGGCAAAGTGTATAGTTCATTTGAAAAGAATACAACACTTGCTTAAATCCATTCCTATGTTATTATTTAAGAAGGACATCCACACTTACACATATAAATTGCATAAACAAATCAAACAAATAAACACAAACTTTTGCATCTTTCTTTTTTCCATTCAGTTCTTTTGTACATGTATATGTATTTAAGGAAAGTGATATATTAGTCTGGACAACCCTAGGATTGTGAGACTTTAAGTAGCCCTAAGTAGATCTTATACCTTACACCCCTGGTGCTAACAATGGTGTCGTATTCACTTATATTTTTCATATATGTATGTGTACATATGAAAATGGATAAAAGAATCCCTCTTTTTCTACTTAACAAAATCATGCATCATAAAAAATATTCAAATTTTTCAAACAACTTCTCTTAGCATTCATCATTAAAGTATGCTAGACAGTTCTATTTGCATGTATAGATATGCTTAGGATCCATCCATATGCATGATACAAATGTTGGGAAAGAAATGAAGTGATGTATATTTTGTGATAGTATTTCACTTTACTTAATCTTAAAATGTATTTCTTTTTTAATAGATTTTTTAGGGAAAATCTAAACTTAAGATTAATTAAAATACATAATAAAATATTCACTAAAAAAATCAAATATGAATCTACCTTGAAAATTACTTAAGGTAGGGAGGAAAAAGAAGTTCCCATCTCTTTTCCTCTTTTTACAACTTAGTAATTAATTATAGGATTCACTTAAACCAAATCAAAATACAAAATAAAATCAAAACAACTAAATCACTTACATGAAACAAGTCCTCTAAGTTGAACATTTTCATACTTAGAAAACTTCAACCTTAAAAAGCTAAACAAACCACAGAACTTTAAATAGCACACACATTAGGCTAAGTCTCCATTTCTAGTTTTAGGTCAGGGTGGTGCATGATTTGAAGTTTGCTTTTATTTTGTGATGTTTTTTTAATCTGAATGTTAGGATGCATGTCTGTAGACTGAATGGTATAGTAACCTTAGTCTAACCATTATCTTCTGTAAGAGATTGTGCTTAAGGGGCACTGTAATAAAAAAAATATAACTATTTTTATTGTGCAAGTGCTTATACCCCTAAACATAATCCAAAATAGGCCAGGTAGATTTAGTTACCCATGTGTGGGATGCTAAGTCTAATCTATTTATATACATGCTTGGGATTGTATGGCTTGTTTGGCTAATCTCTATGTTGCAGGTGTTAGTTAGATTTTTTTTTTCATTTTCATGTACTTTCATAATTAGGATTTTAGAATGATTGTTATGGGGGATTAGGATGAGAATTGGTCATAAGATCATGTCTTATGTACCATGTGAAGCTTTTAGAGCAACCACATTTCAACCATCTAAAAGAAGAAACCAAAAGAAGAAAAAGAAAGAAGAAAGAAGAAAAGGAGAAAGAAAAAAATGAAGAATGAAGACCCCCATAACATGAATTCCTTGCTTAATTGTAATTAATTCATTTTATAATCCGGGTTGTATAAGGGTAGAGCTCAGTTACCCAAATTTTTTTTTTGGGTTTGTGCGATGGAGTCCGACCACAAATGACATTTTATTCTTTTACGCTAGTTTTATAAATTGATAGATGTTTGTTTAATTTTTGCATTAAGATGGCATCTTTTCTTAGTTTCTTCCTTGCATTGATGTATGGCCTGGATGATGGTTAGGCTCCTAGAAAATAAATTTTCTATCCAATCAAACAACTCAATTTAAAAATAAATAACTCATAATCTCACCTAAAACTTAAGTTATAAAATAAGATAAAAGAATTAGCAACCTCTTAGCTGGATGTTATCTTACTTTTCTAACATCATGCATAAAATGCATATTATTTCACTCTTGATAGGAGGGCTTCCACCTTTGCCGAGAACTTGGCTTGACTGTGAGCCATGGTGAAAACACACTTCCTTAACTTTGCTTTTGGCCCATA
Organism: Cymbidium sinense; assembly: GCA_021442155.1. Lineage (NCBI taxonomy): Eukaryota > Viridiplantae > Streptophyta > Magnoliopsida > Asparagales > Orchidaceae > Cymbidium > Cymbidium sinense. Next base: position 173,235,774 of record CM038216.1, on the reverse strand, counting down.
ATCTAATTTCTCATGCATTAGGCATATAAATCCCAAAGCTTGTGTCAAATTGATTGACTAAAATAAAAATAAAATATAACAAAATTTGCATTAGATTTAAGTCATGAAAGCATACCTTACATGATCTAGTCTCTTGGGGAGTGTGTTTAAGGACTTAGTTTCTTTCTAAATAAACAACAACCTTGCTATCTTGCAAAAGCATTTGACTTGCCTACATATTTTAAAATTGTTGGAGGAGTTAGTTAGCGGCCACCCCCAAGCAGTTGTAAGTCCAACAGTCGAATGATTTATCCTTTCTTATGGAGATAAACTAAATACTCATTTTCACCTTAGATTTAGGTCGTGCTTTTGGCCCTCGCCAAATCTCCCTAGATTTAGGTTCAAGGGTTGCTACTTTCCTTTCTGTTACGAGCATAAATCCTCACCTCTTAGGCATTTCCATAACCATGTATCATGGAATTATAAGCTCGACATTCTAATAAAAATTCAACTCAAACAAATTAATTCAATTTCAAAAATGTAAAGCCCAACCATAGGGTAGTTTGGGATACTTACGAGGCTTTCTAGTATCTTAAGCATCCCCTACTTATTTTCATTTGGCTTTGATAATAATTCCTTCCTCTTGATCGATCCGACTTAACTTTCTAAAATAAATCAATCGATTGATAGTCTACCTTCCAAAATCTTTGAGACAATGATCATTTACCTTAATCGAGTAATCCAGGAATCCTATTCCTTAGGATGTAATTATGGGGTTTGCCCATAGGAAACTTAACCAGGTTTAAAATAAACCCTACTTTACTTTTCGGGTAAAGTAGGGAAAATCTCTACATCTAAGACCCAAAATCCTTAGGAGTCTTTATTGAGGTTATTAGGTCCATTGTAGGGTGGTGACTTCTATCTTTTGAGATAGTACACCACTCCTTAATGTCATACCCGATCACCCTAATAAGAACATCTGTGAATCTACGTGACATCCCAATAAGGCGTATATTTATGTTTTCATTTATCCTCTTCAAAAAGGATAGATGAAGGCCGAAATATTTCACCGTAGGCGCGTCATCATTCCCCCGACCATCTACTTTAAGCTAAAATTGATGAATTTCATAAGTTTTAAATTTCAAAACTCCACATCTTTACTATACTCGCATTCGAATCTAAGTACTAGCCTTAATCAAAAGTTCTCTCGGCATTGGCGGGGGGTAACTATAGGTCCTTGAGCCTATAGAAACCTAAAACCAGATCTAAAGTCCTCACAAAATAAGGATGAAATCTCTGGGTAGGGTCTTATCTATTATCTCATCTATCTTCTAAAAATTAGACACATAAATCATACTCTCTTCATTGTGAGAGTCGAGTGAATTTTGCCCATAGATTTTTGGTGGCTCACTGGGATAGATTTCTCTTTCCATCTTTGGCTAGTCGAATCTAAGCTATAATAACAGCGGGATATAATGAAATTAAATTTTAAAGTTACTTGGAGAACTGTTACTTTAGTTATCCAGAATAACACAATTGTGTCAATCGAACCTTTCGCACTAGGAATGCATGATGCTGAAGCTTCTTCTTCTAGAGGAAAAATGAGCAGAAGGCTAAGAAGGAGAAGAAATGATGAACTATGAGCTTGACAATTGTTGCCTGAATCATTAGTCATGCGACCAAACTTGATGCTAGAAGTGAGTGTTCTCATTCACAGCAAGTTTGAAAATATTAAGTGGGTGAAATGGAACAGCTCTACTAGTGATCAAACAATCTTTTTGGGGGCAACGACACTAAGCTATAACCTCACAAAGGAGGCATCCTGAGACTCTGTCCTCTAGAGTGCACATGGTGTTGAAAGTGATCAAGGAGAATAGTCTTATGAAGAAAAAGTATCAATGCCTAATTATCAGAGAAAATGAGAAAGCTTCAATAAAAAGGCTACTCTCACTAGGTAATGCTCAAGATCGTCCTAAGCAATTCCTACACGGTGAACATAGGGATGTGACACCTGAATAACATGTTCGGGAATCCACTATCGAAATGTCCTAGCAAAAAGAAAAATAAATATGGAGATCGAAGCCTCAAGAAGAAGTAGCGATGCAGAAGCTTCTTCATTTGGAAGCAAGCTAACCAAAAGACAACAAAGAAAGAGAAATGTTGAACTGCATCCTGAACAACCATTGTTCGTGCAAAAAATTATACAACCAACTGTGGAACCAGAAGTGAGTGTTCCAACCCATAACAGGTTTGACAACCTAAGATGGGTAAAAAGGGACAACTCTATTGATCAAATCAAATATCCTTCTAGACACGCGACCGACTAGCTTCTCTAGTGAGAAAACTCAAAATTGTATATGCAAGAGTGCATCACATCCTCAAAATTGCTAAGGAGAAAAGACAGATGAAAAGAAAATAATAAGGTCCGTCATGAGGAGGCTAGAGTTGCTCTTCCAAATAGACCTCCTCCTACAACCCTGGCAATATGTCTCTAATTCAAGTCTCGCACGGTAAGCATTGAGGCATGACACTTGGACCATAGGCCCAAGAATCCATCATCGAACGGTCCTGACAAATAAGTAAGCAAATTTGGAAGCCAAAACCTTGAAGTAAAACTACCTTAGAGAAAGACAATGACGTGACATCTAGACTGTACTCTCATAAAATCCACTCCTTATGCGCTAGTATTTAGAGCTAAAGAAGTCTTGCCACTTAAAGTTGAACTACCTTCACTCCGAATACCATTCAACACAATCTCACTCAAGATGGGAATGCTCATGAATGGAAGATCTTGATGCTTGATGAGGTCGTTCCAAGCTCAACAAAATTTAGAAATTCTCAAAGATGTCCAAAGCATTCAATCATATAGTGCATCCTCGCACTTTTCAAGAAGGAGAATTTATCATGGTGTTGACAATATCAATTATTCCTCACCGTCATTACATGTGTAAGGTTTGCTTGAAAATTATCTCATAATATAAGAATGCATTTTTGAAATAAAGCAAACATCCCCTGACAGGGATATTTTTTAAATTTTATAGTAAAATATTTGACTTTCCCTCGTAAGACAAGGGGCCTCTTTTTGTATTTGGGTTGACATCACGCTTAAGGCCGAGATCCCCATATACATTTTAAATAATGTATTCAAATTCACAAGCTTCAAAGTCTTATTGACCAATTTTAAGTCTATAAACTACAACAAACCAAGTTGGGGACACATCTTCCATCTATACTTTCAATCTAAGACTCAAGTAGTGCGTAGGGGTGAACTCAACATGCCCAAATATGTTAGAGTCGCTGATAGGTCTGCTTACTCAACATGTCATAAAGTCCGCAGTAAGGGATCCCCCTACTTCATTTGCTCAAAGACAAGAGCATCTAAATTCGAAATCCCTCCAACTTGGTGAGTTCAAATGGCCTACACTGGGAGATCATCCATAATGGTCGTAAGGTCATTTTTCAAAATCCAATAAAAGGATTCTCACTCGAGAAGGTACTAAACCGAGTTTGGTATCAATATCAAATGAGAAATGGAAACTCTTTCAATAAGTCAACTAAGCAAAAAGCAAAGACCGAAGGAAACTCTTATTCAACAAGTCCAACCAAACAGAAAGCAAATGACCAAAGAAGCCATCCCAATGTTCGTACAAAGACAAATGTTGAACTAAGGAAGTCATGTCATTAATATATCTATTATTGCATAAAGCATGGGCGATGATTCTTTGCCATTGACCCAACACAAGCTTTGAGGGCTAGGTTACCTTATAATCTCATGAAGCAGAAAGCTGGGCAAAGGTAATTTTGTATCAACTGACAAGTCTTCAAGACAATTCAAGACTTTCCTCCATCAAATCCATCAAGGCACTAAGCCAGCATATAAGAAAAATACAATATACGAATCCCCGAGATGAAGTCTTCAATAAGGACCGAAGATGTTCTCATCTCACCAACAAATTATCAACTCCATTATGTCCACCCAAGGCACAAAGCCAAGATAGGAGAAGAATATAAATTTCAAACTCTCAAGAGGAAGTCCTCAACAAGTCCGAAAGCACAAAGCATAGGACTAAAGACATTCCAAAATTCTCTCAACAGTTATTGCAAAGTCTCTCCTGTCAAATAGAGGGCCTTCTTGTATATATATTAAGTGACATCGTGCTTCATGTCAAGATCCCTAAATAAATTTACCTACTCAAGAAAAAAAATCTCCATGAAAATTCCCTTATTACACAAAGGGCATTTTTAGATTTTTATACATAGATGAAATCAATGTTACATGTTAAAACCTTCTTAAGATCAAATAAATCAACTCAAATATTGATATATTTTCTTAAATTTTTTTAGAGCTCTTTCGAAGTGCTTTAGAATTTCCCCTGGAAGATAGGGGACATTTTTATATATTTATCTGAGTCGACGTCGTGCCTAAAGTCGAGATCCTCAGATAATTATACATGATGATAAAATTGAGCTACGTTTATTTACATTAAAGAAGTTCAAACTCTGTAATATATTTCTGAGCTAATTTGCAATCCCATGTTAGATAGGAGCTCTTTTTTATGATCAAGTTTGTTCAATCCTCTCCTGTGAAATAGGGGGTCTTATATATATATATATATATATATATATATATATATATATACATATATATCGAGCTTTATGCCGAGATCCCTGAATATATCCATAATTATTATTATTAAGCTGCAGGTTCTTGCAGGAACAGAAAAAATCTATCTCTACGCATGAAAAGATAGTCCTGAATGTTAAGAATTTCTCTCCGAGATTTGTAAAATGTCGAAGATCAAGTTAGAAGAACTCCCAATTTCAGAAGCTTCAATCAACTGAGTTGAAAAAATATCAATCTCAATATCTTCAAGTCTAAGACATGGATGGGTTCTAAAGGTCAAACTCAATAAGCCCACAAATGGTCGAGTTGTTGAAGCTCGCTTTACTCAACAAGCCCCAAGAAAAGACTACAGTGAAAGAGCCCCATTCATTAGTTTGATGACTAAATCACCAACCCATCACAACTTAAGTCGAAGACTCGAGGAGGTTCTAAAGGTCAAACTCAACAAGCTTATAAATAGTTGAGTTACTGACGCTCTCCTCACTCAATAAGCCATAAAAAAGGCAGTGAAAGAGCCCGTCGGTCTAATGAAGATAGTCGTTCAAACTCAAACTAGATCTAACTTAGTGATTACAAGCGCGAGAATCAGATCTTTCTGCATTCGATAGACCAAGATAATCTAAGAAAACTCTCAATTCATAACTTCTCCAAATCAGTCTTTATATTGCATATAGGGTGATATTTCAATCTATTCTTGAATGATCTGATCAAAAACAAAGCATAGATCAAAGCCAATCTTTTTTATCAAGTCCATCAAAGCATAGGACCGAGGAAGCAATTCTATAGTTCATACAAAGCCGATGGCCAAACTAAAGAAATTCTATGAATATTTAGTCTGTTAAAGCACATATTGCTAGACTGATAGCTCAACATTGACCTAATATAAGCCAGGAGGCCGGGTCATCTAAATGCACCCTTCAACAGGTCAAAGCGCACATGATTTATGGCATATAAATAAATCTTCGACAAGTCAATATGGACAAATCAGTCAATCCTTCATCAAGTCTTGCTTAAAGCTAGGGGAAAAGAATTTCAAATCTCAAAATAAATAAACCAATTCCTCCATCAAACTCAAGCAAGCATGAAGCTAGGGTGGAGGAAACTCAAATCTAATGACATAAAAGAAAGAGATCTTCAAAGCCATTGAAGCAGTAGATGGTGTAAGAACTCTTATCCATCCAATGAGTGATCACGACAAATCGGTCAATCTTGTCATTTAGCATGTCCAAAATAAGGCATCATACTAATAATAAATCCAAGAAGAATAAACTTTATTTCAATAAGATTACGACTATTTTCAATAAATTTCAGAGAATCCAAAATTCAAATCAATGAGATGCAAAATCACCAAAATCACGAGCGACAATCGATGAAAGGACTTCACCATTGCATTTAAATGTTAAAATTGATTAGAATATAAATATTACAAAAGCAAATGATCAACCAATCAAGCTGTCAATGTGTTGACATGCATATCATAGTCGAGAGGATGCAATGATGCCCAAATGAGCTCCGATTAATGAACAAACTTTACTATTGCGTTCAAAACATCGAAATTGGTTAGAATATAAATATTGCATAATCTAACGATCAAGCGATCGAGCTATCAATATGCTGATGCGCATAATGGAGTCGGGATGCTGCGATAATGCTCAAATGACATCTGATCGATGAACAAACTTTGCTATTACGTTCAAAATACCAAAATTGATCATAATATAAATATTGCACAATCTAATGATCAATCAAACATGCAATCGAGCTATTAGTGTGCCGACACGCATATCAAAATAGAGAGGCTGCGACAATGCCTAAATGATCTCCATTCATGAAATTGATTACACTATTAGCTTTGAAATATCAAAATCTATCAAATAAGACTGTCTGCGATCAATTTAGACAACTTTGCATGAATGTCGAGTGATTGGAACTGACAACGTGTATTTTTAAGCTGAAATTGATCCAATTCGACGTTAACTCAAATCAAATGACTTTCAATCATGAAACGGACTTTGCCGTTGTGACCGTAATATCGGAATAACCTAACATTGACATATATATTAAATATATATTTTTGGTCATCATAAAATTTAGATTAGAATTGATTAATATATTAATTAGCATAATTAGTATATTAATTAGCTTAAACTTTAAAATAAAATCTAAAACCCACTCAATTAGCCTCCACTCCTCGGTTCGATCCCACTTCTCATGCGAACTCAACAGAAGAAGGAATGCAAGGCTTCGGCTTCTTCCTCGACAATTTTTTTAAACTAAGTATGGTTAAAAGCTTAATTAGGTAATTAAGTATTAATAAAAAAAATTTAAGAATAGGTATAGTCGCCCAATTAGTGACTACCTACGTCGACTGGCGTGGCGTGGGCATAAGTCGAAGCGTCCACTAATTGGGCGGCGTATTTTAAGGTGTGATTTATGTGAGATAAGTAACAGCGTCACGGTTTAGGGGTATGAAAAGAACCAGGATTTTCGCGTATACATAGAGTTGGTACTCATCAAACAAATCTTAATTCTTCAATTTTGTTCTTCTAAAAGTAGAGAGTAATAAACCTACTTTAAAAACAAAGAAAAAGTGCGCTTTAAACTTGAAATGGTCCGTGACGCATCAAGTTGATAATAGTTTAATGGATGACAATCATATGAAGTTAACAAATTAAATTCATAAATGTAAAAATAATAAGAAGTTCATTATGACCAAATTTAACATGTACATGACTCTCAAGTTTGTAATGAAATAGATAAATAAAAGCGTGAAATGCAGATACAAAAGTATAGTGTCCTAAACCCTGCGTGTGACAACTATCTTCCCGCATCTGGTGGAATCACACCACTCCCGGTGTAATGCTTTGGTTACGGATGGGCGATCACACACGATGGTGTCCCTCTTGCAAGATCTCGATAGTGTCATATCGTCATCTAGAAGATAGGTGCTGCACTCATATGTAGGATGATATGTAGAAGGACACGGATCGACATGTAGAAGGACTGATCGGTGGAAGTAGATAGCCATGCTCAGGTCATGGTGTGCGACACCCTCAGCACCGTCCGTAATATGTGCCACTAATATATACCGCTCATCCGTCTCGCATATCGGCTCATTACTATCAACACATCCACAAAGGGTGATCTTCCTGCCGTATGGTGAAAGATGTCAAGCGATATGCTCCTTTACACAAAAAATAGTATGTAAAATTAAGCACATAAATATTGAATTGATGAATACTTATATCGGGACTTACATAAATACGCTCCAGGTGCTCTCGGCGTAGTAAGTGGTCGGAGGATCTGTCGGGCGGAGAAATATAGAAGCCGATCGAACCGGCACATCTTGGTAATAACATCTTCTGTCCACATCCTCATCTAGGCCCTTGATGAGGCAATCCCTCCTCTCCCCGAATGTGTAGTGGTAATCAACCCTCGACATCCCTTTACCAGACCATCGACCCATTTGAAACTAGGGTCAACTGGGGCTACATCTACTGGGAATAAGGCCAAAAGCGACTCTATCGATAAATGCCACTCAATCCTCTTTCGGTGATAAGAGGGACTTCTTAACCATATGTCGAACATCGGCATGTATCGATAGATGTGATGTGATCTCCGCACGACTCCAGATCACCACTTATAGTAAAATTATGTTAAAACATAATCGCATTATAGATATTTGAACTAAAGTGTTATCTACAGATCCAACCTGTGTTTGCCAAACCATAGCTCGTTCATTTCGTAATATTAAGCCATTAGTTCTTTGTGAACATACTTCTCATTCCATCTACATACAATAGTTTAAATATATATATATATAAGTTTGTTTTTTACAATTAACAACATAGACCAAAAGCCAAGTGCTGGATATGTAGAGTCGGCCACATGAATATGCTCCCAAGCTCAAATCAGGAGGTGTAGGCAACCATGTTGGCCTGTTGGGCTGGTCGACTCGTCTCCCTATATAGATGAGCTAGAACTACCCATAGACATCATGCTAAAGGAATCCGTCATCTAAAGTGGTATCGGTGGACCTCGAAGAAGTATCACCGGTAAGCGTAATAAACTATAAGCGCAGTAGCGGAAGAACTCCTCCGGTGTGTATGACTCATTGTAGAAAGTTCACCTGAGCCACCTCAGTGGCATGCATGTACGTGCGTGTGCGACATCGAATGTCGATCGATCACGGGCGGGGATCATGATACATCACGTCTGGTATGGGGTGTCATCCCAACAAATCATCGCAACAATCAGACCAGGTGTTCCATCTCATCTCCTCGCCAATCATAATCGGGCCTATGATAGGTGGCCCATCAACCCGTAGTCCCAGGATCATCGTCACGTCCTGGAGCATCACAGTTATCTCACCTACAACAAGGTGGAAGGTATTGGTCTGCGGAGACCATCTCTCAACCAAGGCGGTCCGCAAATGATGATCTAACCGGATGAAACATAGCTGACTAACACAGTTAAGGCCCACCTGCTCTAGCCCATGGATGAATCGTCTGCACGTGATGGGCCACTCCTTCAGCATAAGCAAGTGAGATGGTTCAATCTTTGAAATCCCAATACAGCAATCACATGTGGGCATGGACAATGATATATGATCGTTCTGCAATAATTACAATCACAGAGGCCATTATCTAGCAAATCAACTCTGAATGATCGGCTGGACCTGTCAAAAACTGCATCTCACGTGGGTTGATATTTACAGGTTTAGGGAAATACCTAGCCTCCCTTTCAGTACGCTGTGATAGTGTGGACATCCTTTGAGTATAAATAGACAAGCTGACTTCCTCTTGTTGAGTAGCAGTGGATAATCGTTTCATGAACAAGGCTACTAAGTTGTAATAGATAGCAGTGATTAAAGCCTGAATCGATAAATCACGTGCCCGTTTCAGGACACCATTAAAACACTCAGATGCATTCATCGTCATTGTCCCATAATGCATACCACCATCATGCACAAGGGACCATTTTACAGGGTCATGCTCTACAAGCCAATTGTACACTTCTTCTTTAACATTTTTAATATCTAACATTAAACGGTTGAACTGATGAATATCATGATTACATATATACATCTTTTGGCATAGAAACTCAACATCACCAATCCCCAACCTACGTACAACATTTTTAAAATTTTCAGGCAAATGGCGCAAACAATGCCTGTGAGCTGCCCATGGAAATATCTCTTTGCATCCACGTAATAGACCAGCATGTTTATCAGATATTATGCACAAATCACTTCTAGTAGACACTATGGGCAACACATCATCCAAGCACAGCAAGAACCACAACCATGAATCAACATTCTCGGATTCCATAGCAAAAAGACAACCCATTAATGCAATTCGATTCTACGTTAATAATGTACCGACCTTACCCAACAAAAGTACGTCAGCTAAACAACGGTTGTACTCCATCCCATTATTGAAGTTCCAAAGGCCCAAAAGTCTCTAGAAGCGCGTCTTCTGGTGAATTATGTATGCGGGTAAAGTACTACTGGCCCATTCCATAAAGGCGAGAGTCCTATGGGACTCTTCCAAATATTGTATATTGCTTTTTTTATATACTTTAACATTGAATTTAGACTCCATTCTACCTATAATCTCTTGATCAATCGGTGCTAATCAATTATGATGCGTTATGAATTTTGAACTACTATGGATGTGGGATGCACTTCTTGGATTGACATCATGATTTTCACCAACTCTTGATATTCTCGCACCCCTAAGCGTCTGTGCTTATAATGCGCCACTTACAGGCCTTGTAGGACTATCGTGTTGTACATGCAACCGTGTAGTTCTTCGGTTAGAATTGCTTGTTTGGAATTGAACATTATTTACTATGCACCACCCAACAATAGAAAATTACAGACTCCCTTTACTTGCAAAACACATACCTTCAACAAGGTCATTTGGAATTTCAATTTCATCTGTTAGGGCAGTTTCGTCAGATGGGCCATCAAAGTAAACATCATTGTCTCACTCTCTCGTAGTTTCACACATCTAGACATACTCGTTTGTGGACAACATATGACTCTCACTATCAATATTGCGAAATGAGTGATTTTTAGGTTTATGTATATTCTCAAAACGGTAGCTTCTAACTGAGCATCATCATAATATCCTACTCGGACTCACTACTTGAGCCACTACTCATAGTCTCACTAGACTCACGAGGCACATACGGTTCATCCGAACGATAGATAACATCGTCACTTCTATATAACTTATAAGTTGAGCAACAAATTATTATATTAATTATTACAAGTATAATCAGATAAATGTTGACCATATACTACCTGGGAATCAACTCATTAAAGCTGCGTTGTATCCCTGGAGGTGCTTGTGCGATGAAATCATGTGTATGCATTAACGATATATCTACTTACCGGATCAAGCGATGTGGATGCAATATTAACATCTTCCATTTGACATACAACACCAACATCGGCGAAGTTTGTCAAGTGTAACTTGCAACGTCATCGTCGAGATATTACTATAAATCGCCACCCATATGCGCGACATTAGAGTGGTATGGCACTCACGGATCAATGTGCAAGATTCTAATTGTTGCTTCAATTCCGGTAGGTCTTTGTGGATGAAACCTTAGCGGATGATTTGACCTCCCAGTAACTTGGGTGACGCTCATCAACTTGGTTGCCTCCATAGAAAAGGATCAGCAAAATAAATTCTCTGTTCATTCTTGCCAAACAAACTATATAGCTACTTAACACCTGAATCGCAAACAAAAGTCTAAAAATACTACTCAAATTCCTACCATACATACTTTATTACTTTATAAATTGATAGAAGTAGGGATTTACCGTGAGTTTACAAATAACGATGGGGATGTGCGCAAAAACAAGTCGATTCCACCACAGAAAACTTTCCCAAACAAAATGGAGCCGTCGGAATCATCGCTGGAAGCTAATGTTGGCTTCCAAACCCTGCTATATGAGAGAGGAAAGTGTCAAAATGTGCAGCGGTAGAAAAATAAGTTTATTTGAATACAGGGAGGCGACAATGCTGAGGGTTGGAGATCTGCGGTCGGAAGCTCGATGTTGCGAGAATGGCGGTCGAATAGGGATGTTGCGCGCTCGAGCTCGAAAGGGGGAGGAATCGGGGAGGAATCACGGAGGAGTCACGGAGGAGCCAAGTCGAAACAAATCGAGGTGACCGATCGACCCAAATAGTGTTTGGGGCGGTCCAATTAGTGGGTGGTGGCTATCTGGCTAGTCACCCACTAATTGGGCGGCGACAACGCTTCTGACTCGCATAGTCGGTCGGCGTGGTGATCACCAATTGGGCGACTATATTTATTCTTAATTTTTTTATTAATACTTAATTACCTAATTAAGCTTCTAACCATACTTAGGCTTCATTTGGGTAGACTTTTTAGGTGTGTTTAGATTCTCAGGCCGTGAAAAGGTGTTTAATTTTGCTATTTGAATAGAGAACTTTATTAAACTACATTTTCCCAAAACTCCATTTTAGTGCCATCTGAAAAAGCGAAATAAAAACACCTTTTGCACTGTGCTCTGCGGTTTAGGAAAGAGAATATCGTAAATAACCCTCCCTTTAGTAAACGTTGTGCTGTATTTGCATTATTAGAGAGTGGGCAATTTGATTATTTACAATATTTTTTTTAAATACGGTCAAAAGAAAGCTTGGATTACTCTTGAAAAGCAATATATATCCAAACGAACTTGACTTTTATCGTAAAGAAGAACGAAAGTTTTCCTAAAAACACTTATCAGCCAATTTTTTGGGAACCCAATATCTAAGCTAAATGAAGCCTTAGTTTAAAAAAAATTGACTTCTTCCTCCCCCTTGCATTCATCCGATCCCACCTTTCTTCCCCCTCTTCGTTCGATTGAGGAACGACAAGCTAGGGGACCCGATTCAAAAAAAACCCCTCTTTGTTCGGTTGAGGATCGCAAGCCAAGCACTCACACAATCTTCCCTCCCTCTCGGTTCAATTAAAGAACCATAAAGACAAGAGCGCTTCTCTTCACCTCTTCGTTGATTAATCCGAAACCATAAGGTTTCCCCACACGAGCAACTCTCGATCTCCTGTTCTCTATTTTTTTCTTCAAGCAAGCCTCACGAACGCAGGAGCAAGGTATTCTCGATACGATCAATTCTTGGTCGGTTGGTGAGAATGGGTCTGGTTCAGAGCCAATTGGGGTCTGTTCAGTGAGTTGACTCACTTTGAGTGGAATGAACCCGGCTGAGCTGAGTAATTACAGGGGCAAATTATCGGGTGCCATCTAAATCATTGGATTGCACCTTTTTCTCACTTGGCCGTTGGATCTAGCACTCGGATTGTGCTTTCTGCTCTTTGAATTGAGCCATTGGATCTAGTGCTTCTTGAGTGGATTCCACACGTCTGTTTCTTGCGGGCTGGATCTGGTTGCCTTGACTTCAGTATCCGGGGCTGAAATCTAGCCGTGGCTTGCCTTGCGCTGGCTCTGTCTTGGCCGTCTGATGATTCTTCTTGGATAAGTTTCGTCTTTAACCTAGTTTTCCTTTTATTCCTTTTGTTTGAGTCGTGTTGCTCGAGAAAATGGATGGTATCGGAGGCGGAGGGAGGAATCTGAGGGTGACTTCATGGGAGAAAAATGCTTTTCCGGTGAGGACAAACTGGTGTAGAGGCTTGGGAATGAAGGAGAAGAAGATTAGACACTGAGGGAAGGGTTTCTTTGTAGAATATTTGATCTTTCTTTCTGTTTGGCTTCTGACCTCTATTTATACTTTTTGTTTTACCTTCTTTAGCTTGGATTTGAGCTATCTATGCAAGCCTAATTACTTTCTCTTACAAGTTGTTACTTTTACATTGATCATATCAACTTGCTTGATCGTTGGCGGTTGAGGTATGAGCAATCTGTTATTTTACTACTCTTCTTGATTTCTTGAATTTAAGTCTCTGTTCTTCTGTTCCTTAGGCAGTTCAATCTGTTATGATTTTATTTACTTTCAGGGAGGCTCTTGAAATAGTTTTTGTTGATCTCTTTTATGCTGGATTGTTTCCTGACTCTTGTATTTAATAAAGTTTGTATTTTTTTTTAATCTGTAACTCTTTCTGGTCTGAATGTAAGGTTATATTCTCTGTTGATGTTGTATGTTGAGAATATTAGTGAAATCTTTTAGCCAACTTGGCCTTCTTCTGTCCCTTTTATTTCTGTTGTTGATTTGGGGATATGGATTCATATCATTACTCCCTCCCACATTGACCTTGCCCTCAAGGTCACCATTATGACTTGCCCTTTTGCTATCTGAATTCCTACCTTAGGATCAGCACTTGATAGCAATCCTTTCCCCACGGACTTCTCACTGCGCTTGTACAAGTGTCTTACGTTTCTCTTGATGTAGGTAGGTTCGTCCCTTGTTGTAGTACTGCTTCTACCTCTGTATTACCCTTGTAATGTGGCAGTATTGTTGACTATATTTTGTGGGAATTCTTTGTGGTCCTTTATTTGAGATTGGTAAGCTTGTTGTGCCCCAAACTTCTACTTATAACTCTAGCATTTCTTCTTTGCACTATGCCCTATGGTATTTTATAGATTTGGGCTATATCGAATTATAATTCTAAAATTTAAGTTAGTGGTTAGAACTATTTAGAATGTTTATAATTATATAACCTCTATGTCATCTCATCTTGCTTTGGATTGAATGGTGATAGTAAGCTTGTTTCTAATACTTCTTCTTGTATCCATGCCTTTCCGGTTGAGTATCTTATAGTTGATACTCTTGGTCCTCATTGACCATCATGAAGGCAAACAATTTGGCTTGACATATATGCCTCGGATATTTTTCTCACAATTGAAACACAATCCTTTCTTTCTTCTTTCTTCTAATCAGGTAGTGTCATCAATTGCTATTGGCTATTTATTTTGATTATCATGATTGATTGGTGTTTGTGGGAGTAGATGGGTTGTCATATAATGAGGTTGTTTTAGAGATCATCTTGTAGTTAATGTGAATGTCATCGTATCTTCCATTAGTTTGAATTGAAATGCTCGAAAGGAATTGTAATGCTCTTTCTCTCTGATATCATGTTTATGATTCAAAATTTTGTAAAAATTCAGGTGGAATGCGAAATTTGATTATAGCTCTTCAAAATCATAGAAGTTCAACTATTTGTTCTGTAATTTAGTTAATTCTCCTCTCAAATTCTCAGATAGAGGGACCAAATCAATAATGTCTTTAAATTGTGTCCATGAATGCAATGATTATTTAAGTGCATATATTGACATGGAGTCCATCCATGTAAACCGAGGTAATTATGAACTGCTCTTCCGATAAACTATTGAAAGTACCGGTCTGCAAGTGCCTTTTAGATTGTCTCCATTAAACCTTGCATATCTACAATAATGTTTTGTTGTGGTTGTGGTCTATTTGGAGGATAATATTTGATGAGATGATGTACATAGGGATTGGATTTGTTGTTGTTGAGAGTTTTTCCAATTTTTCTTCTATAAAAGATAGTCTTCTTGAAACTTCATTTAATATCATAAATTGACATTTGCTCAATATTTTGTTTAATCACACATTCTTGGGTTTTGATGTGTCTTATTCCTTCGCCATTCCGGTTGTTGCATCTCAACAAGAGCACCAATGATCTGATCCAAATTCTAAGTTGTTGGTGAGAATGGGTCCGTTCGTGAGTCAATTGGGGTCTGCACTCTACAATAATTAAAATTATCGGTGCCTTAAACGCTGATTGCGCTTTTCACTTGCTTGGATCTAGCACTCGGATTGTGCTTTCTACAAGTAAACAAAAGGCGACACTAAATTAAATTTTTCAAGAATTATGGAGCTTCTTTCAATCCAAAAATTAAGAAATTTTATTTTAATTATGATTTTCAAAATCAATGATTTCATTAATAAAAAATTGTCTAAGTTATAAATTCCTACACGTGCTCGGATATAGAGATTTAAAGTATAAATTTTAATGTCTAAAAAAGCTGTGCAGCCTAAGTTGGAATTAAATGAAAATATAAAATTAATCTCATGATTTAAAAATAAAATTATCTGAATTATTAAATACCCGCATGAGCCTTGACACTACGCTGAATGCTTAAATTTAGTATCAAGGATCTTTTGCGCTTCCCGGTTTAGTCTTAGGACCGGGTTCGGGTTAACAAAACCTAAAAATCTAATTATTATAAAAAATTTCAACTTATTAAACTATCTGAGAAGTTAATTCTGTTATATGACGGTAGATCTGATCCTCTATTATTAAACTAATAGAGTCGACAGGATCCGAAATAATAAATTAAATGATCAAACAATACATCAACCCCAATGATGGCTATGTTGAATGAAGATTTCAACCGGAGGGGATACCTACCATCAAAATGTGTTTGCAAGCTCAAATTGAATTAATCAAAATCAAATGTCAACTCAAATGCAAAATTTAATATATTACTAAGTTATTAATGGTTAAATGAAATGTAATCTTTGAAAACTTAAAGCAAAATCTAACCCAATTCATCTTACGCAATAGTTTATTGAAAGTGACAAATTAAAAAAACTCTAGCTCACAAAAGAGCCAAAGTCAAATCAAGTGTTCTACTATGTTCACTCTTATCAATCTCACACCAGTAAGGATGTGGCGGTGTCCTTGACAAGTGGCCACCGCACATATGATGTAGTTATGACCGAGTCCCGATCGTTGCCTAATTGGAACCATTATATTATGATCACGATTATAGCCCGTATGCTCCCAAATGGCTCTACCCTTTGAGTTGTGAATCATAGGATATACTTGATAGGGCAAAAATTCATCTGTCAGCTAAGGTAGACTTAAGCCTATCTCCTTAGACAAACACCACCCCAGTAAGGATTCTTGGACGACGTAACTCATGTGTTGCTGGCAAGGATCTTTCGTCGGGTCAACTACCTCCTCGATTGTAGACGAGGACTGATAGCCCGAGATGATGGAACTATGGGATCTAGATCGGGCGCATCATCATTCCTCCAACCATCCGATTTAAGCTAAAAATGATGAATTTTATAAATTCTAAATTTCAAAACTCCACATCTACTATATCGCTACACATTCAAATGATCTAACGACTTTTAATCCAAAGTTCTCTCAGCAGAGGGTAACTATTGGTGCTTGCGCTTATAGGAAACTTGGAACCAGATATAAAGTCCTCACAAAATGAGGATCAAATCTCTAGGTAGTGTCTTATCTATTATCTCATATGCATTCTGAAAATTACACCGACACATAAACTATACTCTCTTCAATCGAAGAGGTCGGTAGTGAATTTTCGGAGCCCACACTAAGTTTATTAGTTACTTCATCCTTCCTAACATTTGACAACAATTTGATATATGACCAAAATGATTTTAAGCTAGGTATAAACTATATTTAATATTAAGATGTTATATATGAAAGCATGAAATGCCAAAAGAAAAACTATTACAATTATCTTTGATGGTTTGGATGAGTCATATAGATTACTCTTTAGGTTCATTGAAGCTACTTATTCTATCAAGAGATGGTCAGTGTATAAAATACATTTTAAAGGCACATTCTCCTGGGCATTTGGGTCATCTATAAGTAGACGGTCCTAATATAAGTTAGTGGTAAGTGTAGATGGAAACTTTTTTTATTAGCAAACAAAATCTATTTCCACTAGCCTTTGTAGTTATAGAATCTTAGGTTTGTTTTTTAAAGACATTGACCATTGTATGATACTATTCTAAGCATAAGTGCTAGTAGGACTTGTGTATAATATTTGATATGCACACTAGGTTGGTTTGAGGATGTCGCGATAGTTTTCCTTGGTAGCATATGAACATTGCATGCAACACTTATAAGAAAACTTTAAGAAAGCAATAAGGACTATGGGTTCTTGAGTCTATATGTCATAAAAAATATATTAGGAGACAATAGTGATGATACAAGGATATTCAACTAATGCATACAAAATATTGAAAAATGCAAAACTTGAAATGTATTAGTGGTTAGTGGATTTAATAAAATAGACTCTAACACATGTCGAGAGTTTTAGGCTCAGTATCATGACTACAAATGCTTCTGAATGCTTAACAATGCATATAGTTTTTTTTTTTTAGAAATGCCAATAAAACACTTCATGAACACAATATTATTTGCATGTATAAGAAAAAAAAAAAGAATACAAAATACTATTTAACATGAATAGACTTTCACATGAAGAGTTTTATCATATTTGTATGCATATAAAACACATACTTTAATATAATGATTTATAAACAAATTATAATTAATTTGAGTTCAACGTATAAAATAAAAATTCAATTTATTTTAAATTCTCTTTTTCTCCGTACATCAAATAAGGGATTATTATCATTCTAAAATTAAATAAATAGAACGACTCAAAATTTAGAATAAAATATACAAGCTTCTTTGTAGTATTTCATGATATATTTTGTTGTGTTGTGTAGTGTTTCAATGTAAGAAAATAAAGCCTAAATAAGAAGAATATTTTAGAAAAAATAGGTTCAATATATAGTATATTTCAACAATGCGAAGATTTTAAGATGCATGAGACTTATGCACATGGAAATTTATAATTCAACGAAAGACTTCTTTTTTTTTTTCATTGAATCACCATTAGATATATAATCCTCACATCCATTTGAAGAATACTCAAATTTAAGAACTCTTATAAAGATTATTCTAGCTAATATAGAATTAAATCAACATAATCTAAATCTACTTTTAAATATATCATTTATCTACTAATATAGCTAGAATTTATTAATTAAACCATCCATTTAAGAGTTTTTCTTGAATATATATTATATATATATATATATATATATATATATATATATATATATATATATATATATATATATATATATTGCATTCAATATTTTTAGTTTTTTAGATGAAAGATTACTATTTAACTAAAACATGTAAAAATCATTTTCAAAATTTGCCTCCTTTTGTAATATCTTTTTTTCGTTTTTATTTCAAAATACTCAATAAAATATTAATTAACATATCTTTTTTTTTGTCTTAACTAAAATGTCTCACCTATAATTTAAAATTAAATCTAATCATACAATGAAATCGATAATTGCACAATATATTAGACTTTTGAGAATCTAATTCTCGTTGACTCTATTAGTTAAGATTATTTTTCTTATTTTATGCTAGTTTTTATTTATGCTCAATTCGGTCCCGTGTGATGATCATTTAGCAATCTCCACATTTGAAATATATATTAATTTAAGGCAGAAGATAACAAAATTAATGATTTGGAAAATTGGCATCCATACCAGATAATTTTTATATATTTACATATCTAATATTAAAATTTCATATTTCATACCTATAATTTACTATATATATAAAGGTGTACTCCCTTTAAAAAAATAAATGATAGTGATATTTTTAATGTGATTGTAAAGATTTAAGAGTTATTCATATAAATATTAAGTTAGGTGTTACATACAAAATCAATTCTTTAGCCTAATTTGAAAAATATATTAATTTAAGACACAAAAAAACAAAATTACTGGTTTGAAAAATTGGCATCCATACCACATAATTCTTATATATTTACATATCTAACATTAAAATTTCATATTTCATACCTAATATTTTACTATATATATAAAGGTGTACTCCCTTTAAAAAAGCAAGTGATAGTGATATTTTTAATATGATTATAAAGATTTAAGAGTTATTCATATAAATATTAAGTTAGGTGTTAAATACAAAATCAATTCTTTAGCCTAATTTAAAAAATATATTAATTTAAGACACAAGAAAACAAAAGTAATGGTTTGGAAAATTGGCATCCATATCACATAATTTTATATATTTACATATCTGACATTGAAATTTCATATTTCATACCTAATATTTTACTATGTATATAAAATGTGTACTCCCTTTAAAAAAAAAATGATAGTGATATTTTTTAATGTAATTGTAAAGATTTAAGAGTTGTTCATATAAATATTAAGTTAGGTGTTAAATGTAAATTTTATTTTATTTTTAAATACACTGAAATTCGAATATCAAGATAGCCGCGTGGATTCATTTTAAACAAATGCAAACGTTATTTTAACTGAGGAATATCATTCAAAAATCCGTCCATATTCATCTTCAACTATAGACTCGATTTGAAAGAATTAAATAGGGAAATGAATAAGAAATTGAATTGAAAATGATAAAAAATTGACTTGATCCACTTATTTTATTAAAGATAAATTAATAAAAATTATTATTAAATTTCATCTAAAAAATTGGGTTTTAAATTGTTATGAAAAACAACTTGATGAAAGCAGCGTAGTGATTGAGACTTAACTTTCAAACCGAGTCGTTAAGTTCATCGTATTTGTTGTTGTGTGAGTTTACGATTAAATTCGATCAAACATTAAAAAAACATGCGAATCATAAAAAACAATAATAAATATTATTTTTAGCACAAAATAATTAATAATTTCAATTGAAATTAATTTTGACCTATTTATTTAAATGAGCAGAAATTGAATAAAAAGTATTATCTTTCAATGAAACTTATGGTTTTTATTTCTTATGAATAAAAGAGAAGAGCTCGTTGAGTATGAACTTATCAATTAAAGCACATGGGCGGTATGAACTTATCAATTAAAACCATTATTTAGGTAAGTACTTGGGTCTTGGCGGCGAGCGAGCAGGGAGGAAGGAGGGGAAAAGTATCGCTCTCATGTGGTCTAGGGCTCGCGCCGAGAAGTTCTTCCGCCTTCCTTCTCCTTTACCTTATTCACTCTCTCCACACGTCTCGCGCTCCTTTGAGCTCATCCTGCTTCCCTTCGACCCGGCCGGAGGTCGTTCTGGTATGGCCTCGATGCATCCTGCTCCACCACTCCTCTTTTCTCCTTGCCTCCCCTCCTCACTCCTCTATCCTCGGTCCTCCTAAACCTCCCACTATTGGTCCTAGTATGTGGAAGGATCTTCTCCTAATGTAGAATGAAAAAACTCAGGCTCTCCCTCTCTCTTTTATCCCATCCGATTCGCAGGAAGTTTCTTTCTTCGAAGATGAGCTCACTGAAGGCCAAAAAGAATGGCATCTTTCTCTGATAGGTCATGCAGTTGGGAAACGTCCATATTATGGCTCCTTGCTGCTATTAAAAGGAGATGGAAGTTTAAAGGTAACCTAGATCTCTTAACCCTGGAAGGGGACTATTTCCTCTTCAAGTTCACCTGTCAAGAGGATTACAATTTGGTCTGAGATAACGGCCCATGCTTTCTCAATGGCCGACCATTTGTCTTCCAAAAGTGGTCCTGGGACTTTCAGCCATCCAAAGAATCCATTTCGGAACTTCCCATCTGGATCAAGCTCTCAAACTTCCCTCTGTTGTAATGAATGGGTTTCTCCAAGGTTGCTAGCGTTTAGGCCTCTGGAAGTAGACAATCTCACTGCCTCTAAAGCTAGGATAACCTTTGCTCATATCTGTCCAAATCTCTACTTCCTCACCCTCCACGACTCAATTCCAATCAACTTAAAGCGGTAAGAAATTTACCCAAGAGATTACATATGATTGGAAGCGGCTTGCTGCAATGTGCCTTCTCATCTCATTCTTGTAGAATCCTAAGCCTCGGGTTGATAGGGGGAGGCAGGGGCGTGTTTCTACTAAGGGGAATATATATTAATTAATCAATTAATAATACAATATTAATTTAAAGTAATATGTATTAATATTAACTATTAATGAATTAAAATTAATAACTATTAAATTCTATTAGTAGATTTATATCTTAGGAATTAAACTATATTAAGGCATATGAAGGGGTAAAATCATAGGAACTCTTCTAAATTTTTTAGTTAACTATCAAACTTATAACAATTATAATTATATTTGTTAAATTATAATTTAATTTTAATAACTTATAAGTTAATCATCAATAATATTTTATTAAATCAGTTTAAATTAAGTTAAATTAAATTAAAAACTATCAACTATTACATTAGCTAAAATGACTTAAATCTAATTAATAATTACAATTAATAAATTATAATTTTAATTACATATTAATAAGTAGTTAACAATATTAAAATAAAATTTATTTTATCATAATATTTTAATTAAGAAAAAATTAGTAATTTAATGAATTATTTAAAATTAAGATTTTCTAAAAGGATTAAAAAAAAGGGCATTTACATACATAGCACACAATTCTTATATATTTACATATCTAATACCTAAATATAAATATTTACATATATAATACTTAAATCTTTATTATTACAATAAAAATAACCCTTTTCTTAATTTTTAAATTAAAATTCAACTTTTGAAGCATAAGAAATGTGCTATGTTTATAAATATCAAACTTTAGGTGTTAGATATGTAAATGCATAAGATTTGTGTGCTATGTATATAAATTTCCTAAAAAAATAAAACAACTGAAATTTCTCGCGTCTCTTTATCCACCCTTCAAACAGGATTTACTAAATCCGGATTTAAGAGAATTTATTGGATTTGCTGGATTCTTGGATTAACTAAATCCGGGATTTAGTAAATCTATTTTTTGTATTTGGGAGAATTTACTGGAAATTCTAAGTAAATCTGTTGCCAAATGCACCCTAAAAATAGTTGTTATCTCTTAAGTTGGCATCTTTCTAGTTGCATGATTAGTTGGAGAAAGATGGGATGTATTTGGCTGTAGTAGTTTGAACTGTTCATTTCTTATTTTCACCTTATTTTGTGGCTTTTTTTTAAATTTTGTACCACTCCATACCGATAGTTTTTGGTAAGCCAATAATAATAGTACTTCAAAATTTATTTGTTTCCATCAGTGAATAGAAAAAAAAGTACATGATTACATCGCAAAATCTGGCACATTTAGCTAAGAGGTTTAATGTCATATGATATATAATAAGATTAAAGCTTATCTAGTTTTTATTAAAGGCTTTGAATACTGAATTTTGTCTCTTATTGAATAACTAAGAATGTGATTGAATAAAATTGATTAGACTATTGATATAGCATCCATATAATATGGGCCAAATGCTAAACAACATGCTTGTAAGTAAATAGCCGTTATTTTATAGGCTTTTGTGCACAAATGCTCGCTAATTTCTTTAACTAACAAAAGGGTTGGATATACAGTCGGTTTAGCTTTGAAACGGGTTTTGATCGTGGTATTGTCAAGAGAGACTTGTTCATCACCTCAAAACTATGGTTGGTTCATCT
>CM038216.1:173076700-173212865 GCA_021442155.1 Cymbidium sinense | reverse complement strand
AATAAATATTATTATTAGAATATGATTCATTTTTTATCATATTTGAAAATAAATAATTATTTTTCATTCATTAAAATAAAATAATTAACTATTTTAATAATTTTATAAATATTTATAATTATATTTATATTATAAAACTAATATTTCAAGAATGGCCGTTGACAGTGGATTGGACATTGGCGAAGCCTCCATCAATGATGACTCTGTTATGGCAGCGATGCCCCCATTAACGACATAGCCATTTCTTTGACGACCTTGCAAGCACATTTATTGACATTCGCTTCAGCCTTCTGTAAGCAGTGCTTCAGGGAATTAGTGACATTTCATTATCCTCTTTTTTATCCCGTTTTTCCTTATACGTCATGTTCCATCTAGGCTGCGACAGCAAACCAATGATATGACTAGTATTTTATGCTGCTAGCATGGAGCCAAGATTTCTTGCATGTGATAGGCACCAATGCCATGCCCTGACAGAACTCTTGTCTGGTAAATTATTGCATACTTGTTCAGGCAAAGGCTTTAAACATATTGTATGGAAATATGCGCTAAGGTACTTCTGCATCCTAAGGAGAAAAAAAATATGAATTACATCTGAAGATGTCTTAAGACACAAGTGCACCTTAAGGGGTAATGCATTATTCACTTTGATTCCCACCCTACGTGGTGACGGATATTTTGTTTTGATTTCCACCGCATGACGTGAAATATAGTCAGCATTAGGGTGATATCTCATCAGGTTCAACTTTCACCCTTTCAGTAATATATATATATATATATATATATATATATATATATATATATATATATATATATATATATATATATATATATATATATATATAGTGTGTTTTTATTTGGCTAAAATTTTAAATTAGGTCTAATTATAATTTTAATTAGCAAATTAGGCACGACAAAAAAAAAAAAACAAAATAGGCGATGACTGACGCCAACGTGACATCCACGTCAGAGAACGGATGACTAGCTCGTCCTTATTTTTTTTTAAAAAAAAAAAAATTGGCGACTTCGATTTTTTGTATTGGCATCCGTGTTGGAATTGAGTGGTGGTATTGTTGGAATTGTAACGAAATTTCCCATAATTTTAGTGTTGATAAAGAAATATGATTGTGGTACGTCTGGCAATTTTTGCGAATCGCGCTTGCGGTCCGACTGAAATTTTAGAAGCTTTATTTTGCCCATATCAGACTCATCCGGTGTCGAAATCGAGTGAGCTTAGTATTGACACTGGATGAGTCCAATACGAGCAAAATAAGGGTCCAAATTTCGTGTGTAATTTTACGCTGCAAAACTGCGTGTCGGTCCGCAATCATAATTGTTGATCAATATAAAGTTGTGAGAAATTTTGTTATGATTCTAACGATACCAAGCTCTCGATTCGACACTGATAGTCGATCTGCGGCAAAATAAGGGTAACTCAAAATTTCGTGTGTAGCATTTTTTTGAGCATTCTCAAAAGCTACGTGTCGGACCTCGTGATCAACATGAAAGTTGTGGAAAATTTCATTACGATTGAAGATACACTCACTCGGATAAGATGAGAGCAAATAAAAATCACCCTAATTTTTATTTAAAAAAATTAAGGACGAGTCAGTCGTCTGTTGTTTAGGGTTTAGGGTGGAGATGATCAAGGTTTATTAGTGAGTGCTTGCAAAGTTTTAAGCAAGTAATTCTCAAAGTTTAAGCAAGTATAGAAACCAAAGTATATATTTAGATGAACTCACTTGAGATAAATAAACTAAATGTCACACATATATGTAAGATATATTTAATTAGGTGCCTTGTGAAATATAGGACAACTTGAAAATAATCTAGACATTTCTCTGAAGACATTTCTCTCAAGCACGTCAATAAAAAACTTTAAAGTTGTTAATGATTTATCACTTTCATATATGAAGCTATGATAATTAAGAGAGTAAGCGTTAGATATCAATTTTGGATTAATGGAGGATAACTATAGGCTGACACCTACAATTAGGTTATATCATATCGACGAAAATTCAGGTTCTCATTTAATATATAAATATGACATTGTTAATAATTTTTTAAGAACTTTTATGATTAAGGTTTGCAATGGCGATTTCTTAATTGATTGTAAACATTTAATAGGAGTTGATCCTTATTATTTGAAATCAAAAGTTTTGAAAGATTCACTTTCTACAAATTTTTTGGATGGCAATAATGACCATTTCATTATTATTTTTGTTGTGATTAAATATTAAATAAGAAAATATGAGAGTAGCTTTTATGAAATTTGGTAAAACATTTGGTTGTGTAATTGATCATTGGGCAGTCATATCAAATATGAAGAAAGGCTTTGGGCGGCCATAAAGATTATATTTTTGGATGCGAAAGACTAGGGTGTATGTGATATTTATGGAAGAACTTGAAATACTTTCATTATAATGATGGCCAAAAAATTCAAAGTTTAGCGTTGATGGCTATTAATACATTTAATAGATAAAATTTTGATGTTAAATTTATTGAATTGTTTCATATACTCTAAGACTTAGACTATGAAAGAAAAGACTAAATTTTTTTAGAAAGTGAATAAAAAATCAAAGCGCATTCACAAATGTAGCTATTATGAATTTTAGGGTCACCAAAAAAGCATTTTAGAGTTGTATCTTTTATTTTATTTTTTATTTTTATTTGCATTTTGAGGATTGAGCTTAGGGGTGAGAACATTTTTATTTTTATTTTTTGTTTAAAGATTGTACATGTATGTTGCTTATGCTTAAACATGAAATAATAATTTGGTTTCTTGATTGATTACTTTACTATTTTCTAGGTATTCAGTTGATGCAATTGGTAATACTGTATTCTAAAGATATAAACAATAATTTTAGTTGCAATTCAGGGATATCTAAGTTTATATATTTTATAAGGATTGTATCAGTTAAATATTAAAAAGTAAGTATAATTATCAAATTACAGACTTTGGTTTTTTTCATAATATAATATAGGTAATAGCCAAATTAATTTTGAGATTCAGTTGTTGACTAATAGTAGATTAGTCCATAATTACTAGTGATACAAGATATTAAGATTAATGTTCAATGAAAGTTGTTAGAGCTTTTTTATGGACAAGCAAATTATATATATACACACTAAAGAAATGTATATATGCATATGAGTTGAAAGTTTAATAAATAAGACATTATAACACATGATTGACAAACATATATATAAATATATGTCTTATTAATATATATACATATCATATAAAATTTTAAAATAAATTTCTATTTCCCATATATATATATATATATATATATATATATATATATATATATATATATATATATATATATATATATATATATATATATATATATATATATATATATATATATATATATATATATATATATATCTCTTTAACAAAATGAGATGCTGTAGAGGTGGATATTTTAGTTGGACGCTTTTACTACTAGCACTCATCCTTGCTTTATTAATTAAGATTGAGTGAGTAGAAAATTAATATGCATATATATATATATATAAGACTTTGGAAGTGGTCACATTTTTTTCATAAATATTGGTAACAATCCAATACTTAAAGAATCTCTATAATGAATTTTCTCGTTTCATGTTTCAAGATTGTTTATATACATGTGCATTAAATATACATAATAAAAATTAAATATATAAGGTTAATTGTATAAATATATATTATAATATTTATTTATTTATCAATGTTTTAAATAAAATAATTAAATTTAAAGCTTTAATTTATATTTTTTAAACACCCAATTCACTCCCCCTCTTGATGTGGGCTTCAAAATGCTTAGACCTCTCGATAATTGAATAAAGAGAGTGTGATTTTGTTTGTAATTTTCGGAAGGCATGAGATAGTAGATAAGACACTATCCAGATTTCTTATTTTTCAAAAACTTTAGATCGGTTCTAGGTTTCCTATAAGCGCCTATAGTTAATTACCCTCCCAATAAATGAGAGAGCTTTGATTAATCTTAGTTAGATCACTAAATGCATAGCGTATAGTGACATGTGAAATTTTGAAATTTGAGTTTAGAATTTATGAGATTTACCATTATTTAACTTAAATCATATGGTTGGTGGAATGATGGTGTTGATTTAGATCCCATGGTTATCTCTAACTTAGTGAGGAGGTAGTCGACCCAACATAACCAAGGATCCTTGCTCAATATATGAGTTATGTGTCAATCCAGAGACTTGGGGTAGCGTTTGTCTAAGGAGACAGGCTTAAGTCTACCTCAGTTGACAAAAAGGCTTTGTGCCTATCAAATATATCCTATGATTCATAACTCAAAGGGTTGAGTCATCGGAGAACATACAAGCTACAGTCGTGATCATAGTATAATGGTGTCATTTGGCGACAACTATCGTCGAAGGGTATGTAAATAAGATCATATGTAAGCTCGCCAAGCCCATGACCGAGGACAACGCGTTTTCTTGGTATGAGATTATTTGAGTTTGGATACAGTGATTTATTTGAGGTGATATTAGCTCCTTTGTGAGCTAGAGTTTTCTTAATCTGTCATCCTCAACAAATGATGGTGGATGGGTGGATCAGTTATTTGCTTTAAGTATTTAAATGATAAATTTCAGTTAGTTCAGATATTTTCTTAGTTGAAATTTAATTTTAAGATGAATTAATTTAGAGCTCAAATATCATTTAATGATAATATCCCCTCCGGTTGAGATTTTCAGTCAACGTGGCCATCATCGAGGTATACCTTGTCAACTCTGCTATTTTGTTAGCAGAGAATCGGGTCTACAACTTGAATTTATAAATTTGAATTCAAGATACAATAATTTAAAAATCTAAATAGTAGTAATCCCCTGCGGTTGAGATTTTCATTCAACACATCATCTGTGTAGACTTTGTTCTACTTTCTTGGTAGAAGATCGGCTATGTTATGTGTAATTTAAATTCTTTGGGAAATTGATATCATGCACTCAACTCTATTACTAATATAGAAGGCGGTCTTATAATCTAATGCAATTTGAGTTCATTTAGAAGTTGAGAATTTAGTAGGCGTGTCAACTCTATTTCAAGCATAGAGCTCTTGTGATCATATTTTATGGAGTTGAATATTTGTCTTTTTCACTGATTTGAATTAGCATATGAACACATTGATTAACTCGCATGCATATAGTTGTAAATGATTGAATTGATTTCACCATTCTTCTATTTTTTTTCTAAACTCGCGCAACATCCTCAGTCACTAAGTTTAAGTACTTAGTATAAGTGTCAGGGCCCATGCGGGTATTTGATAATTCAAATTATTTTATTTTTTTATTATGAGATTAATTTCATATTTATTTAATCTCAACTTAGCCTGTGCAGCCTTTTTAGATATTAAAATTTGCACTTTAAATCTATATTCGACATCTGAGTGTTTATGACTTAGACAATTTACATAATTAATGAAATCATTAATTTTAAAATCATAATTAGAATAAAATTTCTTTTATTTTTGGATTGAAGAAAACTCCTTCATTTATGCATTATAAATATAATGTATTCCCTTCTTCTAAATTCATTATTTTCATTTGTCTTAATTTTCTCAGAGATTCTGAGTTCAATTGCATTTCAAGTAAGATTTAATATTTTCATTTATCACTTATATTTCAATTTCCCTTTGAGTTTTGATTCAAGCTTGTTTATGTAAGTCTTGGTGTTTTAAATGATTTTCATTTAAATTTTTTTAAGTCTCAATTTCTGAAAATTCGGATATTTCAAGATTTAAATCACGTAGAGCTTACATAAAAAAAAAAGGTTACTTAATTATTTTGGCTTTTCGGTAAAAAATGGCTTTCGAAGCTATCTTTGGACTCGATTATCTTTCTACATCCCATAATGGGTATTACGAGTCTTTGATCAAAGAAAAGCATATATGAAATTTCAAATCATCCAAATTTCATTTTAGATTATTTATTTTCGATGTGTTTGATTTATTTTTTAAATGAGTCTTGATTCTACCCCCCTTTTTTAAGTCCAAAATTTAATAAAAATTTTGGCAATATTCGACAACGTCATGTGTGGTTCATGCTTTTTGAACTTTACTGGTCTGTAATGGCGTGAGTGTCTTCTGCATGTCTTTGCACTTTGTTATCTGTAATGATTAGCGGATCTTGATCACGCATAAAAAGCAAGAAAATATCAATTTCTTTTTTCAACCTCCCTTCACCAACAACAACAATAATAATTTTATTTAACGGGATTGAATAGGAGATATTAGAGTGTTGATTATTTGGATTAAATAGGTGAAAATGCTAGAAACCCAGAGAATACATATGTGCGGTGTTTTCTCGATTGTAATTCTGAGGAAGGAAAGAGTTTATGCGAGGTAGTGGAAATAAAACCTAGAAGGGACCCGCGGTGCTTCTCGGTTTCGTCATTCAAGGAAAGAAAAATGGGCTGTTTGGCTGATGATAGTAAATGAACCAGAAGAAACCTTGTGGCGTTGCTTCTCGATTTCCATCGTTGCAAAGAAAGGAAATAGGGGCTATTTGGCTGCAGGGTAGTGAAAATACCAAAACTTAGAAAAAGTCTGCCTAATGACGATGTTACTTCTTAGTTTTCATCGTTTGCAAGGAAATTGCTTTAAGGTCTAACTTGCAATCCAAATTAACAGTTGAAACAATATTCTGCAGCGTGGGGACAATACCAGACGGATGCTTGGATAGATCAACCAGCTGGCTCCCCTTCGAGCCCTGATCCGCCATACACCTCTCTAAAACCTCTCTGTTTAGATATATTAACTAACCAAAAAAGGGAGCTGGTTTAGTAAAGCCATGTACGCACTCAGATTCATAATCAATCGTATACCTTATGTCCCTAATCCTAATCTGATCTGCGATCTTCCAAGACAAAAAAAAGAAAAGAAGAATTAGACCTTATAGTAAGTGATCAAGAAAGAACGCTCCTTGACAACAGAAAACAAGTCAGTTTATTGGGAGGAAAAAAAATCTGTCCGAACAGTTTTTTTTTAAAAAAGGGTTCTTGAGGAGAGAAAGACACGAAAGGAGTGGCAAAAACAAATATTTCCTTGGGGCTCTCAGCTCTTTGGATTGATCGGAGGCGATCGATACTCAAGATCTCAAGCAGAGACTATAGAGGAAGCAGATCCGTGATTTACCTGGTTCGAAGCACGAACCGACGTGTGAGGCTGCGACAGAGTGGGTAGGAGCAAACGTTTTGGAGGAGTTCGGCTTTGCGGGATTTCTTTTCTGGACGAGCGAGCAGAGGAAAAAAAAAAACAAAACTCTCCCTTTTTCGGCTGTCCTGAATCGAGCAAATAGCGCCTTGCCCTTTTGTTTTTGTTTTTTTTTGTTTTGGCTATTCGTTCGATTAGGAAAATAATAGGGATGGAGGATATTCTTAATCACAGCTTAATTATCCTTCCAAATCCAGTTGAGCTAGATTTGAAAATTTTGAATTAAATTAGTTCTATTTTAGAAACAATTTATAACCAGATTTTTTTGAATTAATTCTGAAATAATTCGAATATTAAAAATCAAATTTAATCAATATTAAAATAAATATCTGAATTTAATTATTTTTTCTATGATCATATTTATGCGAAAAATTCATCGAAATTAATCTCATACAATATAGATGTCGTTTCTAGGCAAATTCGATGTTCTGGGTTCAACGGCCCAATCCGTTTTACAATTGGAGGTAGTTTGATTAAAGTCGGTGTTGAATCAAGTCAATTTTGGCTTAAAGTTGTGTGACGTCGCTTCCGACTGCTCGACATTCGCGCAGACTTATCCGAATTGGGCGCGGATAGTCTCATTTGATAGGTTCTGATGTTTCACGCTAACAACCTAATCAATTTTGTGAACGAAGGTTATTTGGACATCGCGATCGATCTCATGCACATAGACGCATCGACAGATTTCCTTTTTGATCGGTCGACCATCGAATTATACAATATGTATATTCTGATCAATTTTGACATTCGGAACGCGATGTCGAAGTCTGTTTGCCAATCAGAGATCATTTTGATTAGTTCGGCGACATCGAGTGTATTTCAGCTTCGGTTTACGTGTCGTCGCATCCAAAGTTCATCGAATTCGGCTCATGAGCTCGACTTGACTGATGGAGCATACATGTAGGTCAACAAATGCTCCCAATAAATATGGTGCGTGAATGAAGCAAATCATATTTGTTGCAAACTAGTTGACCGTACAAGATTTGACCTGATTTGTCTGTATTGACTGATCAAGTAGAAAGAGAGATACCTTCAGCTATATGCTTAATGCTTTAATAGGCTTGAATAAGGTCTCATCTTAGTGGTTTGTATCTTTAATCCTCATTTTGCCTTAGCTTTGTGCTTAGTAGGTTTGGTGAAGGAAGAATTTTATTTATTTTGTGATTTAGGTTCCTTCTGCCCTAGCTTCAAGCTTGATGGACTTGATGAAGGATAGACTTAATTTGTCTAACTTGACTTGTCAGAAGAAGATACATACATTCGTCTTTGCTTATTGCTTTGGTAGACTTGTCGAAGGATTAACCTGATTTGTCCAGATTGACTTGGTAAGAGAATGTGCATACCTTTAGTCCTATGCTTGTTGCTTTTTAGTGACCTTGTTGAAGGATTAACCTGGCGACCTAGTCTTCAAGATGAGCATTAGATCTATGGAAAGAAGTTGTCATCAACACTTGGTGTTTTAGTAGACTGGTTGGCTATAAAGTTCTCTTAGTTCAGTTGTGAGCTTTTTACGAACTCCAAGATAGCTTCTTCGACCTTGTGCTTGCTGCTTTGTCGGACTTGTTGAAGAAGTTATATAGGTTTATGCTTTGTGGTGACTTAGACCTCTCCTCAGATCCTCTCTTGATTCGTCGATCAATTAAAAAAATTCTCCAGATCTAGATCGTTTAAATTTATTGAGTTAGATCAGGTTTGGCAGATAGATAGCTCTAGCCTTCGAAGTTGTCTTCTACATGCTTTGAGTGAATGTGACTTTTCTTATTATTCGCATAGCCACCTATGATCTAAACAAATATAATTGTAAATATTGTTTGGGGATTTCAGTTCGAGTCGTGATGTCAACCCAAAATAGACATAAGTATTTTTCTATTATAAAAATTTAAAAATACCCCCTGTCTGACAGGGGGATTTTCGGGCTAAGATAAAGAGGTACTTGTTTCTCTTTTTCTATCAATTATAAGAGTAGATGAGACTTATTATCAATCACCACATATGCATACTTTCATCCTGGGATATCAGTAGAAGACACGATATCAAACTAAATAAATATATAAAAATGCCCCTGTCTTGCAGGGGGAATTTCATCGCAACTCAAAAATGTGTTCTCGCAAAATAAGAGAATTTTTTAGTGTTGTTTCATATATATATATATATATATATATATATATATATATATATATATATATATATATATATATATGCAATCATATACTTATTACATGATACTTCTTCAGATAGCGACCATTGATGGGTGGCATAGGCCGTCAACCACTCGAATCAACAAGTTAGTAGGCTCCTCCTTCGTATACCTTTTTTATGATGTAAAGGTCTTCTCAATTAGCTTCAAATTTACCATCGATTCTTTTGTGAGAGATTATCGATATTCTCAGCACTAAGACCAACTCTCCTCTTTGAAAAGTTCGAGGACGCGTTGTTCCATCGAAGGCTTTAGACATTCTTGCTTGATAGATTTCTAAGCTTTGTTGGGCTTGAAGTTTAATTTTATCAAGTGTGTCAAGCTCTTCCATCCATAAACATGTGTTCTCCTCTTGAGTGAGATTATACTGGATGGCTACTCGAAGTGATGGTAGTTCAACTTCTAGTGGCAAAACTGTTTTGACCCCAAAAGTTAGAGCATATGGAGTGGCTTTAGTTGGCGTCTTGTAAGTAGTTCTTTCCTTGAGCATTTTGATGTGCCACTCTTTTTTATTCCTCATGAGAATCTTTTTGAGTAGCTTTATTAGTGTTTTATTAAAAGTTTCTGCCAAACCATTAGCTCTTGGATTATAAATTGATGAATACAGCCAATCAATTTTGTATCGATCAGCAAATTTATAGATCTTTGAACTCTTGAATGTTGGGCCATTATCTGAGATAACTCTTCATGGTATGCCAAATCTATAGACAATATTATGAGTAAAGAAGTCAATAACTCGATCAGTAGTAACCTCTTTAAATGGAGCTGCTTTGGCCCACTTGGAAATATAGTTGTTGTTGCTAAGATAAAGTGATGGCCTGCTAACTATGGTGGATCAATAGGTCTGATTATATATGTTCCCCAACACTCAAATGGCCAAGATGTGACCGTTGGATGTAGTGGATTCAAAGGTTGATGGATGAGATTCTCGTGGACTTGGCATTCATGGCACCTTTTAGCATGATCAATACAATCTTTCACCATCGATGGCCAATAATATCCCATTCTCTTGATTTTTGCTGCCATTTTAGGACCTGATTAATGAGCCCCACAAAGTCCTTTATGAATTTCAAACATAACTTTGTTAGCTTCATCGATTCCTAAGCATCGCAGCCATATTTGTTCAAAGGATATACAGTACAATGTATCATTAACATAGGCATATCGTAGGATCCTTTTCATAAGTTACGTGGCTAGTGATTTATTGCTCGGCAATTTCCTTTCCTTGAAATAATCGATGAAGGGTTGTCTCCAATCATTAGGCTCTTCCACTATGAAAGTTTCACATAATTTCTTTGTAGTACTTTTGATCTTTTCTATCTCTTGTACTTGTTCTTTGGGAGAATGATGAGC
Organism: Cymbidium sinense; assembly: GCA_021442155.1. Classification (NCBI taxonomy): domain Eukaryota; kingdom Viridiplantae; phylum Streptophyta; class Magnoliopsida; order Asparagales; family Orchidaceae; genus Cymbidium; species Cymbidium sinense. Next base: position 173,202,092 of record CM038216.1, on the reverse strand, counting down.
AATTTGAATTGCTTCCTGGCAGCTTGAGTTTGATGTCCCTCTACGTAGGGAATATGGATTTCTTGGTTGTAGAACTCGGGTGAAGACTTATATCAACACGTGCGTCATTCATGCTTGCCATCTCTTTGGCTAGTTTAGCTAAGCGGTCTGCTTTTCTATTTTGGATCGAGAAACTTGAGTCATTGTTATATTAAAAATTTGTGTCATTAGCTTGAGAACTCGCTTATGATAATAAGCTAACTCAAGCTTAGTGATCTTATAGATTCCCAAAACTTTATTGATGATCAGGTAAGAATCTCCAAAAACATGCAAATTTTGGATACCTATGGCAATAGCTTCTTCAAGACCTACTATCAAAGCTTCATACTCAGCTTCATTATTGGTTCGAGGTTCAGTCAAGCCATATGAATGTCTTATGATGCCCCAGAGCCTGAAAACTGGGGTTTGGTTCATGACTTCTTTTTCTATATTTCCTTTCGGGCTAGATCGGCTCTGAAGTTGAGCAGAATTAGTGCGGAGTGTCAGAGCCTGCAGTAGAACAAAGTGAAAAAATAAAGTCTAGCACCTCTCCTCTCGCTTTGCTCGAGCTAAGTGTTATGAATACGAGACCAATACCGGCTCTCACCTTGGGTAGGTTCGAAGGTTGCACTGTCTTGATTGATGATGCTCCATCAAAATATTTCCCAGATCTGCAACTTTTCTCTTTCATTAATAGATAGAACCTGCTCATCAGGCAAGTCATCATTAAGCGGTGAGTCAATTGGGATAGGATACGTAGTAGGGAAGTTTGCCAAGATCTATCCCTTCACTGCTTTCTGAGGTACATACGAAATATTAAATTGTAATAAGAGTACTGCCCTTGAGCTAAATGACCTGTCAATGTTGGTCTCGTCATCAAGAACTTCAGCGGATCATCCTTTGAGATTAGTGTGATTCTATGAGAAAGCATGTAATGGCGAAGCTTCTGAACTACAAATATCAGTGCCAGACAATGCCTCTCTATTGGAGAGTAGCGTATTTCAGCTCCTACTAATCTTCGACTGATGTAGTATAGCGCATTTTCTTTATTTTCTTCATTATGTTACGCAAGTAAAGCCCCGAGGGACTCCTCTAAGGCTGTGGTATATGAAATAAGAGGTTTCCCTCGGATAGGAGCTACTATAATCGGCGGATTGAGTAGATACTTTTTAATTCTCTCAAATGCTTCTTGGCATTCCTCGTCCCATTTGAATGGAGCATTCTTTTTCATTAGCTTCACAAAAGGTTGGCATCTTCCTGATAGGTTTGATATAAAATGCTGAATGAATGTTAGTTGTCCTTGTAAAGAGTGAAGCTAGCGAAGGTTGTTCGTGGAGGCATCTCCACAATCGCCTTGATTTTATTGGGGTCAATCTCAATTCCTCTATGTCTTACAACATATCCTAAAAATTTTCCTGAGGAAACCCCAAATACACACTTGAGAGGATTCATCTTGAGATTGTACTTTCTGATCCTTTCAAAAATAATCCTTAAATCTGCAAGGTGATCTTTTCGATCAATACTTTTAATGAAGAGGTCATCAACGTAGCATTCTGCCTTCTGATGAATCAATTAGTCAAAGATGCATGTTATGGCCCTCTAATATGTAGCTCCGATATTCTTCAATCTACGACATGACGTGGCAATAAATACCAATGGGTGTTGAATGATGTATGTTTATGATATTTAGGAGCCATTTTGATCTGATTATATCCCGACGATCCATCCATAAAGGAGAACATGTTATAATTAGAAGTGTTATCCACTAGCAATTCTGACATAGGGAGCGGAAAATCATCTTTTGGGCATGCCTTATTTAAATCTCAAAAGTCGATGCAAACTCAAATCTAACCATTCTTCTTCTTTACAAGAACGATATTGGCTATCCAATATGCATACTTCTCCTCGTGAATGAAACCTGCTTCAATTAGCTTTTTTGTTTATGCGACCACTTGTTCTTCAACATCCAGCCTCATTCTTCTAGGAGCTTATTTGATTGATATTGAATAGAAATTGATAGCTAGCTTGTGAAATGCCACATCAGGGGATAAGCCAGACATCTCATAATATGTCCAAGCAAAACAGTCCCTGAATTCATAAAGTAATGCTTTTATTCCTCAACCTTATCGTCAGGTAGAAGGGCACTAATGAAGGTTGGATGAGGTTCTTCTTTAGTCCCCAATTTAATGTCTTTCAACTCATCCATGGTAGACGTCTACCCACTATCTTCAAGTTCTTCAGGTGTCGGTTCAGTTTCTATTTCCCCATCAATTGCGGTAACGACTTTATAAAAGTCATCTTTATTTTCAATTTTGGTTCCAATCTCACTTTCGATCATTGTATAACAAGTATTCCTTTGATAATACTTTTGTTGGATGTATCCAAGACCCTTAGTGGTATAATTATGACTTCTTTGAGAGGTCTATGGAATCTTTGAACTCCATAAGTTATCAGAGAAGAGAGCTTGCCATCTATCAGTCCCAACATCGATTCCAAGTTTGTACATCATCCTTGATTTTGGAGGATAGTATCTTCTTCATTGGTGGGTAACATCTCTTGAGACTCTAAGTCTTGAATAAGCCATTCGATTATAGTATTGACATTCCTCATCTATGGAATGAAGTTCCCAATCATTTGCTTACATAAAAGTTTTTAGTTCCTCAATATTGTGAACATCACGTGATGTGACTTCTTTGAAATATTGTGGGGGAACTGGTGTAACTATGAATGAATCATTTGATACTAATAAATTAGCAACTCTTATAGAAGAAACACATTGAACTTCACTTGCATAGATGGACTCAAAATCATAATCGGAATCAGAGTAATTTATCTCATTTGCTTTTGTTGAAGGCTCACAATTTTTCTTGAGTTTAATTGGAATATCTTCTTCTCCTTCTGTATCACTACCCAAATGAGGAACGTTCCTCTTCAGCTTTGGTAATATGTCATAAGTTTTAGAGTGATTTAATGCAACCTTCTTTTCTCTTTTTTGCTCTTTCTCTTCTTTAGGTTGCTTTGTACTTTTTAAAGTTGAAGTTGTAGATTGCCGAGGCTTACTTTATTTTGAAAGAAAATATTTTGCATCCTCATAAATTTTCACCTCATGAATTGTAAATGGCTGAATAGTGCCAAGAATCTTGTGTTCTATTCCGTTTCTTATATACTTCATACATTGATGTAGAGTAGACGGAACCATACCATATTCATTGAAGCTATGGATCATCAATTTATCTCGTCTAAGGTGCTGAATGTCTAGGGTCAATCCCCTAAGTGTTCTCAGACTCATAAGATTTACTGATGAACCTGGGTCAATTAGAATTCGATTGATCATATTTCCATCACTTTCTGCAGCTACATATAATGGACGATTATGTTCCGTTGTCTCGAGCATAAAATCTTTTTCAGAGAAAGTGATCATCGAGAGATTTTGAGCTTGCAAAACTTCAATCATGCGTCATTCAACAAAATAAGCTTCATATCTCTCTGGATCTTTAGGAGCTTGAATCAACATTTCTCAAAGGTCCTTCGACATCAAGAGAGCCTCATACACACCCATTTGTACAGGGATCTTACTCAGATGCGATAGGATATTATAATCGATTCCTCCACTCAAATTTGCTTTCTTCTTGGGGTCTTTAGGGATGATATCTTCATTAACTTCAATATTTTTATCTTCATTTCTGATTTTTTGCTTATTGGATGACCCTTTCCTTAATGGAGGTGGTAGTATCTTACCACTCCTTAGTTGCACTTGGATTGCTTTATTGGGCTCAGACTCTTCAGATGAGGTAGCTCCCTCAGAGTTACCATCTACTACAGAGGACTGTGTGGATGCTTCAGAGTCACTACCAAGCTTTAAGTGGCTTATTTGGGATGTCTTTGAAGGTTCAGACTCAACCTCATCAGGAAAACATGAGTCTTCTTCTGAGCTATCTTCTGTTTGTCGCACCATCAAGCACGACTTTGATGTTATGGGCTTAGGAGTTCTCCTGCTTGGCGGGACAAACTTCTTGAATTTATTTTTACATATTATATTTTTCAAAGCTGCTTGATTCTAACTATCCAGGCATGGATCACTCTGGGGCTGTTCGACACCACAGAAATAACTCGACATGTTTCTCTAGGAAGCAAGTCTTCATTACTATTTCCTTCTTTATTTGACTCAGTGATCCGAAGTCCTGTCATGTAATCAACAAGTCTAATAGTCTGTCTTATCGGTTGATGATACTCTTCTAGATTATTGATGATCTTTTGAGTTATAGTTCTCTTCTTGATCTTCTTTTTCTTAGCCGACTTTTTTGATTTATGAGGTTTACATTTAGCTGACTGCCCCTCGTGTTGTGATGGAGTAGCCTTATCAAAATGCCACTGAGATGCTAAAATGCTTGGTTTAGGCATTTCTTTTAAGTCCAATACAGGTTCAAGTGGTGATTTCCATTAACACTAGGGACATCTTTTAGCTACTTCATCATTTTTATGGTCTTCTTAGAGATTATTGTCTCCCATTGCTCTTCATGTATTACTTTTTTCCTTTTGCTTTCTTTTTCATTGATGGTACTGAAGTGGACATAACCACTCTTGCAGATTCTCTTTTATGATGAACGAGAACACTATTAGACAGTGTGAAATCACCATTCCTATATTTTTTCTCCATCCAATCCTTGAAAACATAGCAATCTTCAATCGTGTGGCTAATTACCCGATGATATGGACAATATTTTATATTATCAGTTTGACCTGACTCTTCAAGTCTTTTGGATTCCGGCAATTCTAATCCTAATTTAAGCACTTGGCAGAATAGCTTAACCACACTCTACCTCTTGAAAGAGTATTCTTTACTCATCTTATCTTTTAGAGATGGGTACACTCACTCATCATCTCTCATTAATTGCTTTGATTGAGGGTTAACTGAATGTTTCCCCCTTTCATCCATATAAGTCGGCTGTTTCCCTTTATCAACATTATAAGTTGTTTTCGCTTTCCACTGCTCGAGTTGTAGGAGGTTGTATGAAACTCATTCTTCCTTGAGTCTGAGAATTTATTCTTCTTTAACTTTTTTGAGTGACCCTCAGGTTTTGAGCGATTCATCTTTTCAAACTTTGCCACTCAGTCCAATAACTCTTGAAATGTTGAGATAGGCCATACATAGATATAGTGCCATCTTATCATCGATGTTACCCATCAATAATTGGATTAAATATTTCTCATCTAGCTGTTGTTCACATTTCATGCTCATGTTTTGCCAACATGAAATATATTTAGTCACTGACTTGTCTTTCCTTCTTCATTCTAAGGAGAGATCAGAAATGATAATCTTTTCAATTGCACTGGTGAATTTCTTGATGAACATCATTTCTAATTCAGCAAAAGTCTTGACCGAGTCATTAAGCAATTCAACCTACCATTCAAAAGCAGTTGAGGTTAAACTACTTACAAACTAGCGGAATAGTCATGCATCATTGCCTCCTGTATTGCCACATGTTGCTTTAAACTGCACTAGGTGTTGTCTGGGGTTCCCAGTGCCATTGAATGTATTAAATTTAGGCACTGAATAACCCTTAGGGTATGTCACTTGAACGCACTCTAGGGTATGGATGACCTTTGCTTACCAATTTTTTTACGGTGTCAAATGATAGATTTGATCTTTTCATTTATAATTGTTTCTAATCGAGCTATTATCATGGGCTTAAATATATTAGGCACATCTTGAGGGATGGGTTGAGAAGCTAGATGATTGACTTCATTTCTCCCTTTGGGTGCATTCTGTGCTCCGAAAGCTTGAGGCAAGTGAACTGGTGGATCAGTAGGTGTACCATTAGTTATCGGATGGTCGACGATGGAATAGATCGCACTACTTGCATTTTTTTGCATCATTTATAGCATCACGTTCATTTGTGCCATCATTTGATTCATCTTTGCATTTAATTGGATAATCTTTCTATCTTTTGCTTTCATCTGCCATTACATTTTTTTCTGCATTTGGGCTAATGTGGTAGTGTTAGAAAGGAAAGAGTTATCCTCTTTTCTTTCTAGTTCTTCTTCCTCTTCATCACCTGAGGATGTGCTTAAAGCCCACCCCCCCCCCCCCCTCTTATTTTCTCAAGAGCTAGTTCTTTAATATGAATAGGAGGTGCGGCTCCACACCGTCTATGTTGGTGTTGTTGTGCACTAGATGGTTCTCCAACATATTGTACCACATACACTACTTTCATTTCCATAATATCCTCATCATACTATTCATCTTCTTGTAATTTGACTTCAGAACATCTCCTCTAGTGAATTTCTGGCTCTGGATTTGAGACAAACCTCTCTCTTCAACCGGGAGTATGATCAAAGTCAACCTTCTTTGCAGATTGATTGACCGGTGATGGGATTTCCTGGAATGTTCACCTGGGTGTCGACCATCCCATGATTCATCATCATAAGATTTCTTCTTTTGAACCCATTTTTGTCGGTTCTATTATTGGTGATTCGAATGCGAACCAGATGTCATGCCTCTTTCTTTATTTTTCAACAGCAGTTTCTCTTTGGGGCCTTGGCCTCCAAGCTTGCTTGTCCTTCCATCGAGACCTTTTGAAGATTCCCTGACATATGGTCTAGGTGTCACACTTCGATGCTCACCATACAAAATTTGCTCGAATTGATCATGAGTTCTCACAACAGGTGGTAGTCTATCAGATGAAGCATTATCAGCGTCAATCGTCACAGGCCTTTGGACTCTTCTTTTCATTAGGCATGTTTCCTGGGCAACTTTCAGCACTCGATGCACTCTAGCAGATAAGGTTTCAGGAATCTTCTTCTGGGGCATCGAAGCTTAACGTAGTGGTGGAACCCAAAAAGATTGTTTCAGCTCACCAGTAGAGCTATTCCTCTTTACCCATTTCAGGTTCTCGAATTTATTTTGGGTGAGAATACTCACTTCTGGTTCTGAGGCTAACTGCATAATAGGTTGTTCAGATAGCAATTGTTGAGTTCGTAGTTCACATTCATCCTTCTTTTCTCACTTCTTGTTAATTTTCCTCCAGACGAGGAAGCTTCATGATCATGCTTTCCTGGTACGAAAGGTTCAATTGGCAGAGTGGTGTTTAGCATGATGAGACCTTACGATAGCAGTTCTCTTCATAGTCAAAGTTTCAGAATATCCCAATTTTTGAAAGACATAAGCTCTCTTTTGTGGAGCTTCGACAATAATTACTTCAGTAAATTTTCTCATTGCAGGCGTGTACGGCGATGCGTATCTTGGATTAATGTGACTTGAGCTTTAGTTGCAATTGTTGGAAAATCCACACTACCAAATTGAATGGTAGCTCCAGCATCTCCAGTGTTGATGATAGCATTAGCCAAATGGATGTTAGACCCGTGGCTGAGCTTCACAATGAACAAAGTGTTCTGAAGATCCATCTGTGCAAATGAAAGATGGGGATCAATAACCAGAAATAAATATTCTACCCATACTTTCAAAATACAGAGATACAGAAAAATAGAAATAAAACAACATATTCTAAAAAAAATTCTATAATACTTTGTCGTCTTACCACTCTCTCTCTCTCTCTCTTTATATATATACACACACACACACATCGTGGTAGCATTATCAATTTTTTAGGTTGTTTTCTAGGTAAATCTATCCGTAATTCTTTCTTCCTCAAATGTTATAAATAAGCCTTCCGTCTTTCCACCTTTGCATCACACCGCCCACTCATCGTCCATTTTGGACAAGAAATACAAACCGAGGACATTGATTTCTTTCTTTCCTTTATCTTTACAAGGAGTATTGATTCTTTCGTAATCTTAATCCTCTTTTGCTACTTTCTCTTTGTGAATTGTGAGGAAGTCAAGTGATTCCCAACTCCTTTCTCCAAATTTGTGGTCTTTAGATTATTCCCCTCCTTTGAAAACTATACATGGATTTGATGACTTGCGAGATTTGTTGGTTCTCTTCTAAGAATTTACCAATGAGCTTTCAAAGAAGTGACACTCTTTGGAAGTAGTTCTATGAAAAGAAAGATCCTTATTATTATTTTGTTTGGTTTCTTTTTTTGGCTTTCTGAAATTCCTTTTCTTTCTGATTTATAATTTACTGGCTTGAGCAACCAATTGATTTAAAGGATATCTGATATGAACTAAATTCTGTAATTAGTCCTGATTTGGCTTGTTCCGGCTTGGCTTGAGTGCTGTTCACTGAGTCGACCCACTGAGTGAATCTGAACCCGGCTGAGTGGAGAGAGTTGGGAGGGTTTTGCGGGTGCTTTCTGATCCGTTGGATTTAGCGCCTTTTTACTCAGCCGTTGGATCTAATCACTTGGATTGAGTTTCTCTTGAGCGGCTTCTTGAACCGTCGGATGATCTGATTTCTGATCTGCCCTTGGATCTGGTATTTGATCAAACGGTTCTTGATTCTTCAAATGGCATTAGTGGATTACAGATGTTGCTTCCTGAGCGGTTTGATCTGGAAATTTGATCTGAACCTTTGCTTGTGGTTTGCGTACTTCTTGCCATGGGATTAAACTTTGTGAGAACCTAACCTTATACATTTCTTAGTTTATTTTGTTTGATTGTTCGAGCCGTCGACGCTCGAGAGGAATTAGGCTGGGGGGATCGGGGGTTTCTCCGAGGGAATCGCTGGTTTCCGAGGAAAACCTAGAAAGATCTGTGAGGAGGAAGAGAAGAAAAGGGAGATTGAGAAGATAAGTTCTTGCTATAAATTCTTTATCCCCTGGTTTGCTTTTCTTACCTCTATTTATAGGCTTTTCTTGCAAAGATCTCTGCCTTCTAGTCCTTTGTAACTACTTTCTGTTATATTTTTGTTAGGGTTCACGTTTCTGTTGTTTCTTGGAATATTAGTTAGTTGAGGTGTCGAGCCATCATTTTACTCTTCTTCTTGATTATTGTAGTCTTTGTAGTAAACTTTTCGACCGACCCTGCAATATCAGCTGACCCTCTTGTGATGTTTACTTGGAGTACTTGTGTTGTATTGTGGAACAATTCCTTTCTGATCTCTGCTGATATTAGGATTGCTTCTATTGCTACCTTCATCTTACGTATCATTATTGTACTACTTTCTTTGTTTGTAAAATAGTTCTCTGTAATCTTATTCTTTGTATGTGATAATTTGGTACTTAGAGGATTTGGGATCATATCATTACTCCCCTCCTCAAACTGACCTTGTCCTCAAGGTCAAAATGAACATCTGCCTTCTCTGCTTCTTCAATTCATTTTTTTTAGAAGCTCCCGTTGATACTTTCCCTCCCACTGACTATGAAAGTAGCTTATTGATTGTCTGTTGGAAGTAGTATTCTTTTGTCAAATGATTCTTTGGTTTATTAATAGACGAAAAATCTGTCCCTTGTTGTAGACTTGTTTCTGCCTCTGTATGCTCATGTTCCTGTAGCTGGATTACCACTAGGTGGATATTGTAGTTGCAGCTCTGGGAATTCACCTGAACTGGACTCATCTATTGGATAGGGCTGTATGTAATGAACTGCTGGTTGCAGTTATACTCTATATTAGGGAATAGCTTATTGGTAATTCTATGCTAGAGTAGGCTATGTAAGGATGTGTTATCTAAAAACACTAAGCTATATAGGATATAGGTGGCTAATAATTATGTATACTTGATAGATAGGCTTTCTTAGCCTGGGTTAAATGGTTGATACATGAAGCTTGGTGCTAATATTTCTTCTTGTACCCGGTTGTCGGTGATTATCATGTTGCTTGATGTTCTTTGGTCATCATTGACTGCCATTAATGTAAATAACTTGGACTTACAGATATGCCCTCTATGGTACTTCTCATCACAATTGAAGCATAAGCCTCTTCTTTTTTTGTCTTCTATTTGAGTTCTTTGTTAAATTACGAATTGATATTTCTTTGTTTATGTTGAGTGTTGAGTGGCATTTGTGGGAGGCTGATGTAAGGTAGTTGTTTGATATTCTTTGTTTACTTGGGTGTCTGATTGCTATTTCTATGCATTTTGTTTCATCGACAATGTCTTCCATTAGCTTGGCTAATTGAAATGCTGTTCTGAGGAAGAAGAAAAGGGCTCTTACTTCCCTTTAATTTCTGTCAAGCCGATTCAAAGCGACTTTGTAGCAATTCATGTGGAATGTCGAAATTTGGTTAGCTAAGTCTTCAAATTCATTATAAAAATGTTGCTTGTGGTTTCTTTGTTGAAGCTAGTTCTCCTCTTAAATCTTTGTAGAGGGAAGGGCCAAATCTTTCATAATTTGTTCTTTGAACTGTGGCCAAGAATGCAATTGTTTATTTACTTGCATCCATTGATACTAGCTCAAAGCAGGTCCATCCATTTATATTGAGAATATTAACAATTTTTGATCATCTGAGGAGTTATAATACTGAAAAAACTGCTCTGCTTTAAAGAGCCATCCTCTAGGGTCTTCTCCATTAAATCTGGGCATATCTATTTTAAGAGGTATTGACATGGGTGTGTGTATATGTGATCTGTTTGGAGAATAGGATTCTGAATGGGATGCATCACATACCTGAATTTGAGGTTGTTTTTCCAATCTTTCTATGGCGTCAATCTTTTGATATTTGATCAATACCATAGTGGTGAGGTCATTTCTCTTGTTTTGTTTAATGGTACATTCTTCAAGTATTTTGATGTGTTTCTTGTTCCTTCGCCATTTTCGAGTGTTGTAGTCAGAGCACCAATGATATGAACTAAATTGTAATTAGTCCGATTTGGCTTGTTGGCTTGAGCGTCTTTGTTCGAGTCGACCCGAGTGAATCGAACCGGTGAGTGGAGAGTTGGGAGGGTTTTGGTGCTGATTCGTTGGATTTAGCGCCTTTTTACTCAGCCGTTGGATCTAATCACTTGGATTGAGTTTCTCTTGAGTGGCTTCTTGAACCGTCGGATGATCTGATTTCTGATCTGCCCTTGGATCTGGTATTTGATCAAGCGGTTCTTGATTCTTCAAATGGCATTAGTGGATTACAGATGTTGCTTCCTGAGCGATTTGATCTGGAAATTTGATCTGAACCTTTGCTTCTGGTTTGCGTGGCTGCTTCTTGGCCGTGGGATTAAACTTTTGAGAGAACCTAACCTTATACTTTGCTTTGTTTATTTTGTTTATTTGGTCGAGGCCTCAGGAGAGGAATTAGGTCATGGGATCGGAGGAGAAGGTTTCTCAGGAATGCGGTGGTTTCGAGGAAAACCTAGAAGAAAGATCTGTGAGGAGGAAGAGAAGAAAAGGGAGACCGAGAAGATAAGTTCTTCTTTGTAAATTCTTTATCCCCTGGTTTGCTTTTCTTACCTCTATTTATAGGCTTTTCTTGCAAAGATCTCTGCCTTCTAGTCTTTTGTAACTACTTTCTGTTATATTTCTGTTAGGGTTCTCGTTTCTGTTGTTTCTTGGAATATTAGTTAGTTGAGGTGTCGAGCCATCTGTTATTTACTCTTCTTCTTGATTATTGTAGTGCTGCAGTAAATTTTCTGGCACCGGACCTCTGCAATATCAGCTGACCCTCTTGTGATGTTTACTTGGAGTACTTGTGCTGTATTGTGGAATAATTCCTTTCTGATCTCTGCTGATATTAGGATTGCTTCTATTGCTACCTTCATCTTCTGTATCTATTGTTTATTGTACTACTTTGCTGTTTGTAAAATAGTTCTCTGTAATCTTATTGCTGTATGTGATAATTTGGTACTTAGAGGATTTGGGATCATATCACTATCCTTCTTAGTTACTTATACAAATGGCTTCGTTAGAAGAGAGACACCCTCAATATGAGTATTTTGTTGGTACAAACTTACCTAATGCTGATGAAAAGCGTTGTAATTCAATTAATGAATCAAATTTTCCTTCTGGGCATTGCCAGCTTCCAACAGCATCCAATGTTGAGAAAGATGGCGTTCAAAAGGCATCCAGAAACAACTGCGATTTAGATTCTTCAACTGACTTAGATTTAGAGTTTGGGTCTCCGGATAATAAAGTAATTGTGGATAATTCTGAGAAGGATTGTAGGATTTGTTCTATCAATTTAGAGACTTATAGCCAGGAATTGGGCATCCCAATTGTGTTGGGTTGTTCTTGCAATGGTGATTTGGCTTTTGCTCACCGGAAATGTGCAGAGAAATGGTTTCAAATCAAAGGAAACATGTGAGAGAACTATTTTACGTTGGAATTTCAGTTTCATTGTTTACTCGTAACTAACTTCCCGTTTCATTGTTTACGTTAAAGGGTGATTTGGTTTGTCATTTTTCTTTTCTTTTTTTCCTTTTTTTTTCTTTTTTCTTTCTAATGATATTTTTAAGTTTTTATATTTTATTTATTTGCAGTCAATTCATCTAGAAATTTAGAGCAAGATGAGGCATCAAAAATTGAATAAGTAACATGGTTTATTCATTGCTGAAGGTCAAACGAAAGCATGCTATTTTATTTATAACCATCAATAAATACTCATATGGATATTTTTGATGCTAAAGTTAGGAGACTTAAATAACTCAAATATTCAAGCTGATTATAATATTTCTAAGATTCATTTATGTTGGTTGTTGTTTAAAATAAGAACCAAAGAATAGATATTTTTCATTTTTTTAATGTAAATTGTTTGACATTTGGATAATATTTAGATGTTTCATTCAGAATTTTGAAATCGGAATAAACATTGAATCAAATAAAGAAGAAATTCAAAGTTCAATATTTTAGCCTGATATTAATTAGATGTCAAAGTTCAATATTTTTGCCTGATATTAATTAGATGTTAAACCATATGATTTAATAAATATTAGAATTATGTTAATGTGATTTAAATGTTATAACAATGATGTAATATTGATATTTTTCACTAATTTAGTATACAATATTATAATTTATCATACTTCACTCTAGGATATTTTGAATATAATTTTAAATTAAAATTTTCAAACTCTAACTTAAATCTTTTATTTCTAGTTATCCGATCAAAATTAAAAAGTTAAAATTTGCTTAGTATTTGAACTTGTCAATTCTTCAAAAAGTTAAAATTCAACGATAAATTGTGATCAGTTCTATATAACAATAATTTTGGTCCTAGATCACACTAATCAAAGGATTGTTTGTATAATTTTTAAAATCATATTATTATCATTTTTTTTTGCTCATTTCCTGATGTACATGAATTTTTTTTCAAAAAAATAAGCACTAATATTTTTTTTAATGAGAATTTAAACAATATTATATATTAGTTTTTGTCTTTGTTAAGAAGTCTTGCTAGATCTAATTGTTGGCGTGAATATACATCCAAAGTCAATTTTGACACATTACAAATCTCTCAATTTACTCATTATATATTGCAAGAAAACGGGCCATTGATTTTGTTTTTTATTCTTCGGTACTTATATAGAAAAAGGTTTATGTGGAAAATGAAGTTGAAATAAGAGAGGACCTTCATTTGTATGTTTTAATGAATTCTGTACCTTCCTATAAAAAAAATTTGAATTATTATTCTGCATTTTTTTTTTCTTTCAATCAGGATCTGTGAAATTTGTGTCTCAACGACAAAGAATTTGGTTGGAATTTTTTTTTTATTATTTTTTTTTTTAGAAAATGTGAGGGGGAGAACCCCAATTTCATTCCAAAAGAGTTTGCATATACATGGACAGAAGTAATCCAGAAAGGACTGAACAAGAACTAGAGAAAAACTAAGCAAAAAACTAATCAAGAGGGCAGAGACAAAGACTAACAGAAAAAGAAGCTAGAAAAAAGATAAAAAGAAGGACTCAGAATACAAAAACATCCACTTGAGGATGAAGGCCTGCTGACTGAAAATTATCGCCAGTTGCTGAAGTTGCCATCCTTGAACCCAAAAGCGTAGAAATTTATTCATCTTGAGCAGCTGAGAAATTAGCAAAACAAAAGGTCCAGGTTACAACTTAGCCATCCTTTGTGTATCTATCAAAAGCATCCAATTTACCATAATAGAGCAAGCCCCACACGTCATCATCGTCCTCCAGTAAAAACAAAAGATATGAAATAAGAATACATTCAGTCGAGCAACCAAACTTAAGAGTTATCATTCTGCTTCCACTGTAAAAGTATCCAAACAATGTTGTCAGGCCAATGGTCCTTAAAACCCATCTTCTCAACTTATGTGTTACAATATTTCTGATCTGACTCTCCATCCAAAAAGAAGATTTTTCCACCTTCTTAAAAAAATGAGAGTTCCTTTCCTTCCAGATAACATAAACAGAAACAGCAATGATTAAGAAGCATAATCTAGCCAAAACCTTATTTACCACATTACTTGTTTCACTTAATAACTGTGGTAAAGTGACATGCATAAGTAGGTGGTTGCTGTAAGGTAAGAGCTTTCTTAACAAAGTCATAGATTCATAACATTCAAAGAAAAGGTGTGAGTGAGATTCCAGATTCACTTTGCAAAAATAGCAAAGATGTGTAGAGCCTAATCCTCTTGCTTGAAACAGATCAGATGTCTTAAGCCTTTTAAGCAATGCCATCCTACAAAAAATCGCATAATTAAGGGCATAACCTTTAAACCATACTTCTTTATGCCAATTCACCTTTGGAATATCCTGAAACAAAGCTTTAAGCATAAGCTTAGAGGTAAGTTTCGGCACTTTATCCCAAAAAATACAACAGTTTGGCTGCATGTTGGAGATTTGAAAAAACTTCAAGACAGGGGGAATATGCAACTCAACCGGATAAATACAATACCATTTAAGAAGATCGAATTTAGTCTAGAATTAACCGGTTTGTTAAAAACAGAAAAAGATTCATTTCCCATTATTTCATACAAGGATAAACCATTGCAGGTCAGTAAAGTGAATGTGGCGATTTATCATCAATGTTTAAAGAGATCATCATGAAATCTAGAAGCACAAACTTTTAAATCTCTCCATAAAGGGAGATCGATCTCCTTTGTACCAAAGTGAAATATATTTGCCATGGCACCATTCAGCAAATTGAGAGGCATTATTTAGATATCTCCACATACATTTAATTTTACACAAAGAATTAGGTGTAGCTGCAGAATAAAGCCCAATACCTCCCCAGCCTCGAGGGAGAGCAGTCTTTGCCCAAGAAATCAAGTGTAGTTTACGTTCTTCACCGTTGTGATAAAAGAAGTTGGCCATGAGGACACCTTTTTTAAAATGCACTTTGGAATAGAAATTGATCTAAACCAATAAGACAAGCACCCATTTACCGTAGCCCTTAAAAGTTGGAATCTCCCCCCATAAGACAACATCTTACTCTTCCACCCCGCCAACCAGCTATAAAGCTTGTCAAAGAGAGCTGAGAAATGATAGGATTTTAAACTTCCAGCATTAATAGGAATACCCAAATACTTAAGTGGAAAACTACCAGCATTAACATTCAGAATTCTACAAAGGGGATCAATATGATTAAAGTATTTGGAAAAACAAATAATTGACTTGTCCCTGTTAATCTCCAAGCCAAGGTATTCAGCCAAAAAAGTAAGAGAGCGATTGAGAGAGTTAATAGTTTGTCTACTAGCAGAACCCAAAATCATAAGATCATCTGCAAATAGTAAATGAGAGATTGCACAATTTCCACCCAATGCAGGAGAGAACAAACCCAATGAAACTTGTTCTTCAATTAAACAAGAAAAAGTATCCATAGCAATGGAAAACAAGAAAGGTGATAGGGGCAACCTTGTCTAAGACCATTGGAGGAGCCAAAATAACCTTTGATCTCACCATTTAAGACCATAGACTAAGGGATATCACAAATACAAGCTTCTATCCATTTTAAAAAATGTTGAGGGAAACATTTTTGGGCCATCCTATGAAGAAGGGCCTGGCGGTTGATAAGGTCAAAAGCTTTTCGAATATCAAGTTTTGCTATAAACTTGTTACCGTGTTGTCTAGATAGGAGATCAAAACTAATTTCATGAGCTAGAGCAATATTATCTAATATATTTCTCCCTTTGATAAAAGCAGACTGAGCCTTATGAGTAATATTAGGAAGAACCTTTTTAAGTCTATTTGCAATCACCTTTGCCACAACTTTATAAAAGGTATTGCACAATGAAATGAGCCTGTAATCAGACAGAATAATGCTTCACTTTTGGGATCAAAGTAATGAGAGTATGTTTAAAAAGAGGAGGGAGATTCCCGATTTTAAAAAATGATGAGCAACCAAAAGAAACTGCTTGTCGGTGATATTCCAACTAGCCTTGAAAAATTTTGCATTAAACCCATCTGGACCGAAAGATTTGTTGTCATCGAAACTAAACAAAGCCTCAGAAATTTCCTTATCTGAAATATCAAGAATCAACTCATTTGCTTGCATAAGAGAAACTCTTTCACCAGTTGGAAGGTTAGAAAATGTAGTTGCCCTGACCTCCTGGGTTAAAGAGGTTAGAGAAGTAATTACAAATCTCATTTGCTATAGAGGTAGTTTCAATTATAATTCCACTGTCTGTCTGAAGGCTTCGAATTCTATTAGAGTTTTTCCAATCTTTGATTGAGCAGTATAAGAATTTAATGTCATTATATGAAGAGGTTAACCAATGTGCCTTAGCCCGTTGGGCAGCCCAAGTACATTCATCCTTAATCAGATTAGTATATTTATTTCTGATGTCCACTGACTCCCTTACTAAAGCAACATTAAAGGGGTCCATTTCAAGGCAAGAAGAATGTCTTCTTGTTCCTTTTTTGTGAAGGAAATCTGATTTTGAAGGGATGAAGAAGTCCATTGTTATTTTTTGAGCACTAATTTTGTGATCTAAATATTTTTTAGAAGCACAAAAAGAGGATCACCAAAGGTAAATGTTTTCCAAGCAGAATTGACCACCTTAAGGAAGTCCATGTGGGAACTCCAATAATTCCTAAAACAAAATCTTGACGGAGTTACCGGAAGATTGTTTATAAATATGGTTAAAGGAGAGTGGTCGGATGATAAAGGTGGAGAGGATTTATAATAAGAGGAAGGGAAAGTATTAATCCACATGGAGTTGCAAAGTACTCTATCAATCTTAGTAAAGATAGGGTTATCAGCTTGGAGATTAGACCAAGTATAAAACAAACCAGTGCTAGGGAGGTCTAGCAAACCACAAACCTGAATACAATCTCTGAAATCTATCATTTTACTAGTCGGATTAGGATTGCCCCCTAATTTCTCTTAACAGGAAATGATACAATTGAAGTCCCCTTGAATAATCCAAGGAGAATTCATTGAAGAAGCTATAGCATGCAAAGCATTCCAAAGAGCTCTTCTATCCAGATTGTTATGACCATAAACAAAAGTAATAAAAAATTCAGATATGCCATTTTTCTCGATAGAACCATGAATAAATTGTGCATCCTTTGAAATAGTCTTGAAAGATAAATTATCTGAATTCCACTTAATCCATATTCTACCACCTGGACAACTATCAAAATTTTCAAAGCATTCCTCAGAAGAAAACAATATAAGTTTCTTAGATAAGAGACCATTATTCAACGAAAGAGTAGATAACTTTGTTTCAAGGAGACAAAGAAGGTCAAGGTTTAGATCCTTAAAGATTCTTTTGCAATCATAGTGTCTGCCTTCAGCAAGGAGTCCACGAACATTCCAGCACCCTATCTTAGGATTCATGGACATCAGTGAATAATCGTTACTTACCCTTTCTTTTGGACATAGCTTTATGGCTATGCCCATTGTGTTTCAATGTTGACTTGGATTGATCAATGTTCTGCACACTTTTGCTCGGGGATTTAGAATATCTGTTGATTTAGATTGAGGCATGGAGAAGCGGCGAGGATCGATAACCCCAATGGATGTAGAATTGGGGATTTCAGGTTGTATAAGAATATCAGGTTGAGGAAGGATATCCCTAATAGCAGAAGGGCTGGAAGAGGTGATATCAGGATTTTCTTCTTCCGATGGAGAGTGAACCGGCATCTAATTAAGGTCATTGATGGGGATTATTTCCGAGGGGTTCTAGATTGAGGGGATGGTGGTAATTTGAGTTGAGAGAGATGAAGAATCCTTATTAGCAGGGATGCCTGAAGAGCTCGGGACAGTTGCAGCAGTGTGCTTAAGGGGTATTCGAGGGACCCGACTACGGCTGTGTCTCCTAGAAACAGGTCTTTTCTCAGGGTTGAGAGGACAAGAGTCGTTATCATGCGAGAAGGAAGAACATCTAGAACTAGCCTTTGACTTCCAGTCAAAAAGTATATCTTGATGAAATTTGCTGCCATTTAAATTCAAGGAGATAGAATTAGGCAGAGGAGATGAAGGGGTAACTTGAACACAGACTCTAGAAAATGTTATCCTCAATTTAGAAGCAGTTAGATTGTCAACGGCGAGGGGGATACCAACAGAGCTTGCAACTTTAGAGAAACCCGCATCATTCCAACAGCAAAGAGGGAAATTCGGCAATTTAATCCAAATAGAAATTTCTAAAATGTGCTCTTTTGAAGGTCGAAAATCCCACGACCATTTTTGAAAGATAAATGGCCTTCCATTTAAAAAACACGGACCATGATCCCATACCATCTCATAATCTTCAGAACAAGTAAATTTAAAAAGAAAAAAATCCCCTTCAAGAGATAACAAATCTAGCCCCCCTTTGAAAACCCATTTCCTTTTAATAGCCGTAAGGAGAGATCCATAGAAAGGGCGTTTCCCAATCTCGTGTCCAACTAGAGAAAGGGACCAGTCCCTCTGGCCTTCTTGTAGTTCAGGTTCGAAAAAGCAGATTTCATTAGACGAAAGAGGAATATATGATAATGCAACATACTTGCTTTTCTCGTTTGCTTTTCTCGTTTTGGGACATAAGGAATTCTTTCCAATTGCAAGAAATAGGGGTTGTTGGTCTCTGTGTTCCCACAGACAAAAGAGTCGAGGATTGAGGAGGGGCACCCAATACAGATTGAGAAACATATGGAGTAAGAAGAGGGAAATTAGCGGAGAAGCCCCCTTCGGAATCCATTTTGAAGGAGAGAATTTGGTTGGATTATAGGAAGCCTTTTCCACTGAGAACTCAATCAAATCACCCAATTAAGTTTGCAGCAATAGCTGAGACACCAAGATTTTCTTGGGCATAGGCTGATTAATTGCATCTTAGGCGGGATGCTACTCGCCATAGGCCTATGCTGGCTTCTTGGCTTCCACAAGCGCTAAGATATAGCACTAAAAGAACAGTAGATAGCAACTGAAAATTAATGTCTCAATATAAAATTAATATTTCATGATGAGATGAATCTACCATTTTAAGAACTAATTTGATCTGCTTTCCTACTACAAATGATGAGTGAGCTTAATTTGATGTCATCGGAGCTCCTGCACAGTTCTGAATATATAAAACCGTTTACTCAAACATTAATCTTGAATAATAAGTTCAAACAAGTACCTCACATGATTAGAAATTCATTAATGTTTGTGCAAAGAAATATGCATAGAGCTAAGAAAACCTGCAAGTAGAGTGTTTTCAAGCTTCAACAAAAATTATTTATTCTTGTGTATATCAAAATTTCGGGATAATTTTGAAGTCAACTTCATCTTTATTTTCACCTTAACATTTCTAAAATTACTATTAATAGTTGTAGTGTAAATTAATGCATGTAAACAAGCAATATATATATATATATATAAACTTAGATTAGTACAAGCTGCACTAGCCCAGTGTCTTCCGCCATTCATTTTCATAATTTCAGGCTCTATTCTCCCAACTCTATTCTGATCTACCCCCTCAGCCTCCTCTTGACCATGCCTAGGATAGTTAATAACAACTAGCAACTAGTGACCTGCTTCCACCCTTTTTCCTCTCGGAAAGTAAAGATTTTCTCCAAGTAGACTTGATGATAAGATAAGATGAGGGTGTATGATGATACATGATTTGATAGGTTCCATAGAAAAGTTGTTGCTACCATACACAATATGATGACCAGTTGTATTGCTTATAGTGATTCATTGATGAGGACAAGTGTTAGATCAAGACAACTTGTGACTGTAAGATTTCGAACAACCGAACTTCTTCCAAAAACTTAGAGCAAAGTAAGTGAAATGAAGAATTTATAGCATTTGCACTATGGAACAACTCAAGTACCTCAATCCTCAGGTTCCTAAAAGATGCAAATATTTTAGCATTTGATTTGACAATGATTGATGTAACAAAGAAAAATGTAGGTATGCATAATTCTATAGTGTCTCATAGGATAGTTGGAGAGAGATTGACATCATTGGAATACCATGGACAAATGCAAGTTAAATTTTGAATTTAATTTTAGGAGAAAATAATCTTTAATTAAAATGGTAAATAGCAGAAATCACAAAGCAAGAAAAAAATAAAGTGCAATAAAATAAATAGAAAGATAATAAGCATAAGATTTTTATGTGGCTCAGTCAAAATCTCAAATTGGGCAATGTCTATGCTTAGTCACCCCGACTAAGATTACAATATCTCACATAAATAACTTACAATAAATACTCTTCTTTGATAGGGTAGTACAACAACAATACTCTCATATAACAAGATGAGTACAACCTATAGAATAATCACTCACTCTCTACACGAGTCAAGTGCAATTTCAACTAAAAATACTTTTAAAGCACAAAAATTACAACTGCCAAATTTAGACATAATCAATTCCCAAATATACTCAAACAAAATGGTGATCTTACAAAACAAAAATTGATCACCTTACAACAATAAACAATTTGCAATTAAATTTGACAAGGCAAAATAGCACACTTTTTTTAAGCAAAGCTAAAATTTGATAAAATTGCTCACTTGGATTTAATGAGAAATAACAAATTAATTTTCTCAAAATATTTTTATCAAAATGTTTATCTAAATGAAAGTAATAGACTAATGCAAAAATAATTCTAAAATAAATAAACAATAATCTATTATGCAACAAATTAAATTTCAGCAAAGATTAATTTGATTTCAAAACAAATTACACATAAATAATTTTGCACCAAAATTCTTTTTTCATAAGTATGGAGCAATGAAATTAGCAAAATAAATTTGTTATTTGGGATAAATTTCAATTACTCAAAGCTAAAAAAATAAAAATGCAAGTCATTGTAATGTTATAAATCTTCATTGATAAATGATTGTATTTCATATTGTCAAATGAATGACAAACTCTAGTAGCAAAATGGATGATTGTATTTTATTTGTACTGATATAATATCATCTTGAAGTCATATATAGATATATATGTACACATACGCCCACCCCTCACACAGCCCCTCTCTAAAATTTTAGAATTTAGTTGTTAAGATCTTTAAGCAAAATAAAATTCAATTAATTTATTATTTTTATTTGTCATTTATATTTTTTTTATTCATAACAAACACATAAAAGTATTTTATTTTTTTTCCAAAATTTTAGGTTAAATTTATTTATATAATAAATAATAATAATTAATAGGATATTATATATATATTATTAAAATGAGGGTGATATAAACCTAATTTTTTATATTATAAATATAATGGTTGTATCCAATTGATTATATATTAGTAGATTTAATGATTATAGATAATCAATTAAAAACTTATACTTTAGATATTTGAAATAATGAATAATTTTTATTTTTAATAGATATTAGAATATTTGCTTAAAAAAGGATCAAAAGAGAGGAATATATATATATATATATATATATATATATATATATATATATATATATATATATATATATATATATATATATATATTGACTCTACACTTACTACAACAAGTATTGAAATATTGTTCTTTTGTTATGAATATTATGAGAAATTGAGAACGTGATATAATTATAAATTAATAGATGATTGATCGTTTGGTTTCTTATATTGAGAAATATATATTAGATGGAATTGATAATGATATAATTATTCAACACTTTCAAAATATGTAGAGCGAACATCATCAATTGTAATTTTTTTATCTATAAATGTTTATCTTTTTTTTTAAATATTATCTAATTAAAAAAAATTAAAACACTTAATGTAAGTATTAAGTCTCAATGAATAAGATTAGAATATGCTTAAATTGCGAGTAGCGACCCCTCAAAAAAAAATTGTGCATGAATATAAAAATAACAATTAATTAATTTTAAAATTTTCTTATTAATCAAACAAGTTGGTGAAAATTAATTCAATTTAATTTTTTACTCTTATTTTTTTTTCTGCTCCTCTCTTTCAGTTATGTCAATCCATATTAGGCCAATAATTCAAAGATTTACTTTCATTGTTAACTAAAAAATTGTAATTATAGTTACCATAATGCAGCTTACTTTAACCTAATGTTTGGGAGCTTTGGGTATAATTACAAAGTCTTCGTTTAGTGTCATTGTTTATAAGGGTCTATGGGTGAGTTGTCATTAAATTCACTCAATGTGCCTACAAAAACATAGTTACTGAATAAAAAGAAAAAAAAAGGAAAGAATATTATGCTTTCTATGATATATCTTTACCTAAATGATCATATTGAAAATATTTCATTAGTGTGCCTTTATCATTACATGAATGGCTCTTGGGCACACGCATAAAAATATCACATCAACTAATTAATCGTTGGAATGGTTTTTTGGTTGATTGAAAATAAAATTCAATTTAAATTAATCTTAGGCAAATGAATTAATTCAATAAATTAAATTTGATTGAATGATGAGGTGAATGATTAATTTATCTTCCATTCTTACACATCCATTTATTTTGATTCTAATGCAAATGCTTTTAATCTTAAGATTAATCTATTATAGGAAAAAAAACATTTATTTAAAAAATTTGATTGATTCATCCTTTATTAATTCTTACAAGTATTAGTACTGAAGGCAGACATATTAGACACTCATGTTATATATCAAAGAAGCATTATATAGAATATAGAATCATTTAAGAAGTGTGACATGATTGCCAAGGCTATATATATATATATATATATACCATGTAATTATTATAATTTTTATATTTAATTCTTGAAGTTTGACATTACATGTATAATATTTAAATTTTTAACAACGCTTTAAAGATACCACTATTAGCATATTTATATTTTTGTAAACGTGATTGCTCTGAAAAAACATATTTGAGGATGCCCTTGACCATCTTTATGGGATGGGTGGGAGTGTATTTTTTTTCATGAGGCAGATTGATATATATTCAACCAGATTTCCTTTAATGTTTAAGTTAAGAATTATTTTGATGTGGGTTCTACTTCCTATGGATGCAAACCTCCATAGTTAATTACCCCTCTTACTACAGTCAGAAATCACTCTCGATTAAGATTGGAAACAACATATCTATTTGATATGCATTTGTGTCTTAGAGGTGTGTGTGATATAGATGATTGTAGGAAATAGGAGTGTAATCCCGATCAAGATCCGATGGTTCCCTCATTCTGGGATTACGTTATTCAAGCCTACCAATATCAGAGGGACATAGTTGTAGTGTCCAGAGAATTTGATTAGTAGCTATGGGTTGCCTCCTATATGATGAACAAATATGATTTTGTTAGTGTGGTGAACAAATTATGAGGTGCTCGCATGGAAAACAAATTGATGTTCACATGCTGAATGAAGAGAATGGTGAGCTTACATCCTTTGGGAATTCAAAAATTTAGGGTTGTTTGCATGGAAAATGGATATGAATTTGTTCACATGGCAAACGAATTATGAGGTGTTCACATTGCGAATAATAGATGTTCACATGTTGAACGGATAAGACGTTAGGCTTACATTCCTTTGGAATGAAAAATTTAGAGTTGTCTACATATTAGGAAGGAGGAGCATGCAGACGTTGGTGTAGACGTCACACCGAGGAGCCTCCCGTAGACTACGGGCACACTGCCAGAGGTACACCCACATTGCGTCATTGTGGAGACATAGAGTGCACCCAAATCTAATAAGTTTTATTATTTGTCAAAGCTATTATACTCTAAATGCCATTTTCATGAAATCATTAATTCGTATTGTGCATGCGACAGTTCTTGAGGCGCGTCACCTCGATGTTAAGGGAGATAAAGCGCCCAGATTTATGGATGGGCTGTGATGCTAGCTTGCGTGTTTCACACATTATATCGAGCTTGATCACCACACCTTACGACCTTAGTTGAGCGGTCACCGAGATGAACACATTCATTTAGCGATTGGTGAGATGCGATTCTTTATAGGGGCATTGGTATGATTTAGAATCTGGTGTGGGCCACCTATCATGGACCTACGATGATTGGGGAGAGGCGATGGCTATCTTGGCGATTGTTGCGATGTGAGAGACATCCCAGAGCGATGTGGTATACCACGACTCATCTGATCACATATTACATCCACATTTTGCAGGGGGCAGATGCATGCAAGGACCTGCTTACCTTTACGTTGGTTGCGGTGGGCATTTTATAGGAATTTATATTTGGATCTACCAGATGTTGACTTTCTGATGCACCTTAGAGCGTACATATTGTTCACTATAGGCTTCTTCCTTCTTCCAAATACGTCCGGGTCGGGGGGTACAGTACTTACCACTATTGGATGATTTGAGCTTGTTCAGTAGGTACTCCATTGGAGCAGGTGTGTTAGCACACTAATATAGGGAGTTGAATGAAGCAACTAGGCCAAAGCGGACCAACATGGTTTTAATTGATAAGTTTATACTCAGCCAACTGCCCATGTGCTTTAATTGATAAGTTCATACTCAACGAGCTCTTCTCTTTTATTCATAAGAAATAAAAACCATAAGTTTCATTGAAAGATAATACTTTTATTCAATTTCGCTCATTTAAATAAATAGGTCAAAATTAATTTCAATTGAAATTATTAATTATTTTGTGCTAAAAATAATATTTATTATTGTTTTTTATGATTCATGTTTTTTTAATGTTTGATCGAATTTAATCGTAAACTCACACACACAACACAATGTATATGCAAAGACTTGAACTTAAGACCTCTTGGTTGAAAGTTAAAGCTCTCAATCACTATGCTATAGTGCTTTGCATCAAGTTATTTTTCATAACAATGTAAAACCTAATTTTTTGGATGAAATTTAAATATAATTTTTATGAATTTATCTTTAATAAAATAAGTGGATCAAGTCAATTTTTTATCATTTTCAATTCAATTTCTTATTCATTTCCCTATTTAATTCTTTCAAATCGAGTCTATAGTTGTAGATGAATATGGACGGATTTTTGAATGATATTCCTCAGTTAAAATAACGTTTGCATTTGTTTAAAATGAATCCACGCGGCTATCTTGATATTCGAATTTCAGTGTATTTAAAAATAAAATAAAATTTACATATTTAACACCTAACTTAATATTTATATGAACAACTCTTAAATCTTTACAATTACATTAAAAATATCACTATCATTGTTTTTTTAAAGGGAGTACACCTTTTATATACATAGTAAAATATTAGGTATGAAATATGAAATTTCAATGTTAGATATGTAAATATATAAAAATTATGTGATATGGATGCCAATTTTCCAAACCATTACTTTGTGTTCTTGTGTCTTAAATTAATATATTTTTTAAATTAGGCTAAAGAATTGATTTTGTATTTAACACCTAACTTAATATTTATATGAATAACTCTTAAATCTTTATAATCACATTAAAAATATCACTATCACTTGCTTTTTTAAAGGGAGTACACCTTTATATATATAGTAAAATATTAGGTATGAAATATGAAATTTTAATGTTAGATATGTAAATATATAAGAATTATGTGGTATGGATGCCAATTTTTCAAACCAGTAATTTTTTTTTTTTGTGTCTTAAATTAATATATTTTTCAAATTAGGCTAAAGAATTGATTTTGTATGTAACACCTAACTTAATATTTATATGAATAACTCTTAAATCTTTACAATCACATTAAAAATATCACTATCATTTATTTTTTTAAAGGGAGTACACCTTTATATATATAGTAAATTATAGGTATGAAATATGAAATTTTAATATTAGATATGTAAATATATAAGAATTATGTGGTATGGATGCCAATTTTCCAAACCATTAATTTTGTTTTCTTCTACCTTAAATTAATATATATTTCAAATGTGGAGATTGCTAAAATGATCATCACTCACACACGACCGAATTGAGCATAAAATAAGAAAAATAATCTTAACTAATAGAGTCAACGAGAATTAGATTCTCAAAAGTCTAATATATTGTGCAATTATCGATTTCATTGTATGATTAGATTTAATTTTAAATTATAGGTGAGACATTTTAGTTAAGACAAAAAAAAAAGATATGTTAATTAATATTTTATTGAGTATTTTGAAATAAAACGAAAAAAAGATATTACAAAAAGGCAAATTTTGAAAATGATTTTTACATGTTTTAGTTAAATAGTAATCTTTCATCTAAAAAACTAAAAATATTGAATGCAATATATATATATATATATATTCAAGGAAAAACTCTTAAATGGATGGTTTAATTAATAAATTCTAAGCTATATTAGTAGATAAATGATATATTTAAAAGTAGATTTAGATTATTTTGATTTAATTCTATATTAGCTAGAATAATCTTTATAAGAGTTCTTAAATTTGAGTATTCTTCAAATGGATGTGAGGATTATATATCTAATGGTGATTCAATGAAAAAAAAAAAAAAAAAGTCTTTCGTTGAATTATAAATTTCCATGTGCATAAGTCTCATGCATCTTAAAATCTTCTCATTGTTGAAATATACTATATATTGAACCTATTTTTCTAAAATATTCTTCTTATTTAGGCTTTATTTTCTTACATTGAAATACTACACAACACAACAAAATATATCATGAAATACTATAAAGAAGCTTGTATATTTTATTCTAAATTTTGAGTGCTTCTATTTATTTAATTTTAGAATGATAATAATCCCTTATTTGATGTACGGAGAAAAGAGAGATTTTAAAAATAAATTGAATTTTTATTTTATACGTTGAACTCAAATTAATTATAATTTGTTTATAAATCATTATACTAAAGTATGTGTTTTATATGCATACAAATATGATAAAACTCTTCATGTGAAAGTCTATTCATGTTAAATAGTATTTTGTATTCTTTACTTTTCATATACATGCAAATAATATTGTGTTCATGAAGTGTTTTATTGGCATTTCTAAAAAAAACTATATATGCATTGTTAAGCATTCGAAGCATTTGTAGTCATGATCGAGCCTAAAACTCGACATGTGTTAGAGTCTATTTTATTAAATCCACTAACCACTAATACATTTCAAGTTTTTGCATTTTTCAATATTTTGTATGCATTAGTTGAATATCCTTGTATCATCACTGTCGCCTAATATATTTTATGACATATAGACTCAACATCGAAGAACCCATAGTCCTCATTGCTTTCTTAAAGTTTTCTTATAAGTGTTGCATGCAATGTTCATATGCTACTCAAGGAAAACTATCGCGACATCCTCAAACCAACCTAGTGTGCATATCAAATATTATACACAAGTCCTACTAGCACTTATGCTTAGAATAGTATCATACAATGGTCAATGTCTTTAAAAAACAAACCTAAGATTCTATAACTACAAAGGCTAGTGGAAATAGATTTTGTTTGCTAATTAAAAAAGTTCCATCTACACTTACCACTAACTTATATTAGGACCGTCTACTTATAGATGCCCTAAGGTGCCTTTAAAATGTATTTTATATCTCTTGATAGAATAAGTAGCTTCAATGAACCTAAAGAGTAATCTATATGACTCATCCAAACCATCAAAGATAATTGTAATAGTTTTTCTTTTGGCATTTCATGCTTTCATATATAACATCTTAATATTAAATATAGTTTATACCGCTTAAAATCATTTTGGTCATATATCAAATTGTTGTCAAATGTTAGGAAGGATGAAGTAACTAATAAACTTAGTGTGGGCTCCGAAAATTCACTACCGACCTCTTCGATTGAAGAGAGTATGATTTATGTGTCGGTGTAATTTTTGATCATGAGATAATAGATAAGACACTACCTAGAGATTTGATCCTCATTTTGTGAGGACTTTATATCTGGTTCCAGGTTTCTTATAGGCGCAAGCACCAATAGTTAATTACCCCTCTTAATGCTGAGAGAGAACTTTGGATTAAGGCTAGTCGTTAGATCGTTGAATGTGTAGCGTATAGTACCAGCATGTGGAGTTTTGAAATTTAGAATTTATGAAATTCATCATTTTTAGCTTAAAGCGGATGGTTGGAGGAATGATGATGCGCCCGATCTAGATCCCATAGTTCCATCATCTCGGGCTATTGTGGTCTCTACTTAGTCAGAGGAGGTAGTTGACAACGAGAAAGATCCTTGACAACATGAGTTCGTCAAGAATCACTGGGTGGTGTTTGTCTCAGGAGATAGGCTTAAGTCTACCTTATGAGATGAATTTTGCCTATCAAGTATATCCTTTGATTCACAACTCAAAGAGTAGATCCATTTAGGAGCATACGGGCTATAATCGTGATCATAATATAATGGTTCCAATTAGTGGCAACCACCTGATCAGAGGACTCTGGTCATAACTACATCATATGTGGAGCCAACTGGTCAAGCCACGCTGTCAAGGACCAGACGCCACATCCTTACTGTGTGAGATTGATGAGAGTGAACATAGTAGAACACTTGATTTGACTTTGGCTCTTTTGTGAGCTAGAGTTTTTTTAATTTGTCACTTTCAATAAACTATTGCATAAGATGAATTGGGTTAGATTTTGCTTTAAGTTTTCAAAGATTACATTTCATTTAACCATTAATAGCTTAGTAATATATTAAATTTTGCATTTGAGTTGACATTTGATTTTGATTAATTCAATTTGAGCTTGCAAACACATTTTGATGGTAGGTATCCCCTCCGGCTGAAATCTTCATTCAACATAGCCATCATGGGGGTTGATGTATTGTTTGATCATTTAATTTATTATTTCGGCTCCTGTCGACTCTATTAGTTTAATAATAGAGGATCAGATCTACCGTCATATAACAGAATTAACTTCTCAGATAGTTTAATAAGTTGAAATTTTTTATAATAATTAGATTTTTAGGTTTTGTTAACACGGTCAAGACTAAGCAGGAAGCAACCCGTCGACATCCTGATACTAAATTTAATCATTGGTAGTGTCATGCGGGTATTTAATAATTCAGATAATTTTATTTTTAAATCATGAGATTAATTTCATATTTTCATTTAATTCCAACTTAGGCTGCACAACCTTTTTAGACATTAAAATTTGTACTTTAAATCTCTATATCCGAGCACGTGTAGAAATTTATAACTTAGATAATTTCTGATTAATGAAATCATTGATTTTGAAAATCATAATTAAAATAAAATTCCTTATTTTTTGGATTGAAAAAAGCTCCATAATTCTTGAAAAATTTAATTTAGTGTCGCCTTTTGTTTACTTGTACAAAGAATTGCAGATCCTGTGGCATTTGTGGTAGCTCCATAATTAGTATAGCATTTTAATTTAGCGTCTACGCCTTATCTGAAGAGTTGCAGATCGGCGTTGTGGAAGCTCCACAATTAGTGTAGCATTTTAATTTAATATTGTCTTATCACTTGTATGAAGAGTTCTGGTCGATGACGTAGGCGTTTCATATTTTTGTTTCAAAATATTACAACTTTTCTTGTATTTAATTTATTGATTGCATTATTTAAGTATCAATGATTATTTAGCTTACGATCATTAACAATCTTTTAAATATTTATCAACTCATCATATTCAACTTTTGCTCTTGCACAAATAGTTTATTATGCATACTTTAAGCAAGCTTATTTGAATTCAAGTTTATTTTGAATACAAGCTAATTATTCATTAAGAAGTCTTGCATATACTTGCTAATAGGCCATTTAGTTTTAGTGAAAACTTTTTATGAATTTCATTTGGATCCTATTAGTTTTGAAGATATACACTTAGATATATCACAAATCTCATTATGTTTCAAATTCACTTTTAAGTGCAAGACCCAAATGGTTCTTTTAAAGGCTACATTCATGAATGATCATGAGTTGCCTAACTGAATTTGTGCTTATAAGAAAGCTATCAAATTTCTTACACACTTTATTCTCAATTTTGAATTAGACATTTAGACTTACCATCAATCATTTGTCATTTAATATTCAATTGAGATATTTATTTCATTTGATATTAAATATGATTTGTTCACATAAAAAGAACTTCAAATCTAATATGAATTCATCATTAACTTCGAGATCAAGTTTCATATATATGTGCTTCAAATATTTTGTAAGTGCTCTTCCTCTTCTTTTTTTGGCTTGACATTTCTTTTGTATTTATTATGTATTTTCTTTTATTTAATTTGAGTTTAGATAATTTTTCATTTAAATTTGCCTAAGTCCCAATTTTTAATCCAAATTTCTGACATTTAGATATTCGATGTCATTCTGAAATTTATTATAACTATCATCATGCACGATGAGTGTGACATCAATCCTGTTATGCCCTGATGAGCATAATGAGACCTTATGTACACACACACACACACACACACACACACACACATATATATATATATATATATATATATATATATATATATATATATATATATATATATATATATATATATATATATATATACAATTTTTTACATATTTAAACCTCCTCTCTTTTTCTAAGTCCAAATTTGTTGTATTTGGATGGGTGCTATGTAATTTTTTGTGCACTTAGGTGTTTTGAATTGTCTTGGCCTATTTTCATCTCGTCACACCCTAATGATCATGATGAGGTCTTCAAACCTTCTTCAATTCCACTTTTGGAGGACTAAGTTCTTGATAAAAATTCAGCAACAACATAACCTTAAGGTCAAACTCTCTCTCGCACTTTAATTTGACCTCTGGTCTCCTTACACTTTGCTTGTATGTTAGTCGTTTCCAATTCCTTTGAATTAATTTTCTCTTACGACTTTGTAAAATACTCCTTCCTTTTCTCTACTCCTTCAATCCCGAAGTGTTCCTTCGTTGAGCTTTTGTGTGAACAATTAGACTTTGTGTGGCTTGAAGATGCACCATCATCAAGTGAGCAGTGCTCCGACAAGGCGTGAACTTTCTTCAGCATATTTTCTCTCTTAGTAGTTATCCGGATGTTATAATTTACGATCATTTACAGCATAAGTTGCCATTTGTTTCAGGCATCATCCCATTCTCTTATGAAGCGGCGGTGCCATTGAAGATGATTTTGTTTTCCTTGCTCACACGGATCCCAACCCATTAGTTAGCTCTTCACGTTAGAGGGCTCCAGTTCAATTCGGTAGCTTCCATCATATAATGTAAAATAGTACCAACAACAAATTAAATCCACTATAATTTTAGACACAACGGCTACAATTTCGCCATAAGTTGTGTGGATCGAAGCCACCATGATCAAAGCCCTTACCCATCGAACTCTATATATGGATAAAGATTCTATAATTCTAAGATCAACCCTCGACAAAAAAATAGTTGCCTTCTTTCTGGAGAATGATATGAATCCATATCCCCAAATCAACTGAAACAAAAGGGGAAGGCCAAGTTGGCTAAAAGATTTCACTAATATCCCCAACATACAACATCAACAGTGAATATAACCTTACATTCAGACCAGAAAGAGTTACAGATTAAAAAAAAAATACAAACTTTATTAAATACAAGAGTCAGGAAACAATCCAGCACAAAGGAGATCAACAGAAACTATTTCCAGAGCCTCCCTAAAAGTAAATAAAACCATAAAAGATTGAATTTACAAGAAGAGCAGACTTAAATTCAAGAAATCAAGAAGAGTAGTAAAATAACAGTTGCTCATACCTCAACTACGAGCAGTGAAACAAGTTGATATGAGTAGAAAGTAACAACTTATAACGAAAGTAGTTAGGCTTGCATAGATAGCTGATCAAGCTAAAGAAGGTAAAAACAAAGTATAAATAGAGGTCGAAGCCAAACGAAAGAAAGATCAAATATTCGCAAACCCTTCCCTCTAATCTTCTTCTCCTTCATCTCAAGCCTCTGGGTTTGTCCTCACCGAAAAGCATTTTTCTCCGTGAGTCACCCTCAGTTCCTCCCTCTCCGCGTACCATCCATTTCTAAGGCGGACTCGAACAGTCGAAAGGAATAAAAGGAAAACTAGGTTAAAGATGAAACTTATCCAAGAAGAATCATCAGCCAAGACGGCCAAAGGCAAAACGCTAGATTTAGGATCTTGAAGTTAAGGCGGATCCGACTGCAGAAACAAAAGCATGGAATCCACTCAAAGCACTAGATCCGACTCAATTCAAAAGCGGCACAATCCAAGTGCTAGATCCAACGACCAAGTGAGAAAAAGGCGCAATCCAACGGTTCAGAAGGCACTCGATAATTCCCCACATACTCATCGGTAGGGTTCATTCCACTCAGTGAGTCAACTCAGCAGATTGGCTCACGGACCCATTCTCACCAACCAGACCTAGCCAAGAATTTGGATCGTATCATTGGTGCTCTTGTTGAGATGCAACAACCAGCAATGGCAGAATGAACAAGACACACATCAAAAACTCTAGAAGAATGTGTGACAAGGCTAAACAAAACAGATGAGCAAATGTCCTCAATTTCTATGATATTAAATAAAGTTTCAAGAAGACTATCTTCTATAGAAGAAAAATTGGAGAAAAACTCTCAAGAACAGCAACAAATCCAATCCCAGGTATGTACATCATCTCATACAGAATGTTATCCTCCAAATAGATCACAACCACAACAAAACATTAGACCTGTTAAAGTAGATATGCCAAGGTTTAATGGAGACAATCCTAAAGGCTGGTTGTTCAAAGCAGACCAGTACTTTCAATATTACAGTTTATCGAGGAAGAAAAGAAGTTCATAATTGCCTCGGTTTACATGGATGGACACACTTGGTATCAATATATGCACTTAAATAATCGATTCATGGACACAATTTAAAGAAAAAGTTATTGAGATTTGGTCCCTCTCTGAGAGATTTGAGAGGATTAACTAAATTACATCAGACAAATGACAGTTGAACTTCTACAATGATTTTGAAGAACTAATCAAATTTCAGGCATTCCACGAATTTTACAAAACTTTTTGAATCGGGGCTTAAACATGATATCAAGAGTAAGAGCATTACAATTCCTTGCGGCAAGCATTTCAATTGGCCAAACTAATGGAAGATAGGCTATGACATTCACATGGCGAGCTACAAGATCGAATCTCCAGTGATTAAAACAACCTCAATTACAACAATAACCCATCACTACTCACAAACACCAATCAACACAGCAACAATCAAAATAAATAGCCAATAGCAATTCAGAGGCTGACACCTACACAATTAGAAGAAAGAAGAAAGAAAGGATTGTGTTTCAATTGTGAGGAAAAATATCACAGAGGCATATATGTCAAGCCAAATTGTTTACCTTCATGATGGTCAATGAGGACCAAGAGTATCAACTACAGCAAGATACTCAACCAGAAAGACAGTGGATACAAGAAGAAGTATTAGAAACAAGCTTAAACTATCAGCCATTCAATCCAGGCTAAGACAGATGACATAGAGGTTGTATAATTATAAACATTCTAAATAGTTCTAACCACTGACTTAGCTTAGAATTATAATTCAGATATAGCCCAAATCTATAAAATACCATAGGGCATAGTGCAAAGAAGAAATGCTAGAGTTATAAGTAGAAGTTTGGGGAAGCTTACCAATCTCAAATAAAGGGCCACAAAATTCACAGAATCATCAACAAATCGCCACATTATAAGGGTAATACAAGGTAGAAGCGGATACAATAAGGGGCAGAACCTACATCAGTAGAACAGAAGACCCTTGTACAAGCAGACAGAGAAGTCCAGGGGAAAGGATTGCTATCAAATGATGATCCTAAGGTAGGAATTCAGCAATCATAAAAGGGCAAGTCATAATGGTGACCTTGAGGGCAAGTTCAATGTGGGGGAGGGGAGTAATGATATGAATCCATATCCCCAAATCAACAACAGAAACAAAAGGGACAGAAGAAGGCCAAGTTGGCTAAAAGATTTCACTAATATCCCCAACATACAACATCAGCGAGAATATAACCTTACATCGGACTAGAAAGAGTTACGATTAAAAAAAATTACAAACTTTATTAAATACAAGAGTGAAACAATCCACAAAAGAGATCAACAACTATTTCCGAGCCTCCCACGAAGTAAATAAAACTATAATTGATTGAGGCAGCAGAATAATAGAGACTTAAATTCAAGAAATCAAGAAGAGTAGTAAAATAACAGTGCTCATACCTCAATGCGAGCTGAAGCAAGTTGATAGACACAAAAGTAACAACTTGTAAGAGAAAGTAGTTAGGCTTGCATAGATAGCTCAGATCCAAGCTAAAGAAGGTAAAACAGAAAGTATAAATAGAGGTCAGAAGCCAAACAAAAGAAAGAAGACCAAATAGAAACCCTTCCCTCGTTAATCAATCTTCTTCTCCTTCATTCCAAGCCTCACCGGTTTGTCCTCAGGAAAAATTTTTCTCCGTGAGTCACCTCAGATTCCTCCCCTCCACTCCGCGACCATCCATTTTCTGAGTGACGGCGCTCGAGCGGTCGAAAGGAATAAAGGAAAACTAGGTTAAAAGAAACTTATCCAAGAAGAATCATCGGCCAAGACAGAGAGCAAGCCACGGTAGATTTTAGCCGGATCTTGAAGTCAAGGCAAGATCCAGCAGAAAGCAGGACGTGGAATCCACTCAAGAAGCACTAGATCCAATGGCTCAATTCAAAGAGCAGAAAGCACAATCTGAGTGCTAGATCCAATGGCCAAGTGAGAAAAAGGGGCAATCCAACGATTTAGAAGGCACCCGATAATTCGCCCCTGTAATTACTCAGCTCAGTCGGGTTCATTCCACTCAAAGTGAGTCAACTCCGACGACCAATTGGCTCAGACGGACCCATTCTCACCAACGACCCAGCCAAGAATCGTGTCGGAGAATACCTTGCTCGAGAGGCTTGGTTGAAGAAAAATTAGGTGAGTGGGGAGATGGGAGTTGCTCGTGTGGGAAACCTTATGGTTTCTTGGATGCTTGAACAAAGAGGTGAAGAGAAGTCTTGTCTTTATGGTTCATTAATTGAACGAAAAGAGAGGAGGAAGATTGTGTGAGTGCTTGGCTTACGATTCAACCGAACAAAGAGGGGTTTTTTTTGAATCGGGTCCCCTAGCTTGCCGTTCCTCAACCGAACGAAGAGGGGGAAGAAAGGCGGGATCGGATGAATGCAAGGGGGAGGAAGAAGTCAATTTTTTTAAACTAAGGCTTCGTTTAGCTTAGATATTGGGTTCCCAAAAAATTGGCTGATAAGTGTTTTTAGGAAAACTTCCGTTCTTCTTTACAAGCTGAAAAGCTGAAGTTTACTGTTTGGATATATATTGCTTTTCAAGAGTAATCCAAGCTTTCTTTTGACCGTATTTAAAAAAAATATTGTAAATGATCAAATTGCCCACTCTCTAATAATGCAAATCTGACGCGTTACTAAAGGGAGGGTTATTCGATATTCCTTTCTAAACCACGAACCGTAAAAGGTGTTTTATTTCTTTTTTGGATGGCACTAAAATGGAGTTTTGGGAAAAGCGGTTTAATAAAGTTCTCTATTCAAAGTAAAATTAAACACCTTTTCTCGATAATCTAAGCACTAAAAAGTCTACCCAAATGAAGCCTAAGTATGGTTAGAAGCTTAATTAGGTAATTAAGTATTAATAAAAAAATTTAAGAATAAATATAGTCGCCCAATTAATTGGTACCCTCGTCGACTCAGATGTGGCGTGGCATTATACGTTAAGTCGAAGCGATCGCCCAATTAGTGGTGGTAGCTTGGACTTTTCAACGATCGCCCACTAATTGGGACGGCTATTATTATTGTCGATCGCCTCGATTTGTTCGACTTGGCTCCTCCGACTCCTCGTGATTCCTCCCCGATTCCTCCCTCTTTGTTTCGGCTCAAATCCCCTTTTCGAGCCATTCTGCAACGAGACTTCCGGCACCCGTCGGTATCTCAACCCTTGCATTGTGCCGTCTCCCTCGGGTTGAAATAAACTTATTTTTCTTGCCGTGCCAGCGTTCTGGCGTTTGACACTCTCTCATATAGCAGGGTTTGGAAGCCAACATTAGCTTCCAGCGATGATTCCGACGGCTCCATTTTGTTTGGGAAAGTTTGATGTGGCAAAATCGACTTGTTTTTGCGCACATCCCCATCGTTATTTGTAAACTCACAGTAAATCCCAACTTCTATCAATTTATAAAGTAATAGAGTATGTATGGTAGGAATTTGAGTAGTATTTTTAGACTTTTGTTTGGGATTTGAGTTGAATGTTTGCGTAGGCATTGTGATTTAGGTGTTAAGTAGCTATATAGTTTGTTTGGCAGGAATGAATAGAGAATTTGTTTAGCTAACCCTTTTCTATGGAAGCGAACTAAGTATTGATGGCGATTCGGTCAAGTTACGGGAGGTCAAAATCGTCCAGGTTACGTGTCACACGCTACGAATTGAAACAACAATTATGAGAATCTTACATTGATCCGAGTGCCACCGGTCACTCTAACAGGTCGTTATACAGTGGGTGGCAGATTTATAGCGTCTGTAATATCTGACGATGACGTTTGCGAAGTTACACTTGACGAAACTTCCCGTCAGATGTTGGTGTTGTATGTCAAAATGGAAGATGTTAATATTGCATCCACATCAGTTGATCCGGTAGTAAGGTCAGTAGATATATCGTTAATGCATACACATGATTTCGCCAAGCACCTCAGGGATACGGCTTTAATGAGTTGATTCCCGTGTAGTATATGGTCAACATTTATCGATTATACTTGTAATAATTAATATAATAATTTGTTGCTCAACATAAGTTATATAAGTAGCGATACGATGTCATCGCTCGGATGAACCGTATGTGCCTCGTGAGTGCAGTGAAGATGAGTATGAGTAAGTGGCTCAAGTAGTGAGTCCGAGGATATTAGTGATGATGACCGCTCAAGAAGCTACCGTTAGAAAATGTTGACAATCATGAAAAAATCACTCATTTTATAATATTGACAGTGAGAGTCATATGTTGTCCACAAACGAGTATGTCCGGATGTGTGAAACTACGAGAGAGTGAGACAACGATGTTTACTTTGACGGCCCATCCGACGAAACTACCCTAACAGATGAAATTGAAATTCCAAATGACCTTGTTGAAGGTATGTGTTTTGCAAGTAAACGGAGTCTGTAATTTTTTATTGTTGGGTGGTGCATAGTAAATAATGTTCAATTCCAAACAAGCATTCTAACCGTAAGAACTACACGGTAGGTGTACAACACGATAGTCAAGGCCCCGTATGGCGCAGCCAGGCATTAGGGGTGCTTGGAGAATATCAAGAGTTGGTGAAAATCATGATGGTGTCAATCCAAGAAGTGCATCCCCACAGCATTCAAAATTTCATAACGCATTTCATCATACGTGATTAGACACTAGATTGATCCAAGCCTGAGCGAGATTATAGGTAGAATGGAGTCTAAATTCAATGTTAAAGTTTCATATATGAAAGCTTGGGATGCAAGGAGTAAGGCAATAAAAGCAATATTCAGTGGGAAGAGTCCTATAGGACTCTCAGTCTTTATATGGAATCGCTTTGCGATTTACCGGTACGTACATAATTCAAGACAGCGCTTCTAGAGACTTTTTTGGGCCTTTGGAACTTCAATAATGGGATGGAGTAGTCGACCGTGTTGAGCTTAGAGCACTTTTTGTTGGGTAAGTATCGTGGTACATTATTATTATTAACGATAATAATGGGTTGTTTCGCTTTTGCTATTGTGGAATCCGAGAATGTTGATTCGTGGTTGTGGTTCTTGCTGTGCTTGCATGATGTGTTGCCCGTAGTGTCTACTAGACGTGATTTGTGCATAATATTTGATAAACATGTTGGTCTGTTACGTGGATGCAAAGAGATTTTTCCATGGGCAGCTCACAGGCATTGTTTGCGCCATTTGTGTGAAAATTTTAAAAGGTCGCGGTTGGGGATTGGTGATGTTGAGTTTCTATGCCAAAAGATGTATATGGTAATACCGATGATATTCATCGGCTCAACCATTTAATGTTAGATATTAAAATGTTAAAGAAGAAGTGTACAATTGGCTTGTAGAGCTTGACCCTCTAAAATGGTCCCTTGTGCATGATGATGGTATGCGTTATGGGACAATGACGATGAATGCATCTGAGTGTTTTAATGGTGTCCTGAAATGGGCACGTGATTTACCGATTCAGGCTTTAATCACTGCTATCTATTACAACTTAGTAGCCTTGTTCATGAAACGATTATCCACTGCTACTCAGCAAGAGGAAGTCAGCTTGTCTATTTATACTCAAAGGATGTCCACACTGTTACAGCATACTGAAAGGGAGGCTAGGTATTTCCCTAAACCTGTAAATATCAACCCACGTGAGATGTAGGTTTTTGACAGGTCCAGCCGATCATTCAGAGTTAATTTGCTAGATAATGGCCTCTGTGATTGTAATTGTCGCAGAACAATCATATATCATTGTCCATGCCCACATGTGATTGTAGGATTGGAACCATCTCACTTGCTTATGCCGGAAGGAGTGGCCCATCAGCGTGCAATTCATCCGCGGGCTAGTGGGCTAATCGTGTTGGCCATGCTTCATCTCGCTAGATCATCATTTAATGCCGAGATGGTCTCCGCCAATACCTTCCACCTTATTGTGTGATAACCGGACGCCCGTGACGCGCGATGATCCTGACTATGGGTTGATGGGCCACCTATCATAGGCCATTGTGACGGGCGAGATGAGATGGAACACGGTCGATTGGCGATAATGGCCGGGATGACACCCCATACCAAACGTGATCATGATCCGACGCCAGATCGATCGACATTCAAGATGGGTCAGGCACACGCGCAGACATGCATGCCAATCGGTGGCTCGGACTTTCTACAATGAGTCATACACCGCCTAAGCAGAGGAGTTCTTCCGCCGTGCTTATATTTTATTTCGATCCGCTTCTACCGTCGATACGGTTCGTGAGGTCCACCCGAGATATCACCCGGATGACCCGGATTCCTTTAGCATGATGTCTATGGGTGGAGGCTTTCTAGCTCATCTATATAGGGAGTCGACGAGTCGAGGGGCCCAACAGGCCAACATGGTGCTTGCCTACACCTCCTTGTGATTGGGAGCATATTCATGGGCGCGACTCTACCATATCGTTTTAGCTGGTCTTAGCGTTGGTTTAAGGCATGTGTTGTTAATTGCACTTTCAAATTATGCAGCTTATATATATATTTAAACTATTTTCTGTGTGTAGATGGAATGAGAAGTATGTTCGTCAGCAACCAATGGCGAATATTGCAGTGTACAGAAATGAGCTAGATGGCTTGTGGCAAACACAGGTTGGATCTGTAGATAACACTTTAGTTCAAATATCTATAATACAAATTATGTTTTAAAATAATTTTTACTATATGCAAGTGATCCTGAGTCGTGAGCAGATCACATCACATCTATCAGATACATGCTCAAAGATTTCGACAGCCAAGACGAGTCCCTTATCACCGGAAGAGGGTTGAGTGGCATTTATCGATAGAGTGTTGCACCGCTTTGGCCTTATTCCCATAAGATAGCCGCTGACCCTAGTTTCAAAAGGGTCGATGGTCGGGGTAAAGCGGATGTCGATTGGGTTGATTACCACTAGTCACACATTGCTACTTGGGAGAGGCGGAGGGACTGCCTCATCGAGGGCCTAGATAAGGATGTGGACAGGAAGACAGCTATTAGCCAGTACATGTGCTGGTTCAGATCGTGGGCTTCTCTATATTTACTAGCCGCCCCGACAGATCCTCCGACCACTTACTACGCCAGAGCACCAGTGGAGCGTATTTATGTAAGTCCTAATATAAGTATTCATCTGAATTCAATATTTATGTAAATGTTAATTTTACATACTATTTTCGTAGAAGCTTATCAAGTGGACTTGGACATCTTTCTCACCATAATTTCTGCAAGGAAGATCACACCTTGGCTGTGGAGATGTGTTGATATGATGCAGTGATATCGAGAGACGGATGGCGTGTACATATTAGTGACACATATTACGGATTGGTGCCTGAGGGTGTCGACACCATGATGGCGCTATCTACTTCGGCGTCCGGTCCTTAATTATCGCGATCCAGTCCTTCTACATATCATCCTACATATGACCACCTATCTTCCGTCGATGGATGATACAGCGTCGAGATCTTGCGGTAGAGGCCACCATCGGTGTGATTGTCCATCGTGGCAATACCAGTACCTGGTGTGATTCCAGACAGGACGGTTGTCACATGGTTTAGGGTTTAGGACAATATACTTTTGTATCTGTACTACGTTTTATTTATCTATTTCATTACAAACTTGAGAGTCATGTACATGTTAAATTTGGTTATGTCATAATGAACTTCTTATTATTTTTACATTTATGAAATGAATTTGTTAACATCATATGATTGTCATCCATTAAACTATTATCAACTTGATGCGGTCACGGACCATTTCAAGTTTAAACTGCACTTTTTTTTCTTTATTTTTAAAGTAGGTTTATTACTCTCTACTTTTTAGAAGAACAAATTGAAGAATTAAGATTTGTTTGATGATGCAGAACTCTATGTATCTGAAAATCCGGTTCTTTTCATAGCCCTAAACCCGTGGTATGTTACTTATCTCACAAATCACACCTTAAAAAAATAACCTGCCAAGCCAGTAGCCCAATTAGTGGGCGTCATTGTTAACGCCATCGTTGAGTCGATGTAGCATGGCGTCGCCCACTAATTTGACTATACCTATTCTTAAATTTTTTATTAATACTTAATTACCTAATTAAGCTTTTAACCATACTTAGTTTAAAAAATTGTGAGGAAGAAGCCTTGCATTCCTTCTTACATTGAGTTCTGAGAAATGGGATCGAGCGAGAAGTGGAGGCTAATTGAGTGGGTTTTAGATTTTATTTTAAAGTTTAAGCTAATTAATATACTAATTATGCTAATTAATATATTAATCAATTCTAATCTAAATTTTACGATGACAAAAATACATATTTAATATATATGTCAATGTTAGGTTATTAGATTCGGACCTGGCGAAGTCCGTTTCATGATCGAAAGTCATTTGATTTGAGTTAACGTCGAATTGGATCAATTTCAGCTTAAAAATACACGTTGCCAGTTCCAATCACTCGACATTCATGCAGAGTTGTCTAAATTGATCGTAAACAGTCTTATTTGATAGATTTTGATATTTTAAAGCTGACATCGTAATCAATTTCATGAATGGAGATCATTTAGGCATTGTGTCGATATGCGTCGGCACACTAATAGCTTCGATTGCATGTTCGATTGATCATTAGATTGTGCAATATTTATATTATGATCAATTTTGGTATTTTGAACGTAATAGCAAAGTTTGTTCATCGATCAGAGGTCATTTGAGCATTATCATAGCATCCCGACTTTATTATGCGCATCAGCATATTGATAGCTCGATCGCTTGATCGTTAGATTATGCAATATTTATATTCTAACCAATTTCGATGTTCTGAACGCAATAGTAAAGTTCGTTCATCGATCGGAGCTCATTTGGGCATCATTGCATCCTCTCGACTATGATATGCATGTCAACACATTGACAGCTTGATTGGTTGATCATTTGCTTTTGTAATATTTATATTCTAATCAATTTTAACATTTTGAATGCAATGGTGAAGTCCTTTCATCGATTGGAAGTCGTTTCGACTGATTTTGGTGATTTTGGTGCATCTTTCGATTTGCAAGTTAGATCAAAAGTCCATCAATTTGGATTTTGAGCTTCGACTTGACTAATGTATCATGCATGAAGGTCAACAAATGCCTCCAATAAATATGATTAGGTATGGGCGAGTCATATTTATTGAAAACTAGACCCATTGAGCTAGCAGATCTTGGATTTATTATTAGTATGATGCCTTATTTTGGACATGCTAAATGACAAGATTGGCGATTTGTCAGGATCGACTCATTGGATGGATAAGAGTTCTTACACCATCTACTCTCTGCTTGATGCTTTCTTTGAAGATCTCTTTCTTTTATGTCATTACTGATTTGAGTTTCCTCCTAGCTTCATGCTTGAGTTTGATGGAGGAATTGGTTTGTTTATTTTGAGATTTGAAATTCTTTTCTTCAGCTTTAAGCGGACTTGATGAAGGATTGACGATTTGTCCATATTGACTTGTCGAGTATTTATATGCCATAAATCATGTGCTTCTTTGTGATGGACTCGTTGAAGGGTGCATTTAGATGACCCGGCCTCTCGGCTTATATTAGGTCAATGTTGAGCTATCAGTCTAGCAATATGTGCTTTAACAGACTAAATATTCATAGAATTCCTTTAGTTTGGCCATCGGCTTTGTATGAACTATAGAATTGCTTCCTCGGTCCTATGCTTTCTGCTTTGATGGACTTGATAAAAAGATTGGCTTTGATCTATGCTTTGTGTTTGATCAGATCATTCGAGAATAGATTTAAATATCACCCTAAATGCAATATAAAGACTGATTTGGAGCAGTTATGAATTGAGAGTTTTCTTAGATTATCTTGGTCTATCGATCAGGTAGAAAGATCTCTTAGATTCTGGTTGCTTGTAATCACTAAGTTAGATCTAGTTTGAGTTTGAACGACTATCTTCATTACGGCGGCGGGGCTCTTTCACGCTTTTTTTTTTTTGCTTATTGGGTGAGGAGGCGTCGATTAACTATTTATAAGCTTGTTGAGTTTGACCTTTAGAACCTCCTCGAGTCTTCGACATAAGTTGTGATGGGTTGGTGATTTAGTCATCGAACTAACGAATGGGGGCTCTTTCACGGCTGTCTTTTCTTGGAACTTATTGAGTAAAGCGAGCGTCAACAACTCGGCCATTTGTGGGCTTATTGAGTTTGACCTTTAGAACCCATCCATGTCTTAGACTTGAAGATATAGAGATTGATATTTTTCCAACTCAGTTGATTGAAGCTTCTAAAATTGGGAGTTCTTCTAACTTGATCTTCGACATTTTACAAATCTCGGAGAGAAATTCTTAACATTCAGGGCTATCTTTTCATGCGTAGAGATAGATTCTTTCTTTCTGCAAGAACCTGCAACTTAATAATAATAATTATGGATATATTCAGGGATCTCGGCATAAAGCTCGATATCAATCTGAATATATATATATATATATATATATATATATATATATATATATATATATATATATATATATATATATATATATATATATATATATATATAGAAGACCCCCTATTTCACAGGAGAGGATTGAACAAACTTGATCATAAAAAAGAGCTCCTATCTAACATGGGGATTGCAAATTAGGTCAGAAATGTATTACAGAGTTTGAACTTCTTTAATGTAAATAAATGTAGCTCAATCTGATCATCATGTATAATTATCTGAGGATCTCGACTTTAGGCACGACGTCGACTCAGATAAATATAT
Source organism: Cymbidium sinense (assembly GCA_021442155.1). Classification (NCBI taxonomy): domain Eukaryota; kingdom Viridiplantae; phylum Streptophyta; class Magnoliopsida; order Asparagales; family Orchidaceae; genus Cymbidium; species Cymbidium sinense. Next base: position 173,158,608 of record CM038216.1, on the reverse strand, counting down.
AAAAATGTCCCCTATCTTCCAGGGGAAATTCTAAAGCACTTCGAAAGAGCTCTAAAAAAATTTAAGAAAATATATCAATATTTGAGTTGATTTATTTGATCTTAAGAAGGTTTTAACATGTAACATTGATTTCATCTATGTATAAAAATCTAAAAATGCCCTTTGTGTAATAAGGGAATTTTCATGGAGATTTTTTTCTTGAGTAGGTAAATTTATTTAGGGATCTTGACATGAAGCATTATGTCACTTAATATATACAAGAAGGCCCTCTATTTGATAGGAGAGACTTTGCAATAACTGTTGAGAGAATTTTGGAATGTCTTTAGTCCTATGCTTTGTGCTTTCGGACTTGTTGAGGACTTCCTCTTGAGAGTTTGAAATTTATATTCTTCTCTATCTTGGCTTTGTGCCTTGGGTGGACATAATGGAGTTGATAATTTGTTGGTGAGATAAGAACATCTTAGGTCCTTATTGAAGACTTCATCTCGGGGATTCGTATATTGTATTTTTCTTATATGCTGGCTTAGTGCCTTGATGGATTTGATGGAGGAAAGTCTTGAATTGTCTTGAAGACTTATCAGTTGATACAAAATTACCTTTTGCCCAGCTTTCTGCTTTCATGGGCTTATAGAAGGATATCTGCCGGTAACCTAGCCCTCAAAGCTTGTGTTGGGTCAATGGCAAAGAATCATCAGTCCTATGCTTTGCGTGCAATAGATATATTAATGACATGACTTCCTTAGTTCAACATTTGTCTTTGTACGAACATTCTTTAGTCATTTGCTTTTTGCTTGGTTGGACTTGTTGAATAAGAGTTTCCTTTGATCTTTGCTTTTTGCTTAGTTGACTTATTGAAGGAGTTTCCATTTCTCATTTGATATTGATACCAAACTCGGTTTAGTACCTTCTCGAGTGAGAATCCTTTTATTGGATTTTGAAAAATGACCTTACGACCATTATGGATGATCTCCCAGTGTAGGCTATTTGAACTCACCAAGTTGGAGGGATTTCGAATTTAGATGCTCTTGTCTTTGAGCAAATGAAGTAGGGGGATCCCTTACTGCGGACTTTATGACATGTTGAGTAAGCAGACCTATCAGCGACAATTTCATATTTGGGCGTGTTGAGTTCACCCCTACGCACTATTTGAGTCTTAGATTGGATGTATAGATGGAAGATGTGTCCCCAACTTGGTTTGTTGTAGTTTATAGACTTAAAAATTTCTTTTTTTGGTCAATAAGACTTTGAAGCTTGTGAATTTGAATACATTATTTAAAATGTATATGGGGATCTCGGCCTTAAGCATGATGTCAACCCAAATACAAAAAGAGGCCCCTTGTCTTACGAGGGAAAGTCAAATATTTTACTATAAAATTTAAAAAATATCCCCTGTCTAACAGGGGGATGTTTGCTTTATTTCAAAAATGCATTCTTATATTATGAGATAATTTTCAAGCAAACCTTACACATGTAATAACGGTGAGGAATAATTGACATTGTCAACACCATGACTAATTCTCCTTCTTGAAAAGTCGAGGACGCACTATGTGATTGCTTTGGACATCTTTGCTCGGTAAATTTCTAAATTTCGTTGAGCTTGGAACCTAACCTCATCAAGCGTATCAAGATCTTCCATTCATAGACGGGCATTCCCATCTTGAGTGAGATTATGTTGAATGGTACTCGGAGTGAAGGTAGTTCAACTTTAAGTGGCAAGACTTCTTTAGCTCTAAATACTAGTGCATAAGGAGTGGATTTTGTGAGAGTCTGATGTCACATCATTGTCTTTCTTTAAGGTAGTTTTACTTCAAGGTTTTGGCTTCCAAATTTGCTTACTTATTTGTCGGGGGATGATGGATTCTTGGGCCTATGGTCCAAGTGTCATGCCTCAATGCTTCGTAGACTTGAATTAGAGACATATTGTTAGGGTTAGGAGGAGGTCTCTTTGGAAGAGCAACTATAGCCTCCTTGATGACAGACCTTATTATTTTCTTTCTCCTTAGCAATTTTGAGGATGTGATGCACTCTTGCATATACAATTTTGAGTTTTCTACAGCTAGAAGGCGGCGTTGTCGTCTAGAAGGGGATTTGATTTGATCGATGAGTTGTCCCTTTTACTCATCTTAGGGTCGAACTTGTTATGGGTTGGAACACTCACGGTTCCACAGTTAGTTGTATAGCTTTTGCATGAACAATGGTTGTTCGGCTAATTTAACTCTCTTTCTCTGTTGTCTCTTAGTTAGCTTTCAAATGAAGAAGCTTCATCATTTCTTCTTCTTGAGGCTTGATCTCCATATTTATTTTTCTTTTCTTTGGGACATTTCGATAGTGGATTCCAACATGTTATTCAGTGTCACATCCCTATGTTCACCATGTAGGAATTGCTTAGACGATCTTGAGCATTACCTAGTGAGAGTAACCTTTTATTGAAGCTTTCTCATTTTCTCTGATAATTAGGCATTGATACTTTTTCTTCATAAGACTATTCTCCTTGACCACTTTCAACACCATGTGCACTCTAGAGGACAGAGTCTCAGGATGCCTCCTTTGTGAGGTTATAGCTTAGTGTCGTTGCCCCCAAAAAGATTGTTTGATATCACTAGTAGAGCTGTTCCATTTCACCCACTTAATATTTTCAAACTTGCTGTGAATGAGAACACTCACTTATCAAGTCCGTCGCATGACTAATGATTCAGGCAACAATTGTCAAGCTCATAGTTCATCATTTCTTCTCCTTCTTAGCCTTCTGCTCATTTTTCCTCTAGAAAAAGAAGCTTCAGCATCATGCATTCCTAGTGCGAAATGTTCGATTGACACAATTGTGTTATTCTGGATAACTAAAATGCAGTTCTCCAAGTAACTTTAAAATTTAATTTCATTATATCCTGTTATTATAGCCGATTCGACTAAAAAGATCGAAGAGAAATCATCCCAGTAGCCACCAAAATCTATGGGCTCGAAAATTTGACCTCACAATGAAGAGAGTATGATTTATGTGTGTAATTTTTAGAAGATAGATGAGATAATAGATAAGACCCGAGATTTCATCCTTATTTTGTGAGGACTTTAGATCGTTTTAGGTTTCTATAGGCTCAAGGACCTATTACCCCATCAATCAGAGAGAACTTTTGATTAAGGCTAGTCCTTAGATTGCTGAATGCGTAGCGTATAGTAGCAGCATGTGGAGTTTTGAAATTTAGAATTTATGAAATTCATCAATTTTAGCTTAAAAGCGATGGTCGGGAATGATGGCCGTGGTGAAATATTTCGCCTTCATCTATCCTTTTGAAGAGGATAAATGAAAACATAAATATCTCCTTATTAGGATGTCGCAGATTCACGATGTTCTTATTAGGGTGATCGGGTATGACATTAAAGTGGTGTACTATCTCAAAAGATAAGTCACCACCCTATTAATATGTCGAGCCGAAAGAGTACTTATCGGATTGGACTTGGCTTGGATAAATTATAAGTTGTTCATGTTCGCTTCGAGTTCGAGCCGAGCTTTCGCATGGATGTTCAAGCTTGGTTTGCTTAATTTTATCTATGTTCAAGCTTGAATTGTACTTGGCTTGTTTGAAATAAGTGAACAATTATATAATCAAGTTAATGAATAAGCTTTAAATGAGTTTTAAAATTTTTTCTAATTTTTTGGTTGGATTACTTCCTTAAATCTCATATAATGAATCATGATATAAGTTCTCCACACAATATAAAATCTAGATTCTTAAAAATAAATAAATCATGAAAAATTCTATAAGGGTAAAACATTGACACATAAAAATCAAGAGCTATTTAAAATTTTATGATGCATATAAATTTATAAATGAAGATGACAAGTCGGTCATTTTAAAATATAAGCACTATCGATTATTGTTTAAAATAAATGTGACTTTTAAAACTAAGAAGAACCCGGTCTTTATAAAAAAAATAAGGCACCTGAATTTTAAAAAAAATAAAATATAATTAAATTTGAGTAACATACCTTGTTGCTCCCAAATTACAATTTTTCTCTAAAACAAGACACAATAACAAAAAAATTAATAAATAACTTAATTTGAAGAAAAAAACTCAAAAATAAAAAGATACCGGATATAAAGCATTATATATGGAACAAACTTCATCAACTCCAAATAGAAAAGTGCTTCAAATTCATAAGAGAGTGAAAATATATTGCTATTTTTTTCAAAAAAAATGGTTAACACTGAAAACACCTATTCATAATGATTCAAAAAACATTCATTGTTCTATTCAAAACTTGACTAAAACATACATAAAAATCAAGAGCTATTTAAAATTTTATGATGCATATAAATTTATAAAAGAAGATGACCATTCATTTTAAAATATAAGCTATCGATTATTGTTTAAAATAAATCGACTTTTAAAAAAAAACTAAGAAGGCACTCGGTCTTTTTATAAAAAAAATAAGACCTGCGATTTTAAAAAATATAAAATAGATAATTAAATTTGTGTAACATACCTTATTGTTGCTCCCAAATTATAACAATTTCTCTAAAATAAGACACAGACAAAAAAATTAATAAATAACTTAATTTAAAGAAAAAAAACTCAAAAATAAAAGAGTGCATATATGGATATAAAGCATTATATATGGAACAAGTTATCAACCTCTCCAAATAGAAAAGTGCTTCAAATTCATAGAGAGTGAAATATATTGCTATTTTTCTCAAAAAAAAATAACACCGAAACACCTATTCATAATGATTCAAAAAACATTCATTGTTCTATTCAAAATTTGATAATAGTTATTCCCAAAATATACAATCATTCATATATTTAGTGGATTAATAACATGATGCTATTCTTTACATTGAATGGTTGCAACAAAATTTTATAATATCACCTTCTAAGACTCCTTAAGAAAGATTAATGACTTTGATATCTTCTTTATCTTTGTTAAATAAAAGCGAATTAATATAACTCTTTTACTATAAATATATTATCAACTTAAAAATAAAATGAACAACATACCATTGATTTTTCTTAATCCCATAATAATTTCTAAACCAATCACTTCCATACATAAGAACTTGAGCGTTGCTTGTAGGCTAGCGATATGTATCTATAACTTCGGCCGACGAAAGTGGATTTTGATGCAACAGTAGTAATAGGTATTGATAGTATATCATAAGCCATTTTAGATAGTATTGGAAATTTTAATCTGTTTGCTTTCCACCACTCTAAAGCATCAAATTGGTAATGGTCATTACTCTTATCAGGAATTTGAACACCATCTTCTAAGTAAACATCAAGTTCAGATTTTACATTCTCATTGGCATCACTCCTAAGATAATTTTCAAAGATTTCTCTTCCAGTCTCAAAAGACTTGCCTCTTAGAGTGAAACGAGTGTTACGCCCTAAGTGACTAACAACTTCTTCATTCGAAGTTGTATTTCCTATGATATTTAAAGCATGAGCATTTGCATAATCATTATGCAATAGTTGTAGTGACTCAAGAATGGTTGTAACATGCTTAGCTGCTTCATTTGGAGAATAAATTTTAGAAAATGCAAAGTTAACTAACTTCATCTAATTTCTCGGATCAAGTACTGCAGCAATAGAAATTAGCAAGTTATATTCTCCCCAATATTTGTCAAACTTCTCTTTCATGTTCAAGGCCATCAATCTCATATAATCAACACTATTTATAGAAACTTCATCCAACACATCCTTGATTCTCCAAAGATCAGAAAGAAATAGATTTGAAGTTGGATACTCCGTTCCTACAAATAAAGTTTGCATACTTACAAAATAAAAATAAAAAAATGTAATGATAGATAAATGAAAGAAGATATTTAATGTAACCTGAAATTATATTTGTAACTTGATTAAATAAACCCAAAAATGAGCAAACATCTTCAGCTTTATTCCAATCTTCTTCACATGAGCAATATGTGTAAGATGGATCTCTATATTGATAGCGAGGAAATACTTCTCTAAACTCCAATGCACATGAAAGCATGGCATATGTTGCATTCCATCTAGTGCAACAATCAAGTATTAGCCTCTTGTTAGAAAGTTTAAGTTGCTTTGAAATTTCACACAGATTTAATCTTGTAGTGGAAGTAAATATATTTCACACTTTCTCTTATATTATAGATAATATGGCTTATCATAGAAAGACCATCTTGCTATGAGATTTAATATGTGTGCATCAACATGAAATAATTTCCCATTCAATGGAAGCTTCTTTTGAAAGTTTATGCTATCATAAAAGGCCAACGCTGTCGTTATATGAAGCATTATCCACACTAAAACTTTGCCTTCAATTTCCCACTCTTTCAAACATTTATAAATAGCATCATGAATATCATGTGCTCTATGTGGTGGATTAACATCAACAAAATTTAAAACCCTCTTTAGTAGACACCACTCTTTATCAACAAAATGCCCTGTGATAACCATATATTGAATTTTTGTCCGACTTCCATAAGTCTTGTTATGCTTATCATCCCTGAACTTAACAAACTTTTCAATCGTTTCTTCTTAATTTCATAACTACTGATACAATCTTGCTTTGCCATTGCACGTGAAATTTTCTCATATTGTGGACTAGCAGCCTTCATCAAAATATTAAACACTTCATACTCTGTAAAAGTGAAAGGCAACTCATGCACCATGATCATATGAGATGTAATCTCTCTAATTTTAGCATGATCATACTTCCAAGTTTGCACTCTACTCTCACTAGTAGATGTAAGTGTTGATTTTCCCATAGTGATAAGTAGTTGTCCCTTTCCTAAAATTTTTGGACAAATTTGAAGATGCCTTTTATATTGTGTTGTTGCGCCATCCTTATTTTTATTCATGTATAACTTGCAATGATTGCATTGCACTTTCTCAATACCTTTTGAACTTTACAATAGTGAAGTCTTTCCAAACATCCAGTTCTCTTTCTTTTCCTCTTTTCAAAAGGGTTTTCTTGAATATCATCGATAACAAGAGCTTCACTTGGCACTTATAATAACATTAGCATCTACATCTGATTAAGTCTCATTCATGATTTCAACACTAGAAAAAAGGAAAAATAATGATCACTCCAAAAAAAGTCTACTACATCATTATTAAATTAAAACATTTAATACAAAAAAACTATATAAAGGAAAAAAAAATGTTATAGGCTCATATAAAAATGCTTTATTAGTGCCATCATAGGATGAGAGATATTAGGCTTGAATCTTCCAAACCCTAAACTAAAAGAAGAGGTCAGTAAAAAGTTGAAAATAATGCTCTCAACTTCCAACAAACTAAGATCTACAATAGTAGCCAAATTTGATATATATATATATATATATATATATATATACAAACAAGCTATAATCCAAATTAAAAAAAACTATCTTTCAGGTTGCCACTTGCTAGTGGCCTTCCAATGAAAGATAGACATTAAATTTAATAAAATGGGAGGGATCCATAACTCTTTTTCTATATCACTTCCATCAATGTCTCCATAACTCTTTTTTACAAATAACTGAAATTGAAATCCTCAAATAGAATATTTTTTGACATAAGTCAAACACAAAATATCCAATATTTGAGTTAACAAATACATGAGAACAACTACCAATAGGCAACAAAATAATAAATCAAAATCAAAGCGAGAATGCGAACAAGGCTTACATCATAATATTATGACACTAGCATAGAATCAAGTTGGTATTACTAATATTCCTTGGTGCATTATAAAAATAAAGAAGGGCTATGAAGCTAAATCACACTCATAAAAGCGACAAAAAGAAAGTGAAATAGTAGTTAAAAATGAAACCCCCTCCAACTATAGCAAGTGGCTATATTATTATAGAAAATGACTATTATGATAGAGTTCCCCGATGGATATTTAAATATCACCAAATCATAATATTGTCAGCACTCAAGACTGAAGAACCTTCCTAAGCCTAGAATCAATCAATGCATAAGAACTCTATTATCAACGCACAAGAAAATCAACAAGTGAGAGCATTAGCATACAAGTAGACAGGTGATAGATCATTAGCACGCAAGTAGACAGGCAATAAAACTTGATTATCAATCTTAGCAGTTAGCACAAAATTATTTAATGCCATACCTAAGATGACCAAAGATTCGAGACGAGAGAGACGAACTACCGGAAGAAGTCGAAGAGGGAAAAGGCAGAAGCTGAAAAAGAGAGGCAAGAAGTCGAAGAAGAAGATAGAACGATCAGTTCAAGCCATAGTTTCCTCCGATTTACCTTGTGAATCGACTGAAATTGATAAGAAGATGAGAGAATGTCGGCAGAAGTCGAAGAGAAGACGAGTGAATGCCTATGGAAGTCGATGTCGAAGCCAAGTTAGGGCTTGATTCTTAAAGGGGGAACCGATAGAGCTTAGAGTAAGGCGGCGTTGCAATGCTGGCGAAATGTGAAATGCGAAATCGAGCCTCGGCGGTCGCTACAAAGCTTAAGCACTTGTTTAATTTGGATGAACCGACGACGGCGGGTAGGGAGGCATATGATATAAATATATAATTAATACAAAATAATTAATATTATAGTTACCCATTTCATCATTTATAAATTAAATAAAATAATTTATTAACTTTAATTAAATATTTAAATAATTAATATGAGTTTCTTTTATTTTTTTGTGTATTTATCTTATAATTTATAAACTATAATATTAATTATATTTTATAAAATTTAATTAAATATATCATATATTTGTATAGATTATACTAGTAAATTTAGTAAATTATAATATTTTTATTAAATATATAATTAAAAATTATAAGTTATATTTACTTATATTTTAAATATATGAATTATTATCAAATTTAATATCAATTAATTAATAAATTATTTGTCGACAATAAACAGTATGTTCATAACATAAACAAGTGAGTAAGATCATGTTCATTCAGTTCATTTAACATCCGAAGTTTTCCAAGCTTGTTTGTTTATTAATGTGAACAAACATGAGCAGCATTCGAGCGAAGTTCAGTAGTTCAACGAGTGCACTAGTTCATTTACAGCCCTACCTACAATGGACCTAATCACCTCAATAAAGACTCCTAAGGATTTTGGGTCTTCGTATGTACCAGAGATTTTTTCCCCTACTTTACCTGTAAAAGTAAAGTAGGGTTTATTTTAAACTGGGTTCGTTAAGTTTCCTATAAGGGCAAACCCCCATAGTTAATTACATCCTAAGGAATAGGATTCCTTAGGATTACTCTCGATTAAGGTAAATGATCGTTGTCTCCAAAGATTTTGGAAGGTAGGACTATCAATCGATTGGTTTATTTTTAGAAAGTTAAGTCGGATCAAGAGAGGAATTATTATCAAAGCCAAATGAAAATAAGTAGGGGATGCTTAAGATACTAGAAAGCCTAGTAGTATCCCAAACTACCATGGTTGGGCTTTACATTTTGAAATTGAATTAATTTGTTTGAGTTGAATTTTTATTAGAATGTCGGCTTATAATTCCATGATACATGGTTATGGAAATGCTGAGGTGAGAATTTATGCTCAGAACGTAAAGGAAGTAGCAACCCTTGAACCTAAATCTAGGGAGATTTGGCGAGGGCCAAAAGCACGACCTAAATCTAAGGTGAAAATGAGTATTTAGTTTATCTCCATAAGAAAGGATAAATCACCCGACTGTTGGACTTACAACTGCTTAGGGGTGGCCGCTAACTAACTCCTCCAACAATTTTAAAATATGTAGGCAAGTCAAATGCTTTTGCAAGATAGCAAGGTTGTTGTTTATTTAGAAAGAAACTAAGTCCTTAAACACACTCCCCAAGAGACTAGATCATGTAAGGTATGCTTTCATGACTTAAATCTAATGCAAATTTTGTTATATTTTATTTTTATTTTAGTCAATCAATTTGACACAAGCTTTGGGATTTATATGCCTAATGCATGAGAAATTAGATTATGGGCCAAAATTCGCAAGTTAAGGAAGTGTGTTTTCACCATGGCTCTCACAGGTCAAGCCAAGTTCTCTGGCAAAGGTGGAAGCCCTCCTATCAAGAGTGAAATAATATGCTTTTTATGCATGATGTTAGAAAAGTAAGACAACATCCAGCTAAGAGGTTGCTAATTCTTTTATCTTATTTTATAACTTAAGTTTTAGGTGAGATTATGAGTTATTTATTTTTAATTTGAGTTGTTTGATTGGATAGAAAATTTATTTTTCTAGGAGCCTAACCATCATCCAGGCCATACATCAAAGCAAGGAAGAAACTAAGAAAAGATACCATCTTAATGCAAAAAATTAAACAAACATCTATCAATTTATAAAACTAGCGCAAAAGAATAAAATGTCATTTGTGGTCGACTCCATCGCACAAACCCAAAAAAAAAAAAAAATTGGGTAACTGAGATCTACCCTTATACAACCCGGATTACAAAATGAATTAATTACAATTAAGCAAGGAATTCATGTTATGGGGGTCTTCATTCTTCATTTTTTTTCTTTCTCCTTTTCTTCTTTCTTCTTTCTTTTTCTTCTTTTGGTTTCTTCTTTTAGATGGTTGAAATGTGGTTGCTCTAAAAGCTTCACATGGTACATAAGACATGATCTTATGACCAATTCTCATCCTAATCCCCCATAACAATCATTCTAAAATCTTAATTATAAAAGTACATGAAAATGAAAAAAAAAAGAAAATCTAACTAACACCTGCAACATAGAGATTAGCCAAACATGCCATACAATCCCAAGCATGTATATAAATAGATTAGACTTAGCATCCCACACATGGGTAACCAAATCTACCTAGTCTATTTTGGATTATGTTTAGGGGTATAAGCACTTGCACAACAAAAGTAGTTATATTTTTTTTATTACAGTGCCCCTTAAGCACAATCCCTTACAGAAGACAATGGTTAGACTAAGGTTACTATACCATTCAGTCTACGGACATGCATCCAAACATTCAGATTAAAAAAAATCATCACGAAATAAAAGCAAACATCAAATCATGCACCACCCTGACCTAAAACTAGAAATGGAGACTTAGCCTAATGTGTGTGCTATTTAAAGTTCGTGTGGTATGCTTAGCTAGGCTTTAAGGTTGAAGTTTTCTAAGTATGAAAATGTTCAACTTAGAGGACTTGTTTCATGTAAGTGATTTAGTTGCTTTGGCTGATTTTATTTTGTATTTTGATTTGGTTTAAGTGAATCCTACAATTAATTACTAAGTTGTAAAAAGAGGAAAAGAGATGGGAACTTCTTTTTCCTCCCTACCTTAAGTAATTTTCAAGGTAGATTCATATTTGATTTTTTTAGTGAATATTTTATTATGTATTTTAATTAATCTTAAGTTTAGATTTTCCCTAAAAAAACCTATTAAAAAAGAAAGATATTTTAAGATTAAGTAAAGTGAAATACTATCACAAAATATACATCACTTCATTTCTTTCCCAACATGTGTATCATGCATATGGATGGATTCTAAGCATATCTATACATGCAAATAGAACTGTTTAGCATACTTTAATGATGAATGCTAAGAGAACTTATTTGAAAAATTTGAATATTTTTTTATGATGCATGATTTTGTTAAGTAGAAAAAGAGGGATTCTTTTATCCATTTTCATATGTACACATACATATATGAAAAGTATAAGTGAATACGGCACCATTGTTAGCACCAGGGGTGTAAGGTTCAAGATCTACTTAGGGCTACTTAAAGTCTCGCAATCCTAGGGTTGTCCAGACTAATATATCACTTTCCTTAAATACAAATACATGTACAAAAGAACTGAATGGAAAAAGAAAGACGCAAAAGTTTGTGTTTGTTTGTTTGATTTGTTTATGCAATTTATATGTGTAAGTGTGGATGTCCTTCTTAAATAATAACATAAGAATGGATTTAAGCAAGTGTTGTATTCTTTTCAAATGAACTATACACTTTGCCAAATCCTATTCAAAGTCATGCTAAAAGAAAAGAGAAGGAAAGCCACACTATGCACATCTTTATATTTTTACTCACATCCACCCTAATTAATTCCTAAAGACAATCCTATGAATAAGATTATTTAAAGTAAATCAAGTTTATTTTAAGGAGAGTTTGGATTTTGTTTGAGTTTGATTTTAATTTAAAAAATGTGAAATGAGTTTGCTAGTCCTAACCCATTCCCCCATATGTGAGTTATTTAAGTTTAATTTTTAGGCAATTAGATCAATTTTATTCTTTGGTTAAGTTAAGTTATGAATTAAGTGTGCTAATTACCCCTTGCATATACCACTTTAACATATTTAATCACATAATTATGAGCCACTGTATGACATGAAACCATACAATGATTTTAAACCAGCAATGCACCTAGGAAAGAAAGAGAAAAATGCAATTGGCTCATAATTAGTGATTAATTAAGCTAAAGGATTTAATTTAAGTATTTCATAACACTTCCCACACATGTGGGTTGGATTTTGATTTCCTTAGGCTACTTTGGTTATTGAACACTTAAGAACCTTCCCAAGATGGATTGATTAAGTTCTAGAATATTTCAAAAATTTTATCAAGTTAATTAAGTAAGTGATTAGTGGGTTAGGTCTTAATTAAGTTTGGATTAAGGAAAGAAAGGGGTTTAGGTAATGGCTTAGGGAAAATTCCCCAAATCCATTACATAAACCTCTTCTTCACTTAAGCAAGGCTTAATTAACTTAAATAGAGGGTAAACCATTGTTCACATGCTTAATTACCCTTAATTACCATTCATTACATGATTTCCCTAATTAACTCATCAATAAATTCTAAGGAAATTAAGAGAGGTAGAGGTCATCCAACTAAATATACCAGAGAAATTTGAAATGAATTAATAAAATAATTAGAGAGTAATTAGGGTTATTAAATTTTCATTAAAACCCTAATTGAGAAAAATACACTATTCAAAATCCATTGGAAACATTTTTAGATTATTCTCCTAAAAATATCTTTATAATATATTTTACCTTATATTTGTATGATTTTTCTAGAATTAGTTATGTTATTCTTGAAGTTTTCATGATTATCCATTAATTGAATAGCCTAATTAAGTGATTAATCCTGTCGGTGCCATGTGGAGGCTGACACGGCATACGCTTTCCATGTGGTGTGACGGGAGAGGCCACTTAAGTTGTCACATCATAGCACCACGTCAGCGGCGGCGCTACGTGCTTTCTCCTCATCCGTCCGATCAGAGATCAGATTGTTGAGATAAAACCCACGATATTAAGGGATTAATCTATGGATCCTATGCATCTTAATAATGGTCGTCCAACCAAAATGCGGGGATGGACGGCGCATGATCCGTCCGAGTTGCTGCGAAAGGGGACCACCTTCCATGACAAGATTCGAGCTTAAGCTCGGATTGAGCTCAAACTTTACCCACACCATCTAGAAGTAAAGCGGGGAAGATCTAATGATCAAATTCTCATGAGGTAAAACTTTCTTTCATGAAGGACCAGTCACTCTTTATTTTAAGCTCGGGTTGAAGGCATACCTCGCTGGAGGCTATCACCGGTGCTTGAATCCATTGAGGTAGCTTGGTAGTGGAGCAAGCATATTTGAGGTGATTTGGTTGAGTGGATCTTCCTATGGACCAAGCTCTCCTTTAAATGGATTCAACCTTGGTCTAGACACCACCTCCCTTGCCTTTGGAACTTGGGTTGAAGCTTTGGATCAACTCGATTGAATCCTCTGATGATGCTTCCAAGAGGAATTGAGTTGATTTTGTGTATTGAGTAAGTTGGAAATTTGAAAGAGCTCCCCTATTTTCAATCTAAGAGAAACCAAAAATGGAGAATTGGAATTCACTCTAGAAAGCTTGGGGAGACTTGTAAATGCTTGCTCTGAGTTCCCTTACCTCAATTGAGTGTGTGCATGTTGAATGCAAATGCTTGCTCTGAGTTCCCTTTGGAAATAAATTATTATTTCTATATATCGGTAGTGTACTAGTGACACTCACAGGTCAAGACTACCTTTCATTTCATTGGATACCTCTCCATTTCATTCTTGGTTGAGCCTATCCAACATCTTGAACTAAGGTTCTAGAACTCTTCATTTGCCACAGTTAAACGATTGGGTCCTCGAACCAAACACAAAAATAAAAAGGGAGATATGTAAATAAAAATCATGTCATTTCTATTAGAGCTAAATCTGGTCAAGACGGATTTGAAACCCTTCCAATGTGGAAAAGAAATGTTATATTCAAATAGTTTGAAATTACTTCAAAATTTGAAAAAGTAAATCTAAGAATAAAATCTCAAAGTTAAACTTATCCTTGATATTACTTTAGCTTTATAGTAAAGTTAAAGAGAATAAGGATAGGGTCCTAAACTAGTACCCTTTGTTCTAATATATTCAAAGGAAACAAATACCAAGGATGTAAATTGAAATGAAGGAGTTCCTCCAAATCATAAGAAAATTGAAATTAAAGGAAGGAGGCATAGTTCTGCTTATTGCCCCTTACCAATATGATTGAAGCTTGAATTGAATTTAAAGAAAGAATCAACACTAAAGAAAATAAAAGAGGGATAAAAAATAAAATCATCATAAAGAATGCCTTATTGACCTTAGGCAAGGTCAATTAAATTAAATGTGAATCTTCTATCCTTATAGAAGAAAATTTTGCATAAATGCAAATCAACTTTAATCTTAATTCATCTCCATATGTCCACTAAAATTTTGGAAAATTTGTTGTTCATGCTGATTGGCTAGTTCTAGGGAGTGACTTGGAGGTAACCCTCTTTTAGACCTCTCCAAAACCTTGGAACATTAAGAGTAAAGGAGAGAATCAAAAGAGAAAGATGACATGATATAAAAAAAACTAAAGACATGATGACAGGATTCACTTTTACATCTAATCAATAAAGGAAAAGAGAGGGCAGCAATAGAGAATTTTGATTCTCTTGATAAGGTTGAAATGAATGAAATTTAAATCAAATAAATTTAATTAACTTCTTTAATGGGAGTACTCTCCCATTGTGTCATTGATATTTCATAAGACTTTGTCAGTCCAAATTAATAAAGAAAGCCTTATTTTTCTCCATTCTCAGACTAAGGCATTATATGCTTTCAATACAAAGTGAATCTAAAGTAAATTCTTTGCAATGTCTTATGACTACATTATCTTAATGTCTAGTATGGTGGTCTAAGGTTCTATTGCAAGCTAGGATTATCTTTAATCTTGTTTGTGCTATAAAAGTACAAGACATGCTTAACTTTCTAGTAGCACATCATCTTTCCTGAGGGTCCTCTTTTAAATGATGATCTTCCAAATGAATAGATAATGAGGTCTATTGATCCATTGAGGATAGAGCTAGACCTACCTTCCCTCCATATCAAAAGGGAAATTCTTGAAATTAGATTCAAAATGGTAGAGTCATACCATTTCAAATGACATTGAAAAGAAATGACAAATAACTCATCTTTAAAATATGATGTTTTATCTATCTTAGAGAAGTTGTTGGAAAAATCAAGCATCATAATGTTCTATTAAAAAAAAGAAATGAAAAAGAAATGAAAAAGAATTAAGGCATTACATAATCCTGTAATTTGCCTTCTTTAATTATAAGCAACTTTTTGATGTCACATTCCACAATAAAGAAATTCTAGGGTTATCTTCTATGATGAAGATAGACTATTAAGAACTTATCAACATCTTAGCGATGTAGAAAATTCAAAAGAAGAAAATATCCAAACTACATGTTGCATCAGTCAACATCAATTATAAATATGAAAGTGAATTTATATTGGCCCAATTCTAATCGAGCTTTGATAAGATGGTGCCATGAAGATTCAATCAAGTAAATAAATGAGTTTTCAATTCAATGAAAAAAGTAATCTTGAAAACTTAACTTAAAAGAAAAACTTAACCACACTATTGATTGAAAATATAAAAAATCAAACATTGAGAAAGAACCTTAGAAATTCAGAAACATCTTTAACACTCTTAGACTATCCTACCTAGTCCAAAAAAAATGAAGAATAAAATGAAAGAAAAAGAAAAATAATAATAATTATGAAAGGATGTTCACATCCATTCTGAAATTAGAAGTGTAGAGTCTTCAGGAATGCCATTTTTCCAGTCCTAAATGACCTCACTAAGTCTTTTGTTCCATTAAATGATGGAAAAGAAATTGAAGTGTTGGATCATGCAATATGATCAATCACTCAAAATAAAGAATTGAACCCCATCAAATGTTGTATTTGGATAAAAAGTTGAATACATCCAATCTCCTAGTAAATGATGTAACTAGGAAAAATGTCAAATGTAACATTTCATAAAGAATTGAAATGTTATCAAAATGTTAATAAAAAGAACAAAAAAAAAGCAAATTAAAGGGATGGGAGGACTACATCCAAGAACAAAAGGATGAAGTCTGAAATTTCTAAGCTTATGGGAATTTTTAACCTTAAACTCCTCCACATTAGAATAAAGTGGTAAGATTAGAAGTCAAGAATTGCCCCTACTTTGAAAATAATAAGATGCTTGATACTTTGTCATCATAACCTTTACCATGTTGGGTGAGCTCATATGGCAAGTTAAAGAGATAATGGATCTTCTTTTCCAAGGATCCTTATCTTTTGTATGTTAAAGATTCAATTGAGTATATTTTGATTCCATTGCAAGTGGTCTATAGCCATACACAAAATTATGGAACTATAGAGCCATTGCAAAATGAAAATTATTAAGTAGTCTAGGTCCTGACTTTCTCTTCAAAGGCACTCTAATATATTGAATGATTATTTTTTTAGATGTGTCTGTGTATCTATATAATCTTCAAATTTGAGATGTACCCTTAGAATTCAAAGAGGAATCTAAATTCAAAATTGATAAATAGAAAGAAATAAATAAAATAATAATAATAAGAGAAACTAATCTACAACTGATATCAATAGTCTAACTCTTTAATGAGTCAAATATTGATGACTTGAACAAGCAATCCTTTGAGTTTAAAGACTACTTTATCTATAAATAAATTGAAAAAAAATCTCTAGATATCATGATTTATAAATGTAAGCTTGATGTCATTTCAATAAGCTATCTCAGTCCTAAGATTAAATCGGGAAGCAACTTGCGCAGCATCCTCAGACACTTGAATTTAAGCATTCAGCATAATATCGAGATCCATGCGGGCAATTAGTAATTTAGGTAATTTTATTTCTGAATTATGAGATTGATTTTATATTTTTATTTAATTCCAATTTAGCCTGCGCAGCCTTTTTAGACATTAAAATTTGCACTTAAAATCTCTATGTTCGAGCACATGCACGTGTTTATAGCTTAGCTAATTTCATCTAATTAATGAAATCATTGATTTTGAAAATCATAATTAGGATGAAATTCTTTAATTTGATCGAAGGAAGCCCTATGATTTCTGTAGATTTTGATTTAATATCACCTTCTGTCTTCTTGTACAAAGAGTTACAAATTTGGTGGCGAAGAAGGCATTTCGAAGCTATAGGTTCAAAGGATAATTTAATTTATTATTTTAAGAAGAAGATTTACTCCTCGAAGTAATTCTCATTTTCCTCATGTTTATATTCAAACTCTCCTACATTTTATTTCCGCCCTCTTTTATTCAAACTTTTCCACATTTGTTTTCCCTCCTCTTTTTTCTTTTGAAAACAAACTCCTCACCTTCTAATTTCTATAAATAAGGCCAAGAGAGAGTCTCATATTCTATTCCATTTATTTGAAGGGTTAGAGTTAGGACATTTGCAAGGGAGCAGTTATAAACTTTAGTGGGCTTTCAATTCTGTTGAGATAAATTTTGTAAGTGCATTTCACCTTTATTTTATTTTATTTTACTTTTATGTCTGTCGTATGTCATTTTACTTCCCCCGCCTCTTTTTTTTGTTTGACGCTTTTAGTTTAAAATTAGTTGCAAGTTTTCTTACTTAGCGTTCTTAAGTCAGTTAATTTCACTCTTCCATTTTTCCTAAGTCAAAATATTTGATTTTGGTAGTCCTCATCAGTGTCATGCATCGAGGTGTTTTTTACAGTCTTTCGCATGAGTGGTGTCTTCGACAAGAACCCTATCATCATGCCTCTTGAGCTGAGACCTTCAAACTGAAAGAAGATATATATATATTCATCCCCCCTTTCCCTCTTTTTTTTCTAAGTCTAGAATTTAGACAAAATTTGAAGATTTCTTGGGGAGCGGCTCTAATGAATGTTCTTTCGGTTTATTGAGCATAGTGGCGTTTCTTGCGACATCACAATCTTTTTTTTTCATCTCGGCCTCTTCAACGCCGGTCTTCAAACCAAAACACAGCATATATATTCACATTCACGGATCATACATGTTCGATGCATTTTTAGTGTCTGCAATGCTCGCAAGGAACAAGGTTGGGTATGCAATTGGGAATCTGGCGATTGGGACACCGAAAGAATAATTCACTCTTGACGATGTTCTTCCCCGATTGCGGTAAAAGGCTAAAGCGAGAATCTGATCGAAAAATTCATCTCGACGATGTTCGTCCCGATTGTAAGGAGTGGGCGCAAAAGCGAATGTGACATTCCAAAATTCCTCTTGATGATGTTCTTAATGCAGCAAGCAAAAGTGGAAGGGATGGGCTGCGGGTAGGAGGTTGTAGGCTGGCGGGCTGTGGAAAGGAGGTTGGCTGGAGCGGTTCGCGGCGGGCTAGGCCAGAGCACTGCGGTTTTGCGGGCTCTAGGAACGACGGGACAAATTGCTGCCGGCGACGCAGTTTTGCAGGCAGATGGAACGGCGGAGGGGGATTGCGGCCGGCGGCGCAGGCTGGCGGATTTGCGTGGAACGGGTCAGCAGATGGGGCTGTGGAGCAGGCCGCGGACTCTTTGCACGGGACACGCGGACTGGAGGCAGTTTTGCGGGAGACATGCCGGCGGGAGCAGCAGGTCAGAAGGCGGGCCGAGCGGCAGCGGGCTGGATGCAGAGCGGGCCGTAGCACGATATGCTTACAGGCCAGAAGTGCGAAGCAAGCTGCGGTACATCGCAGGCTAGAGGTAGTGCGTTGGCCAGAGTGGGGCGGGGTTGAGGCATGCGCGGGACGCGCGGGATGGGCCGAGGCAGTGGAGACGGCCTGAACAGGCCTTGCGAGACACGGGATGTACGGAACGGGATACGCGCAGCAGGTCGGCAGGTGGAACGCTGGTTGCGGGCTTTCAGCAGGATGAGGAGGCGGGACGGTGGAAACCGAGAGGGGAGAATTCACCTGTCTTTTCCGTTTTCAACGAGAGAGGGAATGTAGGAGAGAGAGCCGGAATGTGGGAATCAAAATGAGGAGGGAATGGGAAGAATGGAGGAACCGTCCCTTTTCTCCATTTTTTTTTTCAAAAGAAAAAATTGAAAAATAAAAATGGGGGGGAACGATTAAGCATGGTGGATAATTTAGGAATTTTTAATAAATTTTAAATTTATTAAACGATTTTAATGTAGATTTCACGCCAGTAAATGCACATTGTCAATATATATATCAATTCAAGGTAATTTCGTTATTACGAATGCTGATGCGATCCGTTTTCGTCGGGCCGTTTGGTTGAGTCATCAAATTGAGTCGCTTTTAAAAAATGCGTGTAAACTTTCGACTTCGATTTTCGCCGACTAATCTTGAGTGTAAATAGTCTTACTTGATAGATTTTGACGTTTCAAAGTTGAAGGCATGATCAATTTCATGAACGGAGATCGTTTGATCCTCGTCAACTCCTCCTGATCTCGATATGCGTGCAGACGTGTTGACGACTCGAGCGCTTGATCAGTTGATCATCAAGTCATGTAATATTTATATCCTGACCAATTTCGACGTTTTGAACATGATGGCGAAGTTCGTTCATCGATTGGAGGACATTTGAGTTGATTTTGGTAAGGTCCTGTGCATTTCTGCCTCGATTTGCGTATTGTCACTTCAAATAATTCGACATTTGCACAGACTCATCCGAATTGGCGTGGGGTCATTTGATAGATTTCAATGTTTTGGCCAATGGCGAATCAATTTTATGAGCGGATGTCGTTTGGTCATTATCGCGCGGCTCGATATGTGTCACCGCGTTGATAATCTCTTAATCAATTGCTCGTTAGATTTTGCAATATTAATATTATGATCAATTTCGACATTCTGAACACGACGATGAAGTCCGTTCGTCGATCGGAGGTCGTTTCGATAATTTTCAGTGACGTCCAGTGCATTTTGAGCCTCAATTTGCACACTGCTCCAAAGTTCGTCGAATTAGACTTGTGGGATTTACTCGACTTATGGCACGTATGTGGAGCTCAACAATGTAATTAATAATTAAATACACATAAAAATTTTAATAGGATTTTGACATAATAAATTTGGTTACTTTAAACTCTTCGAAGATCCCCCTAAAATTTATTTAAGCTCATCATCGAGTTTGTCTCTTTAAAATTTATTTTGAATTTGACTTTATATTAGAATTAAATTAACAGTATTAGTGGATGCAATCATATGGAGATTTTTCCGAATGTGGATAAAACGTGGTGCGTATTTCTAAACCTTTTAGATTAATTCATCTTACATGAGATTTGCCAAAGATTTTAACTCTAAATGATTTGTCTTATATGAGAGGATCTTTAAGTTATATTCGAATATTCATTTAACAATTATATTTTATATTATTGTCCCCTTTCATGGGTTTAATATGTTTCTTTCATTTGAAATTTGTTTATTTTCTTCCATTTTGTTCCCTTGCATTTTGTGCTATCTTCCCAACTAAGAGAGTCGGCAGAGCGTCATATAAAACTATTGATTTGATCAGTTCAAATCGATAATGCGTCCAAATCAATCGACTTCAGCTAACTAATCAACCACAGTGAACATCGAAATAACTAATCAACCACAGTGAACATCGATAATGCGTCCAAATTATTGTGTAGCTACAAAAAATCACCTCATCAAATATAAATTTTAACGTATCATTTGAATTAAAAATGTAATAATTAATCGTAAGATGTTACAATGTTGTTCAAATAGATGAATCCCATGATATTAATCATATGATGTTACAACAATTGAGAGTATAGTAATCATTGGTCGTGGATGAAAATAACTGCTGTTAATTGTCTTGCTTAGCTTAGCTCTTAAATCATTCTCATTCCGTTAAAATGAGATTCTGCTTATGAAACATAGGAATTATATTTAGATAAATTTAGCCAAAATCTCTTGGAGTTCAGTATTAATTCCTTTGATTATAGATTATTCTTTCAGCATTTAAATATCATAAAGTCTCAAAATTTAGTGATCTTAGAGTCATTAGATTTTTCTCACTAAGTTGCTCTATTAAATTCTAAGAATGATTAATTTAGAGATCATTTGATCCTTTAATTAATATTTTGATATTTTTAATTATACTTTAAGGGTTTGATCTGAGATCATTTAGATTCGAATCAAATCAGATTTGGTATATTGGATTATTTCTTTAAGATGCTTAATTTTATTATAAATTTATTCAAATTGGAGTTGGAAAATCATGAACTTAATTTTGAAAGATTCTATCACCTATGTTGCATCAATATCCATGATGGATCGGCCTTATGTATGAATGATATGCTAGTCTAGATCCAAATATAAATAGATCTTCATTAAACACTAAAAAAAAAAGATAATCTAATGAGGCATGCATTTATATAGTATAACTAGATATTATAGTAGTAAGTGCCAAAAAATAGTTAATATAATAATAGTTTAAAAGGAAATGATTAACATCTACCAAATATTTTTATAAGAATTAAAAATTAAATAATTATGTGGTTTAGAGTTTTAAACTGATCCTCAATTCCGACTCATTTACAGATTTCCCTAATCTCATAGATTCTAACCACTGATTACATATTACAATTGATTTTATTGAATGAAGAAAAAATTGTGTAATATACTCTAATTAAAATTTAATTAACATAAATTAAAGAATTTTTATTTTATTTTAATAGGAATGATCAATTAATTTTATGCTATATCAATATCAAATTAATTTAATAACTTTAAATTTTATCATCATTAAATTTTGAGAAAAGTACTTAAATTTCATCCTATTTTTCACGAAAAGTCACTGTCTTGGAATCTAGAAAGTTAGATGTAATCTTCTGTTACCCTTTATTTTGTATTGTATTGATGCTAAATTATGGAAACATGAATGAAATAAAATATTTTTATAGATGTGGTCATATTATTTTGTGGAGCCTAATTGTGGCGATCAATCAGGGATGTTTTGTCAACTCAATCTTTAATTTCATCGATTGAGTTGTGAAACAAAGAAATTATTTCAAAGACAAAGAAACCAACACCTTGGCACCAGGATTCATGGAATTCAGTCACAAAGATAGAAGAGTTGAGTTAACGCCATGCCGCAATAGAAATTACTTTGTGATGCTAGAACCATGCAGAAGAGCCAAATGGAGTTCATTTTGCGACATTTGAATTAGTGCACAAAACCTAGGCATTACTTTTGCATGCCACATGCTACAAAACAATAGAGTCTATTTTTAAATAGTTTTCTACAATTTTAGGAGTAATTTTCTTCATTATCTTATAAGTGTAAGTGAACTGTAAGTACTCTATAATGAAAGAAATATAGAGATTGCTAGTGAGAATTAAGTAAAGAGTAATTTATACTATTTTTGTTCATTGTGGATTTCTTAGTGTGATGTGGCTAGTGATTTTTTCCGTTTTTGAGTTTCTCATATAAATTATGATATTCTTCTTACTCTTTTGATTTTATTTGTTTCGTTTTAAATTTGCTATGATTTTTTTTAGAATCTTCTCCCAACAAGTCACTAGCTTAGAAGAGACTTCAATCATATATCTTAGTGAATTAATATAAACATGGAATATTTGAACCTAAAGAAAAGGAAATATAAATGTGGACAAAAAAATCGCGAGCTTCTGCTTCTCAGGTCAGTCTATAATCGAACACATTAGCCTATTAATTTTTAATATTTTATATTTTCTTACTAAGCGATTAAAAATAAAAACATTATTCAATAGATGATTAAATGTGTAGTATTGTAAACTAACAAGATACATTTTGTACGGATAGAGGATGCTGCTCGATGATTGGAAAACTCTAAAATGATGATTGCTAGGTTTAATCTAAATTATGATAAAATGCAGTCAACGCCCGAAAAAATTACTTATTCATGAATCATACTTTGTCGTCTTACCACTCTCTCTCTCTCTCTCTCTCTCTCTCTCTCTCTCTCTCTCTCTATATACACACACATCGCGGTAGCATTATCAATTTTGTAGGTTGTTTTCTAGGTAAATCCTATCACTGTAATTCTTTTTTTTGGAAAAATTAAGGGCATAGCCTAATTTCATTCCAATAATATAAAGACAAAGTAAAGGTTACAATAGTCAAAGATAGACATAAGACAATAGCATTGTTACAGCAAAATTATCAAAAGGGACTCAGATCAGTAGTATTTGAGACAGCAAACATAGAGGTGATGGAGAAGATCTCAGAATGCAAGCATAGCTGCCATCCAGAGGTTAATCAGCAGCACAGCAACCAGCAATTGAATAGTAGTAACAATTAACGCCCATCCAAAACCAAAAAAACCTGTGAGAGACAGCAAAACAATTGCATAGCAAAACACCCAGAATCGAGAGCACAGAAATAGTCCAGAAATGAATCCGATTTCCTCCAGAACATAATAGCTGAAAAAGAAGAGTCATTGTGACCAAAAATAATCGTAAAACCAAAAGGAAAGACGAGCATCCATATCAAGAGCGATCCGTTGATAACCCAATCAGCACTACCATTCGAGAGGATGCAAACAAAAACAACTGCCGTCCAGAATAATCCCAAAAAAGAACAAGCATCCAGCTATAATTAAAATAACCTGGTTGCAGCCTTAAATGCAAGCCACAGAAATCATCCATCACCTCAATTGAGAGCTCGAGATCATCATTGTCCAGCCTCGACCAATAAAAACCAACCTAGCCATCAAAAACAAGCATTATAGGATAGAATATCGAAAAATTAGGCATAGTCCCTCCAGCATTGTAATATATATAAAGCAACTTGTGACTGTAAGATTTCGAACAACCGAACTTCTTCCAAAACTTAAAATAAGTCAAAATTCCAAATTGGCTAATGCTTAGTCACCCGACTAAGATTACAATATCTCACATAAATAACTTACAATAAATACTCTTCTTTGATAGGCAAGTACAACCCTACAACAACCTCATACTCATACAACAAGAGATGTACAACCTAATAATCACTCACTCTCCGACAACGAGTCAAGTGCAATCCCAACTAAAAATACTTTTAAAGCACAAAAATCACAACAAGTGCAAATTTAGACAATCAATTCCCAAATATACTCAAACAAAATGGCGATCTTACAAAACAAAAATTGATCACCTTACAACAATAAACAATTTGCAATTAAATTTGACAAGGCAAAATAGCACACTTTTTTTAAGCAAAGCTAAAATTTGATAAAATTGCTCACTTGGATTTAATGAGAAATAACAAATTAAATTTCTCAAAATATTTTTATCAAAATGTTTATCTAAATGAAAGTAATAGACTAATGCAAAAATAATTTTAAAATAAATAAACAATAATCTATTATGCAACAAATTAAATTTCAGCAAAGATTAATTTGATTTCAAAACAAATTACACATATGGAGCAATGAAATTAGCAAAATAAATTTGTTATTTGGGATAAATTTCAATTACTCAATGCTAAAAAAATAAAAATGCAAGTCATTCTAATGTTATAAATCTTCATTGATAAATGATTGTATTCAATATTGTCAAATGAATGAAAAACTGGATGATTGTATTTTATTTGTACTGATATAATATCATCTTGAAGTCATATATAGATATATATGTACACATACGCCCACCACCCACACAGCCCCCCTCTCGAAAATTTTAGAATTTAGTTGTTAAGATCTTTAAGCAAAATAAAATTCAATTAATTTATTATTTTTATTTTTCATTTATATTTTTTTATTCATAACAAGCAAATAAAAGTATTTTATTTTTTTTCCAAAATTTTAGGTTAAATTTATTTATATAATAAATAATAATAATTAATAGGATATTATATATATATATATATATATATATATATATATATATATATATATATATATATATATATATATATATATATATATATATATATTATAATGATTGATATAAACCTAATTTTTTTACATTATAAATAAAATGATTGTATCCAATTGATTATATAGTAGATTTAATGATTATAGATAATCAATTAAAAACTTATACTTTAGATATTTGATATAATGAATAATTTTTATTCTTAATAGATATTAGAATATTTGCTTAAAAAGGATCAAAAGAGAGGAATATATATAATTATACATATATATATATATATATATATATATATATATATATATATATATATATATATATATATATATATATATATATATATATATATATATATATATATATATATATATGTTAAATTTTAAATTGACTGCAGTATTGAAATATTATGTTCGTCTTTGAAAATCTTGCGGTAGAGTGAAAGTTACAACTTATTGACATCCAAACAGCGTATTTAAAAGTGAACAAGAAAACTCCATAATTTTACGTGAAAAATCTGAAAAAGAAAATTTGGCCTGAAAAGCTTCCATGTATTTGTTTTTAGTACAAAATCTTCCAGATAGCAAGGTTCTGAAATTGTATGAGAAAGAACGATGTATGTAGTCGCGTTGGTGTAATTCTTAGTGGTAGAATGATGGTGAACAACGAGGAGCGGTGACGATGAAGGTCGTCGTGATGGAGAAGAGAGAGGTTGTGGCGAGATCGGCCACGGCGCGACGCCGTGGCGTGGTTGGACCGTCAGTGGTACACGGTGTGCTTGGAGGATCTTCAAGCTTTAGAGCTCTCTCTCTTTTGTGCATGGTCTCTCATATGAGAATGAGGCTATTTATTATAGATTGGAGGAGTGGCGTCTCTGTGAATACATGCAAAATCCGAACCACTCCTCTCCATCGGACGGCTCATGATGATTCCTTTGATCATATGATGTATTTTGTGTATTTGAATGCTCAAATGAAGTCAAAATTATGAGATCTTGGGCTTGTTAGATCCGGCTCGTCGAGACACTCGATTTGACTATAAACACTCCATATTTTAGAGTTTTTTAGGAATTTAACTGATGTCCCAAAGTTTCCATTGATATTTTAAGTGTTTGATCTCGACCAGTTTCAATTTCTGATCAGCTTGCTTTTAGCATCAAGATTCGTGCTTCGACTAGTAGTATTTTAAGTGTCATATCAGTTCTTTTATTATGGATATTATGAGAAATTGAGAACGTGATATAATTATAAATTAATAGATGATTGATCGTTTGGTTTCTTATATTGAGAAATATATATTAGATGGAATTGATACTGATATAATTATTCAACACTTTCAAAATATGTAGAGCGAACATTATCAATTGTAATTTTTTTATCTATATATGTTTATCTTTTTTTAAAAAATATTATCTAATTATAAAAAATTTAAAACACTTAATGTTAGTATTTAGTCTCAATGAATAAGGTTAGAATATGCTTAAATTGCGAGTAGTGACCCCTAAAAAAAAAGTGCATGAATTTAAAAATAGCAATTAATTAATTTTAAAATTTTCTTATTAATCAAACAAGTTGGTGAAAATTAATTCAATTTAATTTTTTTACTCTTATTTTTTTTTAGCTCCTCTTTCAGTTATGTAAACCCATATTAGGCCAATAATTCAAAGATTTACTTTCATTGTTAACTAAAAAATTGTAATTATAGTTACCATAATGCAGCTTACTTTAACCTAATGTTTGGGAGCTTTGGGTATAATTACAAAGTCTTAGTTTAGTGTCATTGTTTATAAGGGTCTATGGGTGAGTTGTCATTAAATTCACTCAATGTGCCTACAAAAACATAGATATTGAATAAAAAGAAAAAAAAAGGAAAGAATATTATGCTTTCTATGATATATCTTTACCTAAATGATCATATTGAAAATATTTCATTAGTGTGCCTTTATCATTACATGAATGGCTCTTGGGCACACGCATAAAAATAGCCATCACATCAACTAATTAATCGTTGGAATGGTTTTTTGGTTGATTGAAAATAAAATTCAATTTAAATTAATCTTAGGCAAATGAATTAATTCAATAAATTAAATTTGATTGAATGATGAGGTGAATGATTAATTTATCTTCCATTCTTACACTTCCATTTATTTTGATTCTAATGCAAATGCTTTTAATCTTAAAATTAATCTATTATAGGAAAAAAAAACATTTATTCAAAAAATTTGATTGATTCATCCTCTATTAATTCTTGCAAGTATTAGTACTGAATGCAGACATATTAGACACTCATGTTATATATCAAAGAAGCATTATATAGAATATAGAATCATTTAAGAAGTGTGACATGATTGCCAAGGCTATATATATATATATATATATATATATATATATATATATATATATATATATATATACCATGTAATTATTATAATTTTTATATTTAATTCTTGGAGTTTGACATTACATGTATAATATTTATATTTTTGTAAATGTGATTTCTCTGAAAAAACACATTTAAGGATGCGCTTCACCATCTTAATGGGATGGGTAGGAGTATATTTTTTTTCATGAGGCAGATTAATATATATTCAACCAGATTTCCTCTAATGTTTAAGTTAAGAATTATTTTGATGTGAGTTCTACTTTCTATGGATGCAAACCTCCATAGTTAATTACCCCTCTTACTATAGTAAGAAAGCACTCTCGATTAAGATTAGAAACAACATATCTATTTGATATACATTTGTGTCTTAGAGGTGTGTGTGATATAGATGACTGTAGGAAGTAAGAGTGTAATCCCGATCAAGATCTGATAGTTCCCTCATTCTGGGATTACGTTATTCAAGCCTACCAATATTATAGGGACATAGTCGTAATGTCCAGAGAATTTGATTAGTAGCTATGGGTTGCCTCCTATATGATGGACAAATATGATTTTGTTAGTGTGGTGAACAAATTATGGGGTGCTCGCATGGAAAACAAATAGATGTTCACATGCTGAATGAAGAGACCGGTGAGCTTACATCCTTTTGGAATTCAAAAATTTAGGGTTGTTTGCATGGCAAATGGATATGAATTTGTTCACATGGCAAACGAACTATGGGGTGTTCACATTGCGAATAATAGATGTTCACATGTTGAACGGATAAGACGCTGGGCTTACATTCCTTTGGAATGAAAAATTTAGAGTTGTCCACATATTAGGAAGGAGGAGCGTGCAGACGTCGGCGTAGACGCCACACCGAGGAGCCTCCCGTAGACTACGAGCCTGCACCACCAGAGGTACACCCCAGCATTGCGTCGTTGCGTGGCAGACACAGGGCTTCGCACCCAGATCTAATAAGTTTTATTATTTGTCAAAGCTATTATACTCTAAATGCCATTTTCATGAAATCATTAATTTGTATTGTGCATGCGGCGTTCTTAAAGTAACGCACATCCGGAGTGGCTTAGAACCGCCATTTATGGATGGGTGTGATGGCTTAGCGGTTTCACAAATGCATTATATCGAGCTTGATCATCACCGCTTTAGTTAGTACCGATCACCGCAGAAACACATTTCATTTCGCAGATTGGTGAGATGATACGGCAGACGTGGCTATGATTCTAGGAGAATTTTGATGGACATTATAGGACCTACAGTGATTGGGGAGGGGAGACGATGGCTATCTTGGCCTGATTATTGCGATGAGCTGATCGGGAGACATCTAGAGCCCGATGTGGTATACCACAATCCTGTACAGTCACATAATACATCCACATTTCGCATGGGGCAGACGCACGCAAGGACCTGCTTACCTTTACGTTGGCTACGGTGGACATTTTATAGGAATTCATATTTGGATCTACCAGATGCTGACTTTCTGATGTACCTGAGGCATATTGTATTGTTCATTATAGCTTCTTCCTTCGCAGATGCCCGTCCGAGGCACATTTACAATACTTACCACTGTTGGATGATTTGAGCATGTTCAGCAGTTACTCCAGTGGAGCAGGTGTGTTAGCACACTTATATAGGGAGTTGAATGAGGCAACTAGGCCAAAGTGGACCAACATGGCAGGATGTTTGCACTTACTTCAGGTTTGGTCGTGGAGCATGTACATGTTGGCCGACCTACATTGCAGGTACCCTTTCTAGCAGAGCTGGATGGTTTGAGCGTTGGTTGCAGGTGGAATGAGGGTTACCTGGGATAAATGACACATGCCCGTGTTAGGGTCTACAGAGATGAGCTTGATGGACTGCTCAGAGTCAGGTATGAGTCAGTGCACATTTGATTCATATTTCTACCTCCACAATCTTATGTGTTACATTTATTTTTTTTCTATCATATTATAGGTTATATGGGAGCTTTACGGAGATAATGTGCAGGCTTGTCGCTTGCGGTGCTATTTGGCTTCGCTTCGTACCGGATCACCGGAAAAGAATTGAGTGGTACTCCCAGATCGTGTGCTCAGATAGTTTGTTCTGTCACCTAGAGTAGACGTGGTGCCAATAGATATTTCATTTCAACGGGTGGATGGTCACGGGAATGTTGATGGTCGTAGCATGAGGTATCGGTCCAGCTTCCTTGATACTAGGCACCATTCCTACAACCTATTATCCTCGAGCTCCTGGAGAGAGGCTGATGGTAAGCACTGAAAAATTGTATGCTAATCAAATATTTATACGTTATGAGAACTGAATTATATACTTTTTTTGCTGAGAACATATCTTGGACACACAAGATATTTTCCGCCTATTTTGGGAGAGACCAGAGATGATTTTCAGATTTAATTAACACTTATGAGTTATGTAGGGAACTATGCAAGAACTTGCACATATCGATAAGTGCGAGATAGATGAAGCTAATTTCTGCACCTTCGTCTTCTCAAGCACATACTGTAGGATTTGACGCAGGTCCATCGTATATACTAGATGTCGGTCCATACAGTTACCCATTTGGTACACTTACTCTTATCGGGAGCCATGTCACCCATTTCACGACAGGCCCTCCTATGTATCCTCACCCACCGCTATGTCGCATATGCAGAGTGTCCCCACGTCCCTTCCGCCAGACCATCGGGAGATACGATGTTACACCCCTCGATGATCTGAGCGATCATGCGCCGGAGGCAAACATCGCACCATTTGAGAGTCCGGCGACGCCGCCAATATACTCCGAAGGACGCACACCACGCAGGCACCGCCGTTGTTAGATGTCCTCAGTTATCATCTGTAGTTCTAAATCATCTGATAGCTTGATGTACACTATTTTATCAATATTTTATATTTTCTATGTACACTATATATCAAGACACTGTTTATCTATGTTATATATTTCCAGTTTAAGTAATTTGTATTTTTTCTTGCTAAATATCAGAGATATCTTGTTGATATTGAACTGTCAAACTTTAAAAATTTTGGAGAAGTAGATAATAGCTATGAATTTGTCATGCTTGCAAACTTTGTAATGAGATTGCCACATCTACTATTTTTTGCAAACTTTGTAATGATCCATCCACTGTTGCTATTTGAATCCATACTTTTCCACAAAAACTGTTGTGCAACAGTCCAAAATCGCATCTCTACGTCAACATGAAAGTCTTGTGGAATTTTGTGTCGATTCCAACGATACCAAGTTCGTTAAATTCTGACAACGGACGACTCTGCGCCAAAATACGCGTGGTAAACATTCAAAACGTACCGATTTATAGATGCGATTAAATCGCTACAAGGAGCCATAATCGATTTTTGGTCAACATAAAGTCGTGAGAAATTTACGATTCCAACAATACCACGCCGCTAAATTCCAACAACGATGACTCATACCAAAATACCGCTGATGGTAATATTCAAAATTCGCGATTTTTCTGCAAATCTGCTATGCAAGGAATCGATTTTTTTTTCAACACGTAAAGTGGGAGGTGATTCCAAAGATACTCGCTAAATTCCAACAACATACGACCGTCGACTAAAATACCATGCGAATCAATAATATTCAAAATTGCCGCAAATTTTTCGCGGCATTGAGAAATCATGCAAAGAGAGCAATCGATTTTTTTCCAACATAAAGTCGAAATTTTTGCCGATTTCAACGATACCAAGCTGCTGATTCGACAACAACGACCCCATAACCATAATACCAAGGCTGGTTCAAAGTTTTTTTTAAAAAAAAAATTCTCATGAGTCATTCGCCCGTTTAACGGGCGACTGTGCCTACTTTCAAATTTATTTTTTTGTGCCAACTCTGTTAATTATGATTTAAAACATGCTTATTTTAAAAATCTAGCCATACTGATATATTGAAATCCCATGTACGATTTTTTGTTTTTTCACATAAAATCTTGGTGTCCTTCAAATTATTTTTTTTTTTATGTGTGAAATCTTCAAGTTTAAGATATATTAAATTCTCTCATTCTACAAACCGAATCTTCCTGCAAGCAACAATATTAATTCTAAATTAATAACTAATTAAATATTTAGATTATTATAGATTTATAATATTATATATATATAAGTAAAAAATGATAATATATACTCCAGCTCAAGCAAGTGAATATTGAACCAATTCTTCATAATACATAAATTTAAAAAAAAAAAACCCCACAAAACAAACTATTCTAATTAATAGAACAAAACAGTACAACGTGATTTCTCATAGTCTCAACTCATGCTCTTTGGCCCATTCAAGTTGAAGTAAATACTAAGAATAAAATGTGGAATAATAAGAAAAAAATGGATACTTACCTGCTCGATTTCAGAGAACTTGGCAAATAAATCATCAGGAATAGACCAGCCAAAAATATCAATATTTTCCTTAATCCTTGCTTCGCCTATGCTCTTAGGCAACACACTATGACCCACTTGCAGGCCCCAGCGAAGAGCAACTTGGGCAGGAGATCTTCCCAGCGTCTCAGCAACCTTTATTATAATCGGATGGGAAAGAATTTTGACTGATTTAGTTCCAGGGGAGCCAAGTGGAGAAAATGCCTGCGGAACAAGTATCCTAGTTAATAAAATGGCAAGGAAAAAAAATACATGAATGGTGAAAATAATGTTAAATATTTTGTTTAGGGTTTAATTGACACCCTTAGATCAAAGGGAGATCAAACTTCTACTTGATATATTAGAATTGTGTTTGAAATATTGTTTAGTAAAATTCATTTTCAACTGAGCTTAGGCCTTTATTTCATATTACTACACTAACATATCTTGAAGTGTTAGATGCCAAAAAAACTAAAAAAGAGAATTATACATAAATCATGAAAATTATTATTTTAAATCTAACACTTATTCAAGATGAACTATCAAATTTATGTATTTG
Organism: Cymbidium sinense; assembly: GCA_021442155.1. NCBI lineage: Eukaryota > Viridiplantae > Streptophyta > Magnoliopsida > Asparagales > Orchidaceae > Cymbidium > Cymbidium sinense. The sequence continues at coordinate 173,126,243 of CM038216.1, read as the reverse complement.
CACCTGCAATGATCAAACGAGTAAGATTTTATGAAAAAGAATAATATTGGTTGGGATTTTGTTGTACACTTCGAGATTTAAATAGCATTATTAAAAATAGAGATATTTGATATTGATTTTATAAAAAAAAAAGTAAGATTTAAATATTAAAAATAACTTACAGAGAGGTGAACACCCTTAGATTGACAGAGTTGGTGAAGCTTGGGTTGCTGCCAACCAGGATGGCTCTCCACCTGATTAACAGCAGGGGGCACACGAGCAACCGCAAGTAAATCTTCGAGTTTCTTGGATGAGAAATTGCTCACGCCAATGGCTCGAGCTTTCCCAGAATCATAGAGCTTTTCCAGAGCTGCCCAGGTTGCAGGTATGTCAGGTGTAACATAGTTTTGTGGACTCAAGCTGGCCCCTTTCTTAACACGGAAAGGGCAATGGATCTACATATGAAAAGTCAAGAAGGGAAGTCATTTGATCTCACAAAGTAGAAGGTAACAATTCTTTCCAGGGAAAAAAATAATCTTCTTTCAAAGTTGCTAAAAGAACTCTATTTTTTGATAATTTTATGGTGCTTATAACTGCTTTGGCAATAGTAGATACTTTGAAGTTCACTAACTGCTTGAATGGAAAGTAAAGATGATGAACTTACAAGGTACAGATCAACATAATGAAGTCCTTCAAGTTGTTGTCTCAATGCCTGCACATCTTCAGGTGCATGATCACTGCACCTGTAAGTATATTTCATGAAGACAGCTAATCAAAAAAAGTTCTGAAATATTGACCTTAAAATGAAAGAGATGAACCAACCATAGTTTTGAGGTGATGAATAAGTCTTCTCTCTTGACAATACCCTGATCAAAAACCTGTTTCAAAGCTAAACCGACCTGCGTATATCCAACCCTTTTTGTTAGTTAAAGAAATTAGCAGAGCATTTGTGGCTAACACAAAAGCCTATAAAATAACGGCTACTTACAAGCATGTTGTTATGTAGCATTTGGCCCATATTATATGGATGCTATATCAATAGTCTAATCAATTTTATACAATCACATTCTTAGTTATTCAATAAGAGACAAAATTCAGTATTCAAAGCCTTTAATAAAAACTAGATAAGCTTTAATCTTATTATATATCATATGACAAAATTCAGTATTCAAAGCCAAACTACTACAACAAAATTCAGTCATGCAACCAGAAAGATGCCAACTTAAGAGATAACAACTATTTTTAACTAATTTACCAAATATTTTTCAAGATGACTAGTCGTGATTTACTAAATCTAATGCATCTGATTTACTAAATCCTGATTGAAATAAATCAAATCTATTATCAAACACCCCCTTAAAGTTAGCCATTAGTGATTATATTTCTACTCAAATAAACTCTCTTTATGTCTCATGAAGTTTCTTGTTAATGTGATCTCCTTAGACAGTTTAAAGAACCTGAGTCTTCAAAATTCGTTCATTCCAATCCCAAAAAAATATGAAAAAAAAATCATGCCCTCGAAAAATACCTCTTTTTCATTGCCGTATACTAGAGCGCAATCAATATGTCTGTAGCCAGCCTGCATCGATAACAAGAAATTAGAATGGTAAAAACAAACTTTACTATTACTTAAATACACCATAGATGCATAAATATCATCCCAGAAGGTGAATACAGTGTAGTGTAAGGAACATTTTAAAATTTAACCAGTAATCACAGATCCCTTTTCTTCTGAGAGCGTATTGAAGATCAGTCAGGTAGAGCTAGAAATCAATTAATTTTAAATTCCACAAATATTATCAAAAGCCCCTCAAATATAATTTTTTTCCTTTTGCAGATAAAATAATTTTTCTAATATGTGTTCTAATTACAAGAAATCAAATGAGCCCGACTATATATAAATCAATTGTTACTCAACTTTTTAAATGGTTACAAATGCACATAGAAATATGCAATAGATGCTGATGCACATAATTGCATCATTAGAAAGATGGTTTTCTTCAATCCAATGTTACAAGTTTAATAGGTCTTTGAGATCAGAGGCTTCCCTGTGAGCCTAGCTCATAAAATTCTTGAGCTAAAAGTTAGTGTTGTGATTAGTACTAATAATTATTAATATACTGAATACAATGTTAACACTTTTTGGCAGATACTAACTATAATGCCATTCATTAGCGAGGCAAAAAATTAAGTCAACAATGGAAAAACTATATGTCTGTAATCTAGGTTACTCAAGCACAGGAGTCTTGCAACTTAATTTAAAAACAAACGGCCCCTAAATCTTCACCTTTTGCCCTTATCTTCATGGTTAGTTATTGTATCCGCTCTCAGTGATCAATGTAGGCATAGATATATCTATCTCAAGCATTTAATTCATTCACTTAATTTCACTTATTTCTAAGATGAAAAAAAATCATTTCTCTGAAACTTTAAAGATACTTATAGAATTAAAATTGGTATTAATTTTTAACTCCATTAAATCTACCAAAATTATCATTTTTTTTTCTAAAAACACATTTTATAACAACCAAATGAGCCTTCATCAAATTTTTTTTCTCTGTAGTACTGCTTTCCAGTTGCAACACAACACGGAAAAAGAATGAAAGATATTGAAACCTTGACGGCGGCAATGACGGCAGGTCCGACGACACCAGGCTCCGCCTGCCACGTCCCGAGCCCGACTGAAGGGATCTTCGCCCCCGTGTTGAGAACAAAGTATTCGGCCATGTGGAGGAATTTTTATTGGGGTGAGAAAGAAGAAAGTGAGAAGAGAATCGCACTGGGAGAAGGCGAGCACCTGGCGGCTTTACAGCCAAGTCCTGCAGATTGCTTTGAGAGTCGCGTGGAAGGCGTAGCGATTGTTTCGATGAAAGGGATATTCCGTTTTTTATAAAACAGTAGACAAATTGATATCTATGGATGTCCTTCTTAAGAGGGGATTTACATGCATAACACCTCAAATTATTTTATTTATATATTTAATATTCAAATTTTATTATTAGCCATAAAATATTTAAAACTTTTAATAACATTAAAAATGATATTTTTACTAATCTTTGTCAATAATTTTCTTCTCTTCTACTTGATGTATGTCTCATTCATATTTTTTTTAGTGAGATTCCGATATTCCAATAAGATTGCATCGCAATTTTCTTACATATATTTGATTGTTATCCTTCACAAATTCTATGGTGTAAATGAGTCGAGATGTAAATGAGTCGGGTAGACCTCATGTCATAAGAAAATCGAGCTCAGTCTGTTTGTGTAGCTAGATCATACTTGAGCTCGAGCTCAAATAATGACCTTGAACTCAACTTGAGAGATAAATATTTAGCTCGAATTTGACTTGTGTAATCCATCCTATTCAAGAAGCTCGAGCTTAGCTCAATTTTGAGCACATAATTCTAAAATTTCAACAATCTTAGCTCCTGAACTTTATAAGTACAATTAATTTTTTTAGTGACGTTAGTATTCTTTTTTTATATTTGTGACTCATATTAAATTTGTAAAATTCATAATTATCAAATAAAAAAATTAACAATTAATATCAATATTATAATATTTGAAGCATGCAAGCATGTGATAAATAAAAAATTATAATTAGTCAAAGAGCCTAAAACTGACTAGTGACTTTAAGAACAAATAATATTTGATATCATAACTCTTAATATAAATTAGAGTTTTTAATCAACAAAACATTTGAGCTTATTGCAAACTAAATATTTAATATCAATACTCATAAAATAAACTAGAGTTTTAGTTTGAGCTTCCAACTAATAAAAAAATTGTTATCCCCAAATATGAAGTACATTATTTATTGACCAATGATAAGTTTAGTAAATATTAAAATTTAAGTTTTTAATATTTAAATAAAATAATTCTAGACCACAAAAGAATATTTCAAGTGTTATATACAAATTTAATTGTTTACATACCCATCTGCATAAAATAGAATATAAGGATTTTGGATCATTCTCTGTCTCTTCCTTTAAACTAAAGGATAGTGGTCAGTCTGACTTAGTCCATTCCTTGAGAACTAGAAAAACTTAATTTTTATCATTAAAAATATTTTTTTGGTTGTAATGGATAGGGATGTGCATTATTTGGTTTTAATCAAAAAAATCAAACCGAACCAAAGTTTTTGAGTAATTTGGTTTGATTTTGAACTTAGTGATTTGAATTTTGGTTTTAATTAATGAAAACTTTGATTTTTGGTTTTTGGATCGGTTTGTTAAATAAAATTTTGGATGGAAGCAAATAAACTAAAGTAATTATATGTAATATAATATTATAAATTTATGTATAATAGACTTATCTATTATACACTTTTTAAAATACTTAGTAGGTGCTTTTTTGGAGGATCATTATCCAATTTTTTAAAATATTTTGGTCTCATGATATGATAATATGGTTTCATCAATTTTAAGTTCAAAACAGCGTTCAGGTAAGTAAAAATTAGTTTTAAATATTTTTTAGCACATGAAGTAATTAATTGCATTTTGATTATATAATAAAAAAATTATGTAAATAATTTGTAAATGTAGCCAACTTCGGTTTATCCAAAACCAAACCAAAATAACCGAACCAAATTATTATTCAGTTTGTTTGGCTTTGCATTTTATTTATCGGATTGATTTAATATTTTTTGGAATTCAAAATCAATCGGTTTTAAAAATTTATCATCCAATCCATCCAAATTAACCAAACGCACACCCTTAGTAATGGATACTAGTACAAAAAATAAATATACATTATTTTATAATTAATATACAATAGTTATATATTAACTGTGTGTCATATAATATTAAGGTACACAATATTTTATAGTCAATATACGATAGATATATATTAACTGAGTGTTATATAATATTAAGGTATTGAAGTTAGAGGATAAAAACTATACTGTGACTTCACACATAATAATTTTAAAAAATATATAAATTATTTTGGCTGTTAGATCTTCATTTTTGTCGGATGTTCAAGGTCGGTTCAGCTGCCCATGTGCTTTATTTGATAATAGTCCAAGGCATTGTCCTTTGTAACAACTCCAAAGATTAAAGTACAAATGATATGGGGATAAAAACTCAAGCCAGCTCTTGTCTTTTATTCATAAGAAATAATGGTTTTAATTTAATTTTATTTTTTTGAAAGAATTTGAGGGCATGTGCCCAATTTAATTCCAAATGTAAAATGTGTTACAGTGACTCAGAGACAATACAATAAAGAGGTTAACAGCAAGAACCTGAGGACAGAAGGAGACAAGAATACAGGTATCCTCAAAAGAAGCTAACGGCTAGATAAAATAACAAGAAAATCGAATATCATGTACAATTCCGAAGATCAGGGGGGACTCAGATCAGCAAATACTGGAATGTCCAGCTACCAAAATTCATCAAAGATAAGATCTGACGGAAGAGAAGAGTCATGCGGTTGTCGTCGCAGCCATCCAGTGGGGAGCTAGAGAACGAAAACACAGCCAAATAAATACTACCCAGGTTGCCATGACGGCCCTCCAAGCAGGAACAACCATTCTAGGATAGTCAGCAACATTGATCATCAACGTCCACCTTCCAAAACCGAGACGACAAGGCACAGGAAAACAGAGAAAGAAGAACTGAGATAAGAGGAGATAGTTAAGGGGGCTTGAAGCTACACCACATTTGAATCAATTCCTTAACATGACAAGGCCAAGAATCCTTAATCTTCCATCTCTGGAGTTTTGCCGCAACCCTCGTATGAATATGTGAGATAAGAGAGGAAGAGGGGGAAGAGTTTAGAGAAAAAAGATGATTATTTCTTTCTCTCCAAATAGAGTAGACCATAGTGGCAGTGATCAAGAAGTGAAGCCTGATAATTATTTTGTGCATAAGATCATCCACTGAGCTCATGACTTGTTGGAGAGAGGACTACATAAGAAGAAATTGACCGGTTTTCAGGTTTCAAAGAGGGTGAGAATGCGATTCAAGGTGAGAGTGACAGAAACTACAAGTAATTGAGGTCCCAAGACCCCTTTTTTCCAATAGATCAGAAGTTTTGAGACCACCCAGGTATGCCATCCAACAGTAAAGTGCAAAGTTAATAGCATGTCCCTTGAACCAGATTTCATTGCTCCAGGAAACATTGGGATGAGATTCAAACACTACATCCCTAAAATTCTTGCTAGAGGGCTGCTTTAAGTAGCTTTCCAATCTTCCCCCCATCGGGAGGAGGTAATGGAGTTAGAGCATCCCAGGTGAATAGATGTAAAGCCAGAGGGGAGGTTCTAGAGTCCATTCAAAATAATAGAGCTGAGTTTGGCATTGTCAGGATAACCCATAAATTTGGGCCCTTTTGTCCCCAAGATGCTGATAATAGAGGAGCCACCACACCAGAGGTCGTGAAAGAGGGAAAAGTTCTGGCCACTACCGATATTGTAAGTGAGTTTTCCTTTAAATTTTGTAGCCATTTGTTTGATCTCTTTCCAGAGGGGAGAAGCTCTATAAGTGGAATGATTTCATATTGAAGTGTATTTTGACTTACACCATTTAGCAAAAGGGGATTCCCCTTGACAAAGTCTCCAAAGAACTTTAATCTTACAGGTAGAGGAGACCAATACCACATTTTTCTTTAGGGAGAGTAGAACGGGCCCAGGAGAGGGTGTGTAGTTTTTTTGCTTCCCCTGAGTGGTAGAAGAAGTTTGCTGTGAAGGAACAAAGTCTTTTAATTATCTCATTAGGAATTGCCATAGAACGGAACCAGTAGGATAGGTAGCCATTGACAAAGGATCTAATCAATTGGAGTCTACCCCTAGAGAGAGAAATTTACACTTTCAGCCAGCCGGCCACATTGGAGTTTATCAAACAGGGGGTTAAGCCCAAGGTATTTGAAAGGGAAGGATCCTAGCTTAATATCAAGAATATTGATGAGGGCCCCCTCCAACGCAATTTTTGAAAACATATAGAGAATTTAGTGTGGTTAACCTCTAACCCCAAATACTTTTCCAGGATTCTGAGATTGAGCTTAAGACAATCAATTGTAGAGCTGGATGCCTCCCCCATTACAAGAAGGTCATCAGCAAACAGCAAGTGGGAAATCTTGCAATCCCCAGATGTAAAGGGGTTATACAGCTGAAGACTAACATCTCTATCCATTAAATAGGAAAAAGTATCTATGGCAATGGTGAAAAGGAGAGGAGATAGTGGGCAGCCTTGTCTAAGTCCATTAGAAGAGGTAAAAAAGCCTTTAATACTTCCATTAAGCACTATGGAGAAGGGTATATCCATAATACAAGCCCTAATCGATTTTACATATTTCACAGGAAATCCTTTACTAAGGAAATAATGAATGAGAGAGAGCCTGTCTACCTTATCAAATGCTTTCTTCAGACCGAATTTGGCCATGAAAGACTGATTCTTACTTGAAGAAAATTCATTACAGATCTCGTATGCCATAGTAAGATTGTCAGAGATATCCCTCCCCTGGATGAAGGCAGATTGTGCTTGGTTGATCACAGATGGGAGATGCTTCTTTAATCTGCAAGTAAGAACTTTAGCAATAATTTTGTAGAAAGTATTACAAAGAGAGATGGGATGAAAATCCTCTATCTAATTCGAATGCTTGACTTTAGGGATAAGGGTAATAAGGGTGTGCTTAAAGTAGTTAGGAAGTTTAGAGGAGTTAAAGAAGAAGTGAGCAGCATTGAGGAAAGCCTTCCCAGTTGTGTCCCAAGTTGCTATAAAAAATTTGGAGTTAAACCCATATGGTCCTGGAGATTTGTTCACACTTATACTTCTTAGAGCAGTAAGAATTTCCTGGTCAGTGATATCAGCTTCCAGTTCAATCATTTGTGATGAGGAGATACAATTACCCAGAGGGAGATTCTGAGAGGGAAGGTTGAGAGGATAATTACTATTGAAGAGATCAGAATAATACTTACTAAAAGCCTCCGTGATGGAGTATTGCTCAGTAACACTCCCACTGGAAGTTTGGATTTCTCTGATAAGGTTTGCATTCTTCCTTTCTTTAATGAAGTTGTAAAGAAACTTTAAGTCATCATCAGAGTGAGTAAGCCAGTGTACTTTAGCCATTTGCTTGATCCATATGCTTTTTTTGAGAGTGAGGTCCATGTATCTTCCTTTAATGTCCTTTGCATCAAGAAGTAAGGAGGGATTGCTGGGCTCAGCTTCCAACCTTGCCATAATCTTAGCTTGATCAGATCTTAAGGACTCAATTTGTTTGTTAAGAGGGATGATCTCCCAACTTTTCCCTTTGAGGGCCCTCTTGGTAAGACTGAGCTTTTTGGATAACACATAAAGAGGGTCACCTGAAATATAATTTCCCCAAGCCATTTTGACAAATTCCTGAAAACCAGGGACAGTGGTCCAGATTTTAAAAAAGAAATCGATGGGAGAAGGATGAGGGGGAATGCAGAAAAGTCACAAGGGGGAATGATCAGATGAGAGAGGTGGGTGGACTTTATAGTAAGAAGATGGAAAAGACCCCAACCAGTGTGAATTACAGAGAACCCGATCAAGTTTAGAGAAGATGGGTTTATCAATCTGTTGGTTAGACCATGTGTAGAACAAACTAGTGCTAGGGAGCTCAAGAAGCTCATAGTCATTGATACAATCCTTGAAATCTAAAGAGTTATTTAGGGAAATAAGGTTGCCAGCTGATTTGTCCTTGCAGGAGAGGGTATAGTTGAAATCACCCATGAGAATCCATGGAGTATCAAGAGTACTAGCCAGATCTCTAAGAGAATTCCACAGAGAGTTTCTTAGCTTTGCATCATTTTCTGCATAGATACAAGTGAGATGAAAGGACTGAAGACCAGGGGCAGAGACGCAACCATGAATTAATTGATGGTTCATGGTAATCAGATTGAATGTCAACCTATTAGTACACCATTTAATCCAAATACGCTCACCAGGTGTGCATTCAAATTTAGAAACACTGGATTCAGAGGGGAGCATAGTGAAGTTTTGAAGGTAATTTGCAGGGTAAGAAGAATCAAGTTGTAGTTTGGTCTCCAATAGGCATAAGAGATCCAGATGGCACTCCTTGATAATTCTCAAACAATCAAGTTTCCTTCCTGGAGCTGAGAGCTCATGAATATTCCAACAACCCATAGACGATTGATTCATTGAGAGGAAGAGGAGGTGAGCTTCTTGCCCTTCTTCTTATTTCCTTTGTGAGAAGTGGCGCTTGCCTTGGAGGATTCCCCTTCATGAAGGATTTTTCCAGGGGTTTTGGTGACTTTCTCATTCACCATTTGGTGATTGACTCGACTAGGTGATGTTGCTGCAGATCGAGTGATGACCCCACCCATTTGAGAGCCACCAGTGTTGTCCATAGGAGAAGGATCAACTTCAGCAGGAAGTAGAGATAATTCCTCCTCCACGTCGATAGAATCTTCAAGAGAAGGAGTGGTTTAGGTCATTAATTGCCTTGTTTGCAGAGGAAGGTAGCATGGAGTCCTCCATAGGATTGTCCTGGCCTACTGAGACATGTGGAGGAGGGAGAGAAGAATCTTGTAGGGGTGTGTGCTCTAATAGAATATCCATCTGTTTGGGAGGAAAAGCTTTATTATTCCCCTAGTAGAAACACGGCTCCTGCTCCGACCCCTATTATCAACCTGAGGCTTAGGATTCTAGGGGCAGGAATGAGAGTCGTGTGAGAAGGTGTTGCACATTGTAATCTCTTGGGTAAATTTCTTACCGTTTAAGTTGATTGGAATTGAGTCAGGGAGGGCTGAGGAAGTAGAGATTTGGACACAGATATGAGCAAAGGTTATCCTAGCTTTAGAGGCAGTGAGATTGTCTACTGCCAGAGGGATGCCTAAACGGCTAGCAACCTTGGAGAAGCCCGATTCATTACAGCAACAGAGAGGGAAGTTTGGGAGCTTGATCTAGATGGGAAGTTCCAAAATGGATTCTTTGGATGGCTGAAAGTCCCAGGACCACTTTTGGAAGACAAATGGCTGGCCATTGAGAAAGCATGGGCCGTTGTCCCAGACCAAATTGTAATCCTCTTGACAGGTGAACTTGAAGAGGAAATAGTCCCCTTCAGGTTAAGAGATCTAGGTTACCTTTAAACTTCCATCTCCTTTTAATAGCGCAAGCCATAATATGGGCGTTTCCAACGCATGACCTATCAGAGAAAGATGCCATTCTTTTTTGCCTTCAGTGAGCTCATCTTCGAAGAAAGAAACTTCTTGCGAATCGGATGGGATAAAAGAGAGAGGGAGAGCCTGACTTTTTTCGTTCTAGGTTAGGAGAAGATCCTTCCACATACTAGGATCAATAGTGGGAGGTTTAGGAGGATAGGATAGAGGAAAGAGGGAGGCAAGGAGTGGCGGAAAAGAGGAGTGGTGGAGCAGGTTGGATGAATCAAAGGCCATACCAGAGGCGGGCTCACGACCTCAGGCCTCTGGGAGGTCGAAAGGGAAGCGAGGAGCTAAAGGAGCTGAGGCGTGTGGAGAGAGTGAATAAGGTAAAGGAGAAGGGAAGAAGTTCTGTGAGCCCTGACCACATGAGAACTTTTCCCCTCCTTCCTCGCGTTTCACCTCGCCAAGACCCAAGTACCGCTCTAAATAATGGTTTTAATTGATAAGTTCATACTCGATACCCATGTGCTTTAATTGATAAGTTCATACTCAACGAGCTCTTCTCTCTTTTATTCATAAAAAACCATAAGTTTCATTGAAAGATAATACTTTTATTCAATTTCGCTCATTTAAATAAATAGGTCAAAATTAATTTCAATTGAAATTATTAATTATTTTGTGCTAAAAATAATATTTATTAGTGTTTTTTGATTATGTTTTTTAATGTTATGTTTGATCAATTTAATCAGAACTCATACACAACACAATGATGCAGAAACTTGACTCTCTTGAAGTTAAAAAAAGCTCTCAATCACTATGCTATAGTGCTTTGCATCAAGTTATTTTTTATAACAATGTAAAACCCAATTTTTTGGATGAAATTTAGATATAATTTTTATTAATTTATCTTTAATAAAATAAGTGGATCAAGTCAATTTTTTATCATTTTCAATTCAATTTCTTATTCATTTCCCTATTTAATTCTTTCAAATCGAGTCTATAGTTGAAGATGAATATGGACGGATTTTTGAATGATATTCCTCAGTTAAAATAACGTTTGCATTTGTTTAAAATGAATCCACGCGGCTATCTTGATATTCGAATTTCAGTGTATTTAAAAATAATAAAATTTACATATTTAACACCTAACTTAATATTTATATGAATAACTCTTAAATCTTTACAATTACATTAAAAATATCACTATCATTGTTTTTTTTAAAGGGAGTACACCTTTTATATACATAGTAAATTATTAGGTATGAAATATGAAATTTCAATGTTAGATATGTAAATATATAAAAATTATGTGATATGGATGCCAATTTTTCAAACCATTACTTTTGTTTTCTTGTGTCTTAAATTAATATATTTTTTAAATTAGGCTAAAGAATTGATTTTGTATTTAACACCTAACTTAATATTTATATGAATAACTCTTAAATCTTTATAATCACATTAAAAATATCACTATCACTTGCTTTTTTAAAGGGAGTACACCTTTATATATATAGTAAAATATTAGGTATGAAATATGAAATTTTAATGTTATATATGTAAATATATAAGAATTATGTGGTATGGATGCCAATTTTCCAAACCAGTAATTTTGTTTTCTTGTGTCTTAAATTAATATATTTTTCAAATTAGGCTAAAGAATTGATTTTGTATATAACACCTAACTTAATATTTATATGAATAACTCTTAAATCTTTACAATCACATTAAAAATATCACTATCATTTGTTTTTTTAAAGGGAGTACACCTTTATATATATAGTAAATTATAGGTATGAAATATGAAATTTTAATATTAGATATGTAAATATATAAGAATTATGTGGTATGGATTCCAATTTTCCAAACCAGTAATTTTGTTTTCTTGTGTCTTAAATTAATATATTTTTCAAATTAGGCTAAAGAATTGATTTTGTATGTAACACCTAACTTAATATTTATATGAATAACTCTTAAATCTTTATAATCACATTAAAAATATCACTATCATTTGTTTTTTTTAAAGGGAGTACACCTTTATATATATATAGTAAAATATAGGTATGAAATATGAAATTTTAATATTAGATATGTAAATATATAAGAATTATGTGGTATGGATGCCAATTTTCCAAACCATTAATTTTGTTTTCTTCTACCTTAAATTAATATATATTTCAAATGTGGAGATTGCTAAAATGATCATCACTCACACACGACAGAATTGAGCATAAATAAAAACTAGCATAAAATAAGAAAAATAATCTTAACTAATAGAGTTAACGAGAATTAGATTCTCAAAAGTCTAATATATTGTGCAATTATCGATTTCATTGTATGATTAGATTTAATTTTAAATTATAGGTGAGACATTTTAGTTAAGACAAAAAAAAGATATGTTAATTAATATTTTATTGAGTATTTTGAAATAAAAACGAAAAAAAAGATATTACAAAAGGAGGCAAATTTTGAAAATGATTTTTACATGTTTTAGTTAAATAGTAATCTTTCATCTAAAAAACTATATATATATATTGATATGCATATATATATATATATATATATATATTCAAAAAAACTCTTAAATGGATGGTTTAATTAATAAATTCTAAGCTATATTAGTAGATAAATGATATATTTAAAAGTAGATTTAGATTATTTTGATTTAATTCTATATTAGCTAGAATAATCTTTATAAGAGTTGTTAAATTTGAGTATTCTTCAAATGGATGTGAGGATTATATATCTAATGGTGATTCAATGAAAAAAAAAAAGAAGTCTTTCGTTGAATTATAAATTTCCATGTGCATAAGTCTCATGCATCTTAAAATCTTCTCATTGTTGAAATATACTATATATTGAACCTATTTTTTCTAAAATATTCTTCTTATTTAGGCTTTATTTTCTTACATTGAAACACTACACAACACAACAAAATATATCATGAAATACTACAAAGAAGCTTGTATATTTTATTCTAAATTTTGAGTCCTTGTATTTATTTAATTTTAGAATGATAATAAACCCTTATTTGATGTACGGAGAAAAAAGAGATTTTAAAAATAAATTGAATTTTTATTTTATACGTTGAATTCAAATTAATTATAATTTGTTTATAAATCATTATATTAAAGTATGTGTTTTATATGCATACAAATATGATAAAACTCTTCATGTGAAAGTCTATTCATGTTAAATAGTATTTTGTATTCTTTACTTTTCATAGACATGCAAATAATATTGTGTTCATGAAGTGTTTTATTGGCATTTCTAAAAAAAAAAAACTATATGCATTGTTAAGCATTCAGAAGCATTTGTAGTCATGATACTAAGCCTAAAACTCTCGACATGTGTTAGAGTCTATTTTATTAAATCCACTAATCACTAATACATTTCAAGTTTTTGCATTTTTCAATATTTTGTATGCATTAGTTGAATATCCTTGTATCATCACTATTGTCTGCCTAATATATTTTATGACATATAGACTCAACATCGAAGAACCCATAGTCCTTATTGCTTTCTTAAAGTTTTCTTATAAGTGTTGCATGCAATGTTCATATGCTACCCAAGGAAAACTATTGCGACATCCTCAAACCAACCTAGTGTGCATATCAAATATTATACACAAGTCCTACTAGCACTTATGCTTAGAATAGTATCATACAATGGTCAATGTCTTTAAAACAACAAACCTAAGATTCTATAACTACAAGGCTAGTGGAAATAGATTTTGTTTGCTAATAAAAAAAGTTCCATCTACACTTACCACTAACTTATATTAGGACCGTCTACTTATAAATGACCCAAATGCCCAGAAGGTGCCTTTAAAATGTATTTTATACACTGACCATCTCTTGATAGAATAAATAGCTTCAATGAACCTAAAGAGTAATCTATATGACTCATCCAAACCATCAAAGATAATTGTAATAGTTTTTCTTTTGGCATTTCATGCTTTCATATATAACATCTTAATATTAAATATAATTTATACCCAGCTTATAATCATTTTGGTCACATATCAAATTGTTGTCAAATGTTAGGAAGGATGAAGTAACTAATAAACTTAGTGTGGGCTCCGAAAATTTGCCATCGACTTCTTCGATTGAAGAGAGTATGATTAATGTGTCGGTGTAATTTTCAGAATGCAGATGAGATAATAGATAATACACTACCTGGAGATTTCGTCCTTATTTTGTAAGGACTTTAGATCTGGTTCTAGGTTTCCTATAGGCGCAAGCACCTATAGTTAATTACCCCTTTCAATGCTGAAAGAAAACTTTGGATTAAGGTTAGTTGTTAGATCGCTGAATGTGTAGCGTATAGTAGTAGCATGTGGAGTTTTGAAATTTAGAATTTATAAAATTCATTATTTTTAGCTTAAAGCGGATGGTTGGGGGAATAATGATGCGCCCGATCTATATCCCATAGTTTTATCATCCCGGGCTATCGTGATCCCTGATCTACTTAGTCAGAGGAGGTATTCTACCCAACCTGACAGAAAGATCCTTGTCAGCAACACATGAGCTATGTCGTCCAAGAATCCTTATTGGGGTGGAGTTTGTTTAAGAAGATAGGCTTAAGTCTACCTTAGCTGACGGATAACTTTTTGCCCTATCAAGTATATCCTATAATTCACAACTCAAAGAGCCATTTGGGAGCATACGAGCTATAATCGTGATCATAATATTATGGTTCCAATTAAACCACCAGAGAACTCCATCGAATCGCATCATACGTGTGAAGCTTCTTGAAGCCGCGGACATACGCCACATCCTTACTGGTATGAGATTGATTGAGAGTGAACATAGTAGAACACTTGGTTTGACTTTGACTCTTTTGTGAGCTAGAGTTTTCTTAATTTGTCACCTTCAACAAACTATTATGTAAGGTGAATTGGGTTAGATTTTGCTTTAAGTTTTTAAAGATTGAATTTTATTTAACCATTAATAGCTTAGTGATTGTACAATATTTATATTCTGATTAATTTCGACGTTCTGAACGCAATAGCGAAGTCCGTTCGTCGATCGAAGGTCATTTGGCATCGTCCACGACCCTGACTATACAGCGTCGGCCGTTGGACTTCCATCGGTTGATCATTGATTATCAATATTTATATTCGCGTTTTGATGTTCAGCAATAGAAGTTGCTCGTCGTCGAGGTCATTTGGGCATCGCGTCTCGATTTTATATATGCGTCAAGCATTGGCATTTCATCGACGATCATTAATCGAATAATATTTATATTTCGCTCAATTTTGATGTTCTGAACGTAATGGCGAATTCGTTTGTCGATTGGATGTCATTTCGACTGATTTCGGCGATGTTTGGTGCATCTCAGCTCCGATTTGCGAGCCGTTATATTAAAAGTCCATCGAATTTGAATTTTGAGCTCGACTCGACTAATGTATCACGCATGTAGGTCAACACTTAGAAATACATTGTCAATATTTCCATAATAAAATGGGATGAGTGTAAGTATGTGGTCCATCTATACTTGAAGCATGTAGACGCCAATGACAAGGCCTAGATAGATAGTTATGGTATGCACAAACTATTATATACCTAGTTCCAACAGAGTAAATAATCTTATACTTAATATTATTTTTAATGGACCAACCAAAAAATACAAATTGGAGCTCAAATTTACTTCTAATGAACATATTTGCTATTATATCATCGAGGATGTAAACTTCATATATTATTAATGCATTTTCATTTATATCATCCAAGATGTAAGCTTCATCTATTAAACTTTTTATATAGAGTTTCATGTTGTGTATTGACAGTAAAGCCCATTAGCAAGCGATGAGCCCAAGAAAGGGACCAAATAAATTTTTTTAAGCGGAGGCAAATCACTAAATTGTCTACTCTTATAATAGAAAATATTAATAAGAATGCAAATGAATCGTGCATTTGACAATATACTCTTGGCTCAGCTCGATTAGAGCTTATTAATGATTATTTGATTAACTAATCAAGTGAGCTTGAATATTTTTGTTGTAAATACTCGATTATTAAATAAACAAGTTTAGACAACTTGTTATTCAGTTCATTTATATTTATAAATAATATTATTTAAAGCTCACAAACAAGCTTACTAAAGAGCTCAATTATGGCTTGATCACATCTCGACTAAGGCTTTTTTGTGAATATTATTACTTATATTTTTTTAGTAGGCTTAACAAGCTTTAATTGATATAACTTATGTATATTTATCAACAAGCTACTTGAGAACAAGTACAATAAAGCTTGATTAAAGCTTATTTATTTCATTAAATGAGCTGCTTGTTAACAAATTCGATAATCCAATTTGAAATAAGTTTGTGAACAAACTCGACTGGAGCTCGAGCTTGAAAATGGTAAACATGCTCAAGCTTGAACACCATCCTAAAAATCTTGAATCAAGATCGAGCTTGATAATGATAAGCATGCTTGAACTCAAATCCATATATACTCGGCTTGGCACGGTTCATTTGCAGCCTAAATATTAAGTTGCATTGCCCATCTTGAGTCTATGTGGTTCTGCTCCCATCATGTCCAATGACACTAGGCTCCACCAGCCCGCGCAAGGTACGTGCCGAGCCCGAAGGTGAAAATCTTTGCCCCCAGTGTTGAGCCATTTAAAGGCTATTTTGGAGAGGGCGAACAAAAGGATGTGAGAGCCTGCTGTTTTTATAGTGGCCGCGGAGCCTAACGATTGTTAATGCATTTTAGTTGTGGAAAGGGTATTTATCTAAAAAAATATATTTTTACATATATTAGATATATTTTTTAATTTTTATTGATATATATATTAAAATTTTTAATATTATATTAAAAATTTTATAAGTAATATTATTAATTTTTTAAAATAAAACGTATCTTTTAATGAATTTTAAAAAATTATATATATAAATATTTGTTTTTTAAATATAAAAATATAATTTTAAATATTAGATTTGTAAATATAAAAGAATTATGTAATATATATGTAAATTTTATACTTATAACTCTCGTTAACTGTCGACGAAGCCGCGCTCCGGCTCTCTTGCTCAAGACAGAGATCTTTCCAATGTATTTCCCATCATCGTCAATCATCTCTATCGACAGGGAAAAACGTATATACTTAAGATAGCATGAGGGTGCCAGTAGAGCAGCTGAACTTATATTCATGGCAAGGACCACTACCATCATAATGGTAATCCCCATGGTTCCAGCACATGCGCCGTTTCCTCCCGCCCTGCCGGAATGGGATGGGCAATTTTTTAAAAATAAATATCATTAGAATAGTAATTAATTAATTAAGTATGATCAACATAAAATTTAAGAATAGGTATAGTTCTTTTAATTGGTCGTCGGATACGCTGGCATTCACATGAAATGGTCAGTATTAAACAACTTCGCTTCAATAATTTAAATAATTAATTATTCTTTTCTTAAGTAGGATACCGGTTGGGATTGTTAGATTGGAGATCTAAAAGATTCGATTTAACCTCATTTAAATTATTTTTTTTGAAAATAAATTTTTTGAATTTATTTTAATAAGATAAATATTATTATTTATGATTCATTTTTTATCATATTTTAAAATAAATAATTATTTTTCATTCATTAAAATAAAATAATTAACTATTTTAATAATTTTATAAATATTTATAATTATATTTATATTATAAAACTAATATTTCAAGAATGGCCGTTGACAGTGGATTGGACATTGGCGAAGCCTCCATCAATGATGACTCTGTTATGGCAGCGATGCCCCCATTAACGACATAGCCATTTCTTTGACGACCTTGCAAGCACATTTATTGACATTCGCTTCAGCCTTCTGTAAGCAGTGCTTCAGGGAATTAGTGACATTTCATTATCCTCTTTTTTATCCCCGTTTTTCCTTATACGTCATGTTCCATCTAGGCTGCGACAGCAAACCAATGATATGACTAGTATTTTATGCTGCTAGCATGGAGCCAAGATTTCTTGCATGTGATAGGCACCAATGCCATGCCCTGACAGAACTCTTGTCTGGTAAATTATTGCATACTTGTTCAGGCAAAGGCTTTAAACATATTGTATGGAAATATGCGCTAAGGTACTTCTGCATCCTAAGGAGAAAAAAAATATGAATTACATCTGAAGATGTCTTAAGACACAAGTGCACCTTAAGGGGTAATGCATTATTCACTTTGATTCCCACCCTACGTGGTGACGGATATTTTGTTTTGATTTCCACCGCATGACGTGAAATATAGTCAGCATTAGGGTGATATCTCATCAGGTTCAACTTTCACCCCGAGTAATATATATATATATATATATATATATATATATATATATATTGGCTATATATATATATTATATATATATATATAATTATAATTTTAATTAGCAAATTAGGTACAAAAAAAAAAAAACAAAATAGGCGATGGTGACGCCAACGTGACATCCACGCCTGGATATTTTGTCGTATTTTTTTTAAAAAAAAAAAATTGGGGCAGCTTCAGTATTTTGCCCATATTGGCCTCATCCGGTGTTGGAATTGAGTGAGCATGGTATTGTTGGAATTGTAACGAAATTTCCCATAATTTTAGTGTTGATAAAGAAATATGATTGTGGCTACGTCTGGCAATTTTTGCATCGCGAAAGCTGCGGTGCGCGAAATTTTAGACCCTTATTTTGCCCATATCGGTTTCGTCATCCGGTCAGTGAAAGTATTGACCGATGAGTCCATCTGGCAAAATAAATAAAATTTCAATTCGCTAATTTTACACGCATTCGCAAAATGCGATCTCGCACAATCATAATTGTTGATCAATATAAAAGTTGTGAGAAATTTTGTTATGATTCTAACGATACCGCTCTCTCGACCGATAGTCGATCTTGAGCAAAAATAAGGGGTAGCTCCAAAATTTCGTGTACCGCATTTTTGTGAGCATTCTGCTTCGCGGTAGGCCACAATTTTTGATCAACATGAAAGTTGTGGAAAATTTCATTACGATTCGAAAGATACTAAGCTCACTCGATTCCGATACCGGATGAGACCGATATGGGCAAAATACTGCAACTGCCCCTAATTTTTATTTAAAAAAATTAAGGACGAGTCAGTCGTCTGTTGTTTAGGGTTTAGGGTGGAGATGATCAAGGTTTATTAGTGAGTGCTTGTTTTCATAATTCTCAAAGTTTTAAGCAAGTACTTCTACTCAATTCCTCTTGAAGAATTTTGCATTAAAAGTAAAGCTAGCAATAGAGCCCGTATTATAGTAACTTGTGCACATTGAGGATGCCCATAGAGAATATAGGCATTATTATGTTTAGATGAACTCACTTGAGATAAATAAACTAAATGTCACACATATATGTAAGATATATTTAATTAGGTGCCTTGTGAAATATAGGACAACTTGAAAATAATCTAGACATTTCTCTGAAGACATTTCTCTCAAGCACGTCAATAAAAACTTTAAAGTTGTTAATGATTTATCACTTTCATATATGAAGCTATGATAATTAAGAGAGTAAGCGTTAGATATCAATTTTGGATTAATGGAGGATAACTATAGGCTGACACCTACAATTAGGTTATATCATATCGACGAAAATTCAGGTTCTCATTTAATATATAAATATGACATTGTTAATAATTTTTAAGAACTTTTATGATTAAGGTTTGCAATGGCGATTTCTTAATTGATTGTAAACATTTAATAGGAGTTGATCCTTATTATTTGAAATCAAAAGTTTTGAAAGATTCACTTTCTACAAATTTTTTGGATGGCAATAATGACCATTTCATTATTATTTTTGTTGTGATTAAATATTAAATAAGAAAATATGAGAGTAGCTTTTATGAAATTTGGTAAAAACATTTGGTTGTGTAATAGATCATTGGGCATTCATATCAAATATGAAGAAAGGCTTTGGGCGGCCATAAAGATTATATTTTTGGATGCGAAAGACTAGGGTGTATGTGATATTTATGGAAGAACTTGAAATACTTTCATTATAATGATGGCCAAAAATTCAAAGTTTAGCGTTGATGGCTATTAATACATTTAATAGATAAAATTTTGATGTTAAATTTATTGAATTGTTTCATATACTCTAAGACTTAGACTATGAAAGAAAAGACTAAAATTTTTTTAGAAAGTAAATAAAAAATCAAAGCGCATTCACAAATGTAGCTATTATGAATTTTAGGGTCACCAAAAAAGCATTTTAGAGTTGTATCTTTTTATTTTTATTTTTTATTTTTTATTTGCATTTTGAGGATTGAGCTTAGGGGTGAGAACATTTTTTATTTTTTATTTTTTGTTTAAAGATTGTACATGTATGTTGCTTATGCTTAAACATGAAATCATAATTTGGTTTCTTGATTGATTACTTTACTATTTTCTAGGTATTCAGTTGTTGCAATTGGTAATACTGTATTCTAAAGATATAAACAATAATTTTAGTTGCAATTCAGGGATATCTAAGTTTATATATTTTATAAGGATTGTATCAGTTAAATATTAAAAGTAAGTATAATTATCAAATTACAGACTTTGGTTTTTTCATAATATAATATAGGTAATAGCCAAATTACTTTTGAGATTCAGTTGTTGACTAATAGTAGATTAGTCCATAATTACTTGTGATACAAGATATTAAGATTAATGTTCAATGAAAGTTGTTAGAGCTTTTGTATGGACAAGCAAATTATATATATACACACTAAAGAAATGTATATATGCATATGAGTTGAAAGTTTAATAAATAAGACATTATAACACATGATTGACAAACATTATATAAATATATGTCTTATTAATATATATACATATCATATAAAATTTTAAAATAAATTTCTATTTCCCATATTATATATATATATATATATATATATATATATATATATATATATATATATATATATATATATATATATATATATATATATATATATATATATATATATATATATATATATATATATATATATATATATCTCTTTAACAAAATGAGATGCTGTAGAGGTGGATATTTTAGTTGGACGCTTTTACTACTAGCACTCATCCTTGCTTTATTAATTAAGATTGAGTGAGTAGAAAATTAATATGCATATATATATATATAAGACTTTGGAAGTGGTCACATTTTTTTCATAAATATTGGTAACAATCCAATACTTAAAGAATCTCTATAATGAATTTTCTCGTTTCATGTTTCAAGATTGTTTATATACATGTGCATTAAATATACATAATAAAATTAAATATATAAGGTTAATTGTATAAATATATATTATAATATTTATTTATTTATCAATGTTTTAAATAAAATAATTAAATTTAAAGCTTTAATTTATATTTTTTTAAACACCCAATTCACTCCCCCTCTTGATGTGGGCTTCAAAAATGCGCCACAGACCTCTCGATAATTGAATAAAGAGAGTGTGATTTAAGTGTCGGTGTAATTTTCAGAAGGCACATGAGATAGTAGATAAGACACTATCCAGAGATTTCGCCCTTATTTTTCAAAAACTTTAGATCTGGTTCTAGGTTTCCTATAAGCGCAAGCACCTATAGTTAATTACCCCTCCCAATAAATGAGAGAGAGCTTTCGATTAAGGCTAGTCGTTAGATCACTAAATGCATAGCGTATAGTAGCAGCATGTGAAATTTTGAAATTTGAGTTTAGAATTTATGAGATTTACCATTATTTAACTTAAATCATATGGTTGGTGGAATGATGACGTGTCTGATTTAGATCCCATGGTTCCGTCATCCCTAGTCTACTTAGTCAGAGGAGGTAGTCGACCCAACATAACCGAAGGATCCTTATCAGCAATATATGAGTTATGTCGTCCAAGAAATCCTTGTAGACTTGGGGTAGCGTTTGTCTAAGGAGACAGGCTTAAGTCTACCTTAGTTGCCAAAAAGACTTTGTGCCTATCAAATATATCCTATAATTCATAACTCAAATGGCTGAGTCATTGGGGAACATATGGGCTACAGTCGTGATCGTAATATGATGGTGTCATTTGGCGACAACTATCCGATCAGAGGACTATGGTCGTAACCGCATCATATGTAGAGCCTACTGGCCAAGCCACACAGTCAGAGGACACGGGTCACGTTTTTACTGGTATGAGATTATTTGAGTTTGGATACAGTGATTTATTTGAGGTGATATTAGCTCCTGTGGTAGAGTTTTCTAATCATCCTCAACAAATGATGGTGGATGGGTGGATCAGTTATTTGCTTTAAGTATTTAAATGATAAATTTCAGTTAGTTCAGATATTTTCTTAGTTGAAATTTAATTTTAAGATGAATTAATTTAGAGCTCAAATATCATTTAATGATAATATCCCCTCCGGTTGAGATTTTCAGTCAACGTGGCCATCATCGAGGTATACCTTGTCAACTCGCTATTTGTTAGTTGCGTCTACAACTTGAATTTATAAATTTGAATTCAAGATACAATAATTTAAAATCTAAATAGTAGTAATCCCTGCGGTTGAGATTTTCATTTCCATCAGGTGACTTTGTTAACTCTACTTATTTGCTAGTAGAAGATCTGGCCTATGACTTATGTGTAATTTAAATTCTTTAGGAAATTGATATCATAACAGACCTTGTCAACTCTATTACGAATATAGAAGACTGGGTCTTATAATCTAATGCAATTTGAGTTCATTTAGAAGTTGAGAATTTAGTAGACCGTGTCAACTCTATTTCAAGCATAGAGGCCTACTGTGATCATATTTTATGGAGTTGAATATTTGTCTTTTTCACTGATTTGAATTAGCATATGAACACATTGATTAACTCGCATGCATATAGTTGTAAATGATTGAATTGATTTCACCATTCTTATTTTTTCTAAACTCATGACATCTCGGTCACTAAGTTTAAGTCTTAGTATAAGTGTAATGGCATGCGTATTTGATAATTCAAATTATTTTATTTTTTATTATGAGATTAATTTCATATTTATTTAATCTCAACTTAGCGCATCTTTTAGATATTAAAATTTGCGACTTTAAATCTCTATATTGACATCTGAGTGTTTATGACTTGACAATTTCACATAATTAATGAAATCATTAATTTTAAAAATCATAATTAGAATAAAATTTCTTTTATTTTGGATTGAAGAAAACTCCTTCATTTATGCATTATAAATATAATGTATTCCCTTCTTCTAAATTCATTATTTTCATTTGTCTTAATTTTCTCAGAGATTCGCAAGTTCAATTTCATGTCAGGTAAGGTTTAGTATTTTTATTTATCACTTATATTTCAATTTCCCTTTGAGTTTTGATTCAAGCTTATTTATGTAAGTCTTGGTGTTTTAAATGATTTTTATTTAAATTTATTTTAAGTCTCAATTTGGTAAAATTCTGATATTTCAAGATATTCCCTAATCGCGTAGGCTTACATAAACAAAAAAAAAAGGTTACTTGATTATTTTTGGCTTACTGTAGCAATATGAACGTGGTATCTTTGTACACGGTCAGATCTTCATACCCACTATACCCTAATGGGTATTAACGGGGTCTTTGATCACCTGCATAAAGAAGCACAAGCATATATGTAATTTCAAATCATTCAAATTTCATTTTAGATTATTTATTTTCGATGTGCTTGATTTTTTTTAAATGAATCTTGATTCTTCCCCCCTTTTTTAAGTCCAAAATTTAAATCAAAATTTTGGCAATATTCGATCATCCTCGTAGTGGCTACATCGAACTGTTTTGGCTTTTACTGTGTAATGAAGCGTAAGCGGCGATTGTCTTCTCAATATGATCGTGTCTTTTGCACCATATGCCATAATGGGCATTAGCGAGTCTTCGATCACTGCGTAAAAAGCCATGAAATATACAATTTCTTTTTACATTCTCCTCCTCACCCCCCAACAACAACAATAATAATTTTGCGTTCGACTAACAGGGATTGAATAGGAGATATTAGAGTGTTGATTATTTGGATTAAATAGGTGAAGGAAATGCTAGAAACCCAGAGAATAACATGTCTGCTGACGGTGTTTTTTCTCGATTTCTGTAATTTGCAAGGAAGGAAAGAGAGGCTGTTTGACTGCAGGGGTAGTGGAAACGCCGAAAACCTAGAGAAGGACCCGCTTAATGACGGTGCTTCTCGGTTTCCGTCATTTGCAAGGAAAGGAAAATGGGCTGTTTGGCTACAATGATAGTGGAAATACCAGAAACCTAGAGAAGAACCCACCTAATGACGGCGTTGCTTCTCGATTTCCATCGTTTGCAAGAAAGGAAATAGGGGCTATTTGGCTGCAGGGTAGTGAAAATACCAAAAACTTAGAAAAAAGTCTGCCTAATGACGATGTTACTTCTTAGTTTTCATCGTTTGCAAGGAAATTGCTTTAAGGTCTAACTTGCAATCCAAATTAACAGTTGAAACAATATTCTGCAGCGTGGGGACAATACCAGACGGATGCTTGGATAGATCAACCAGCTGGCTCCCCTTCGAGCCCTGATCCGCCATACACCTCTCTAAAACCTCTCTGTTTAGATATATTAACTAACCAAAAAAGGGAGCTGGTTTAGTAAAGCCATGTACGCACTCAGATTCATAATCAATCGTATACCTTATGTCCCTAATCCTAATCTGATCTGCGATCTTCCAAGACAAAAAAAAAAGAAAAGAAGAATTAGACCTTATAGTAAGTGATCAAGAAAGAACGCTCCTTGACAACAGAAAACAAGTCAGTTTATTGGGGAGGAAAAAAAAATCTGTCCGAACAGTTTTTTTTTAAAAAAAGGGTTCTTGAGGAGACCGAGAAAGACACGAAAGGAGTGGCAAAAACAAATATTTCCTTGGGGCTCTCAGCTCTTTGGATTGATCGGAGGCGATCGATACTCAAGATCTCAAGCAGAGACTATAGAGGAAGCAGATCCGTGATTTACCTGGTTCGAAGCACGAACCGACGTGTGAGGCTGCGACAGAGTGGGTAGGAGCAAACGTTTTGGAGGAGTTCGGCTTTGCGGGATTTCTTTTCTGGACGAGCGAGCAGAGGAAAAAAAAAAACAAAACTCTCCCTTTTTCGGCTGTCCTGAATCGAGCAAATAGCGCCTTGCCCTTTTGTTTTGTTTTTTTGTTTTGGCTATTCGTTCGATTAGGAAAATAATAGGGATGGAGGATATTCTTAATCACAGCTTAATTATCCTTCCAAATCCAGTTGAGCTAGATTTGAAAATTTTGAATTAAATTAGTTCTATTTTAGAAACAATTTATAACCAGATTTTTTGAATTAATTCTGAAATAATTCGAATATTAAAATCAAATTTAATCAATATTAAAATAAATATCTGAATTTAATTATTTTTCTATGATCATATTTATGTAAAAAATTCATTAATCTCATCTGATATAGATGTGTTTAGGCAAATTCGATGTTCTGGGTTCAACGGCCCAATCCGTTTTACAATTGGAGGTAGTTTGATTAAAGTCGGTGTTGAATATCATTTTGGCTTAAAGTTGTGTGACGCTTGGCGCTCGACATTCGTTGACTTATCCGAAGCGGATAGTCTCATTTGATAGGTTCTGATGTTTCACGCTAACAACCTAATCAATTTTGTGAACGAAGGTTATTTGGACATCGTCACAGTTTCCTGATCTCAGTATGCACATAGACGCATCGACATATTTCCTTTTGATCGGTCGCCCATCGAATTATACCATATGTATATTCTGATCAATTTTGACATTCTGAACGCGATGACGAAGTCTGTTTGCCAATCAGAGATCATTTTGATTAGTTCGGCGACATCGAGTGTATTTCAGCTTCGGTTTACGTGTCGTCGCATCCAAAGTTCATCGAATTCGGCTCATGAGCTCGACTTGACTGATGGAGCATACATGTAGGTCAACAAATGCTCCCAATAAATATGGTGCGTGAATGAAGCAAATCATATTTGTTGCAAACTAGTTGACCGTACAAGATTTGACTGATTTATGCGTATTGGTGATCAAGTAGAAGAGAGATACCTTGTATATGCTTAATGCTTTAATAGGCTTGAATAAGGTCTCATCTTAGTGGTTTGTATCTTTAATCCTCATTTTGCCTTAGCTTTGTGCTTAGTAGGTTTGGTGAAGGAAGAATTTTATTTATTTTGTGATTTAGGTTCTTTCTGCCCTAGCTTCAAGCTTGATGGACTTGATGAAGGATAGACTTAATTTGTCTAACTTGACTTGTCAGAAGAAGATACATACATTCAGTCTTTTGCTTATTGCTTTGGTAGACTTGTCGAAGGATTAACCTGATTTGTCCAGATTGACTTGGTAAGAGAATGTGCATACCTTTAGTCCTATGCTTGTTGCTTTTTAGTGACCTTGTTGAAGGATTAACCTGGCGACCTAGTCTTCAAGATGAGCATTAGATCTATGGAAAGAAGTTGTCAGTCCAACACTTGGTGTTTTAGTAGACTGGTTGGCTATAAAGTTCTCTTAGTTCAGCTGTGAGCTTTTTAAGAACTCCAAGATAGCTTCTTCGACTTTGTGCTTGCTGCTTTGTCAGACTTGTTGAAGAAGTTATATAGGTTTATGCTTTGTGGTGACTTAGACCTCTCCTCAGATCCTCTCTTGATTCGTCGATCAATTAAAAAAATTCTCCAGATCTAGATCGTTTAAATTTATTGAGTTAGATCGGGTTTGGCGGATAGATAGCTCTCAGAAGTTGTCTTCTACATGCTTTGAGTGAATGTGACTTTTCTTATTATTAGCATAGACCTATGATCTAAACAAATATAATTGTAAATATTGTTTGGGGATTTCAGTTAAATTAGTGATGTCCAAAATAGACATAAGTATTTTTCTATTATAAAAATTTAAAATACCCCACTGCGACATTTTAGCAAGATAAAGAGGTACTTGTTTCTCTTTTCTATCAATTATAAGAGTAGATGAGACTTATTATCAATCACCACATATGCATACTTTCATCACGGGATATCGGTAGAAGAAGATATCAAACTAAATAAATATATAAAAATGCCCTGTCTTGCGGGGAATTTCATCATAACTCAAAAAATGTTCTCGCAAATAAGAGAATTTTTAGTCTGTTTCATATATATATATATATATATATATATATATATATATATATATATATATATATATATATATATATATATATATATATATATATATATATATATATATATATATATATATATATATATATATATATATATATATATATATATATATATATATATATATATATATATATATATATATATAATATGTCATAAATATAATGTTTATCCAATCATGCAATCATGTGCACTACATGATACTTCTTGATACCATTGATGGGTGGCATAGATCAACCACTCAATCAACAAGTTAGTAGGCTCCTCTACCTTTTATGATGTAAAGGTCTTCTCAATTAGCTTCAAATTTACCATCGATTCTTTTGTGAGAGATTATCGATATTCTCAGCACTAAGACCAACTCTCCTCTTTGAAAAGTTCGAGGGCTTGTTCCATCAAGGCTTTAGACATTCTTGCTTGATAGATTTCTAAGCTTTGTTGGGCTTGAAGTTTAATTTTATCAAGTGTGTCAAGCTCTTCCATCCATAAACATGTGTTCTCCTCTTGAGTGAGATTATATTGGATGGCTACTCAAGTGATGGTAGTTCAACTTCTAGTGGCAAAAGCTTTTGACCCCAAAAGTTAGAGCATATGGAGTGGCTTTAGTTGGCGTCTTGTAAGTAGTTCTTTCCTTGAGCATTTTGATGTGCCACTCTTTTTTATTCCTCATGAGAATCTTTTGAGTAGCTTTATTAGTGTTTTATTAAAAGTTTCGCCAAACCATTAGCTCTTGGATTATAAATTGATGAATGACCAATCAATTTTGTATCGATCAACAAATTTATAGATCTTTGAACTCTTGAATGTTGGGCCATTATCTGAGATAACTCTTCATGGTATGCCAAATCTATAGACAATATTATGAGTAAAGAAGTCAATAACTCGATCGGTAGTAACCTCTTTAAATGCTTGCTGGCCCACTTGGAAAATAGTTGTTGTTCTTGATAAAGTGATGGCGAACTATGGTGGATCAATAGTCGATTATATATGTTCCCCAACACTCAAATGGCCAAGATGTTGGATGTAGTGGATTCAAAGGTTGATGGATGAGATTCGTGGACTTGGCATTCATGGCACCTTTTAGCATGATCAATACAATCTTTCACCATCGATGGCCAATAATATCCCATTCTCTTGATTTTCTTTGCCATTTTAGGACGATTAATGAGCCCCACAAAGTCCTTTTATGAATTTCAAACATAACTTTGTTAGCTTCATCGATTCCTAAGCATCGCCATATTTGTTCAAAGGATATCTCTGATACAATGTATCATTAACATAGGCATATCGGGATCCTTTTCATAAGTTATTTGGTGATTTATTGCGCAATTTCCTTTGAAATAATCGATGAAGGGTTGTCTCCAATCATTAGGCTCTTCCACTATGAAAGTTTCACATAATTTCTTTGTAGTACTTTTGATCTTTTCTATCTCTTGTACTTGTTCTTTGGGAGAATGATGAGCAATTTGAATTGCTTCCTGCTGGCTTGAGTTTGATGTCCCCTCTACCTGTAGGGAATATGGATTTACTGGTTGTAGAACTCGACGGGTGAAGACTTATATCAACACGTGCTCGTCATTCATGCTTGCCATCTCTTTGGCTAGTTTAGCTAAGCAGTCTGCTTTGCTATTTTTGGATCGAGAAACTTGAGTCATTGTTATATTAAAAATTTGTGTCATTAGCTTGAGAACTCGCTTATGATAATAAGCTAACTCAAGCTTAGTGATCTTATAGATTCCCAAAACTTTATTGATGATATCGTAAGAATCTCCAAAACATGCAAATTTTGGATACCTATGGCAATAGCTTCTTCAAGACCTACTATCAAAGCTTCATACTATTCATTGATTGAGGTTCGGTCAAGCCATATGAATGTCTTATGATGCCCGAGCCGGGTTTGGTTCATGACTTCTTTTCTATATTTCCTTTGCTAGATTCAAGTTGAATTAGTGGAGTGTCGAGCTAGAACAAAGTGAAAAATAAAGTCTAGCACCTCTCCTCTGCTTTGCTGAGCTAAGTGTTATGAATCTGAGACAATGCTCTCACCTTGGGTAGGTTCAAGGTTTACTTGTCTGATGATGCTCCATCAAAATATATTTCCCAGATCTGCAACTTTTCTCTTTCATTAATAGATAGAACCTGCTCATCAGGCAAGTCATCATTAAGCGGTGAGTCAATTGGGATAGGATCGTGGGGAAGTTTGCCAAGATCTATCCCCTTCTTCTTTAGAGGTACATACAATATTAAATTGTAATAAAGTCAGCTAAACGACCTGTCAATGTTGGTCTCGTCATCAAGAACTTCAGCGGATCAACCTTTGAGATTAGTGTGATTCTATGAGAAAGCATGTAATGGCGAAGCTTCTGAACTACAAATATCAGTGCTAGACAATGCCTCTCTATTGGAGAGTAGCGTACTTTGGCTCCTACTAATCTTCGACTGATGTAGTATAGCGCATTTTCTTTATTTTCTTCATTATGTTACAAAAGTAAAGCCCCGAGGGATTCCTCTAAGCTACGGCATATAAAATAAGAGGTTTCCCCGGGATAGGAGCAGATAGAATCAGTGGACTGAGTAGATACTTTTTAATTCTCTCAAATGCTTCTTGGCATTCCTCGTCCCATTTGAATGGAGCATTCTTTTTCATTAGCTTCACAAATGGTTGACATCTTCTTGACAGGTTTGATATAAAATCGAATGAATGTAGTTGTCCTTGTAAAGAGTGAAGCTAGCGAAGGTTGTTGTGGAGGCATCTCACAATGCCTTGATTTTGGGGTCAATCTCAATTCCTCTATGTCTTACAACATATCCTAAAAATTTTCCTGAGGAAACCCCAAATACACACTTGAGAGGATTCATCTTGAGATTGTACTTTCTGATCCTTTCAAAAATAATCCTTAAATCAGCAAGGTGATCTTTTCGATCAATACTTTTAATGAAGAGGTCATCAACGTAGCATTCTGCCTTCTGATGAATCAATTAGTCAAAGATGCATGTTATGGCCCTCTAATATGTAGCTCCGATATTCTTCAATCTGAACGACATGACTGTGTAGCAATAAATACCAATGGGTGTTCTGAATGATGTATGTTTATGATATTTAGGAGCCATTTTGATCTGATTATATCCCGATGATCCATCCATAAAGGAGAACATGTTATAATTAGAGGTGTTATCCACTAGCAATTCTGACATAGGAAGCGGAAAATCATCTTTTGGGCATGCCTTATTTAAATCTCAAAAGTCGATGCAAACTCAAATCTAACCATTCTTCTTCTTTATAGGAACGACATTGGCTATCCAATCTGCATACTTCTCCTCGCGAATGAAACCACTTCAATTAGCTTTTTTGTTTCTACGACCACTTGCTCTTCAACATCCAGCCTCATTCTTATAGGAGCTTGTTTGACTAGTATTGAATCAAAATTGATAGCTAGCTTGTGAACTGCTACATCAGGAGATAAGCCAGACATCTCATAATATGTCCAAGCAAAACAGTCCCTGAATTCATAAAGTAATGCTTTTATTCCTCAACCTTATCGTGTAGGGCACTTGAAGGTTGGATGAGGTTCTTCTTTAGTCCCCAATTTAATGTCTTTCAACTCATCCATGGTAGATCACCATCTTCAAGTTCTTCAGGTGTTGGTTCAGTTTCTATTTCCCCATCAATTGCGGTAACGACTTTATAAAAGTCATCTTTATTTTCAATTTTGGTTCCAATCTCACTTTCGATCATTGTATAACAAGTATTCCTTTGATAATACTTTTGTTGGATGTATCCAAGACCCTTAGTGGTATAATTATGACTTCTTTGAGAGGTCTATGGAATCTTTGAACTCCATAAGTTATCAGAGAAGAGAGCTTGCCATCTATCAGTCCCAACATCGATTCCAAGTTTGTACATCATCCTTCAGATTTTTGGAGGATAGTATCTTAGCATTCTGGTGGGTAACATCTCTTCAGACTCTAAGTACTGAATAAGCCATTCAGAATTATAGTATTGACATTCCTCAGATCTATAGAATGAAGTTCCCAATCTGTTGCTTACATAAAAGTTTTTTAGTTCCTCAATATTGTGAACATCACGTGATGTGACTTCTTTGAAATATTGTGGGGGAACTGGTGTAACTATGAATGAATCATTTGATACTAATAAATTAGCAACTCTTATAGAAGAAACACATTGAACTTCACTTGCATAGATGGACTCAAAATCATAATCGAATCAGAGTAATTTATCTCATTTGCTTTTGTTGAAGGCTCACAATTTTTCTTGAGTTTAATTGGAATATCTTCTTCTCCTTCTGTATCACTACCCAAATGAGGAACGTTCCTCTTCAGCTTTGGTAATATGTCATAAGTTTTAGAGTGATTTAATGCAACCTTCTTTTCTCTTTTTCTCTTTCTCTTCTTTAGGTTGCTTTGTACTTTTAAAGTTGAAGTTGTAGATTGAGGCTTACTTTATTTTGAAAGAAAATATTTTGCATCCTCATAAATTTTCACCTCATGAATTGTAAATGGTGAATAGTGCCAAGAATCTTGTGTTCTATTCCGTTTCTTATATACTTCATACATTGATGTAGAGTAGACGGAACCATACCATATTCATTGAAGCTATGGATCATCAATTTATCTCGTCTAAGGTGCTGAATGTCTAGGGTCAATCCCCTAAGTGTTCTCAGACTCATAAGATTTACTGATGAACCTGGGTCAATTAGAATTCGATTGATCATATTTCCATCACTTTCTGCAGCTACATATAATGGACGATTATGTTCCGTTGTCTCGAGCATAAATCTTTTTTGAGAAAGTGATCATCGAGATTTTGAGCTTGCAAAACTTCAATCATGTCATTCAACAAAATAAGCTTCATATCTCTCCGATCTTTAGAGCTTGAATCAACATTTCTCAAAGGTCCTTGACATCAAGAGAGCCTCATACACCATTTGTACAGGATCTTTCTCGATAGGATATTATAATCGATTCCTCCACTCAAATTTGCTTTCTTCTTGGGGTCTTTAGGGATGATATCTTCATTAACTTCAATATTTTTTTATCTTCATTTCGATTTTTTTGCTTATTGGATGACCCTTTCCTTAATGGAGGTGGTAGTATCTTACCACTCCTTAGTTGCACTTGGATTGCTTTATTTGGCTCAGACTCTTCAGATGAGGTAGCTCCCTCAGAGTTACCATCTACTACAGAGGACTGTGCGGATGCTTCAGAGTCACTATCAAGCTTTAAGCGGCTCATTTGGGATGTCTTTGAAGGCTCAGACTCAACCTCATCGGAAAACATGAGTCTTCTTAGCTATCTTCTTTGTCGCACCATCAACGACTTTGATGTTATGGGCTTAGAGTTCTCCGCTTGGCGGGACAAACTTCTTGAATTTATTTTACATATTATATTTTCAAAGCGCTGATTCTAACTATCCGCATGGATCACTCAGGTGTTGACACCACAGAAATAACTCGACACGTTTCTCTAGGAAGCAAGTCTTCATTACTATTTCCTTCTTTATTTGACTCAGTGATCCGAAGTCCTAACATGTAATCAGCAAGTCTGATAGTCTGTCTTATCGGTTGATGATACTCTTCTAGATTATTGATGATTTTTTGAGTTATAGTTCTCTTCTTGATCTTCTTCTTTTCTTAGCCGACTTTTTATGAGGTTTACATTTAGGTATTTGCCCTAGTGTTGTGATGGAGTAGCCTTATCAAAATGCCGCTGAGAAGCTAAAATGCTTGGTTTAGGCATTTCTTTTAAGTCCAATATAGGTTCAAGTGGTGATTTCCACTTAACATTAGGGACATCTTTTAGCTGCTTCAGCATTTTTACGGTCTTCTTAGAGACTACTGTCTCCCATTGCTCTTCTTGTATTATTTTTTCTTTTGCTTTCTCTTTAATTGATGGTATTGAAGTGGACATAACCACTCTGACAGATTCTCTTTTAGGATGAGCGAGAACACTATTATATGTGAATTCACCATTCTATATTTTTTTCTCCAGCCAATACTTGAAAACATAGCAATCTTCAATCGTGGCTAATTACCCGATGATATGGACAATATATATTATCGGTTTGACGACTCTTGGTCTTTTGGATTCCAATTCTAATCTAATTTAAGACTTGGCGAATAAGCTTAACACTCTACCTCTTGAAAGAGTATTCCTTACTCATCTTATCTTTTAGAGATGGGTACACTCACTCATCATCTCTCATTAATTGCTTTGATTGAGGGTTAATTTTTCCCCTTTCATCCATAAATTAATTTTTTCCTTTATCAACATTATAAGTTGTTTGCTTTCCCTTTGCCGAGTTGTAGGAGGTTGTATGAAACTCATTCTTCCTTGAGTGATTTATTCTTCTTTAACTTTTTTGAGTGACCTCGGGTTTTGAAGCGATTCATCTTTTCAACCACTCACCCAATAACTCTTGAAATGTTGAGATAGGCCATACATAGATATAGTGCCATCTTATCATCGATGTTACCCATCAATAATTGGATTAAATATTTCTCATCTAGCTGTTGTTCACATTTCATGCTCATGTTTTGCCAACATGAAATATATTTAGTCACTGACTTGTCTTTCCTTCTTCATTCTAAGGAGAGATCAGAAATGATAATCTTTTCAATTACACTGGTGAATTTCTTGATGAACATCATTTCTAATTCAGCAAAAGTCTTGACCGAGTCATTAAGCAATTCAACCTACCATTCAAAAGCAGTTGAGGTTAAACTACTTACGAACTAGCGAATAGTCATGCATCATTGCCTCCTGTATTGCCACATGTTGCTTTAAACTGCACTAGGTGTTGTCTGGGGTTCCCAGTGCCATTGAATGTATTAAATTTAGGCACTGAATAACCCTTAGGGTATGTCACTTGAACGCACTCTACCGGGTATGGATGACCTTTGCTTACTAATTTTTCTGCGTGGTCAGCGAAAATGATAGATTTGATCTTTTCATTTATAATTATTTCTAATCGAGCTATTGTCATGGGCTCAGATATGTTAGGCACATCTTGAGGGATGGGTTGAGAAGCTAGCTGATTGACTTCATTTCTCCCCTTGGGTTCATTCTGTGCTCCGGAAGCTTGAGGCACTGAGTCAACTGGTGGATCAGTAGGTGTACCATTAGTTATCGGATGGCTGACAGATGGAATAGATGCTGGCACTACTGCTGCATTTTTTTTGCATCATTTATAGCATCACGTTCATTTGTGCCATCATTTGATTCATCTTTGCATTTAATTGGATAATCTTTCTATCTTTTGCTTTCATCTGCCATTACATTTTTTCTCGCATTTGGGCTAATGTGGTAGTGTTAGAAAGGAAAGAGTTATCCTCTTTTCTAGTTCTTCTTCCTCTTCATCGAGGATGTGCTTAAAGCCCACCTCTTCGTTTTCTCAAGAGCTAGTTCTTTAATATGAATAG
This sequence comes from Cymbidium sinense, assembly GCA_021442155.1. NCBI lineage: Eukaryota > Viridiplantae > Streptophyta > Magnoliopsida > Asparagales > Orchidaceae > Cymbidium > Cymbidium sinense. Next base: position 173,091,649 of record CM038216.1, on the reverse strand, counting down.
GAGGTGCGGCTCCACACCGTATGTTGGTGTTGCACTAGATGGTTCTCCAACATATTGTACCACATACACTACTTTCATTTCCATAATATCCTCATCATACTATTCATCTTCTTGTAATTTGACTTCAGAACATCTCCTCTAGTGAATTTCTGGCTCTGGATTTGAGACAAACCTCTCTTCAACCGGAGGGCTATGATCAAAGTCAACCTTCTTTTGCAGAGATTCAGTTGACCAGTGATGGGATTTCCTGGAATGTTCACCTAGGTGTCGACCATCCCATGATTCATCATCATAAGATTTCTTCTTTTGAACCCATTTTTGTCAGTTCCTATTATTGGCAGATTTTCAGGAATGCGAACCATATGTCATGCCTCTTTCTTTATTTTCAACAGTTTCTCTTTAGGGCCTTGGCCTCCAAGCTTGCTTGTCCTTCCATCGAGACCTTTCGAAAGAAGATTCCCTGACATATGGTCTAGGTGTCACACTTCGATGCTCACCGTACAAAATTTGCTCGAATTGATCATGAGTTCTCACAACAGGTGGTAGTCTATCAGATGAAGCATTATCATCAATCACACAGCCTTTGGACTCTTCTTTTCATTAGGCATGTTTCGGCAACTTTCAAAGACTCGATGCACTCTAGCGAGATAAGGTTTCGTGAATCTTCTTACGGGGCATCAAGCTTAACGTAGTGGTGGAACCCAAAAGATTGTTTCAACTCACGAGAGCTATTCCTCTTTACCCATTTCGGTTCTCGAATTTATTTTGGGTGAGAATACTCACTTTCGGTTTAACCGCATAATAGGTTGTTCGATAGCAATTGTTGAGTTCGTAGTTCACATTCATCCTTCTTTTCTCACTTCTTGTTAATTTTCCTCCACGAGGAAGCTTCATGATCATGCTTTCCTGGTACGAAAGGTTCAATTGGCAGAGTGGTGTTTACAGGCATGACTGAGACCTTCTGCCCAATAACAGTTCTCTTCATAGTCAAAGTTTCAGAATATCCCAATTTTTGAAAGACATAAGCTCTCTTTTGTGGAGCTTCGACAATAATTACTTCAGTAAATTTTCTCTATTGCACGGGCTGATGTGCACGACGTGCGGATGTATCTTGGATTAATGTGACTTGAGCTTTAGTTGCAATTGTTGGAAAATCCACACTACCAAATTGAATGGTAGCTCCAACATCTCCAGTGTTGATGATAGCATTAGCCAAATGGATGTTAGACGTATCGAGCTTCACAATGAACAAAGTGTTCTGAAGATCCATCTGTGCAAATGAAAGATGGGGATCAATAACCAGAAATAAATATTCTACCCATACTTTCAAAATACAGAGATACAGAAAAATAGAAATAAAACAACATATTCTAAAAAAAATTCTATAATACTTTGTCGTCTTACCACTCTCTCTCTCTCTCTCTCTTTATATATATACACACACACACATCGTGGTAGCATTATCAATTTTTTAGGTTGTTTTCTAGGTAAATCCTATCACTGTAATTCTTTCTTCCTCAAATGTTATAAATAAGCCTTCCGTCTTTCCACCTTTGCATCACCTGCCCACTCTATCGTCCATTTTGGACAAGAAATACAAACCGAGGACATTGATTTCTTTCTTTCCTTTATCTTTACAAGGAGTATTGATTCTTTCGTAATCTTAATCCTCTTTTGCTACTTTCTCTTTCGTGAATTGTGAAACTGTTTTGTGAGGAGAGAAGTCAAGTGATTCCCAACTCCTTTCTGTCCAAATTTGTGGTCTTTAGATTATTCCCCCTCCTTTCGAAAACTATACATGGATTTGATGACTTACTGAGATTTGTTGGTTCTCTTCTAAGAATTTACCAATGAGCTTTCAAAGAAGTGACACTCTTTGGAAGTAGTTCTATGAAAAGAAAGATCCTTATTATTATTTTGTTTGGTTTCTTTTTTTGGCTTTCAAATTCCTTTTCTTCGATTTATAATTCTTGAGCAACCAATTGATTTAAAGGATATCTGATATGAACTAAATTCTGTAATTAGTCCTGATTTGGCTTGTTCCTTTGGCTTGAGTCTTGTTCAATCGAAAGTGAATCAACCTGAGTGGAGAGAGTTGGGAGGGTTTTGCGAGTGCTTTCTGATCCGTTGGATTTAGCGCCTTTTTACTCAGCCGTTGGATCTAATCACTTGGATTGAGTTTCTCTTGAGCGGCTTCTTGAACCTGGATGATCGATTTCGATCTCCTTGGATCCGTAGTATTTGATCAAACGGTTCTTGATTCGTCAAATGGCATTAGTGGATTACAGATGTTGCTTCCTGAGCGGTTTGATCTGGAAATTTGATCTGAACCTTTGCTTGTGGTTTGCGTGGCTACTTCTTGGCCATGGGATTAAACTTTTGTGAGAACCTAACCTTATACATTTCTTAGTTTATTTTGTTTCGATTGTTCGAGCCGTCGAGACGCTCCGGAGAGGAATTAGGGCTGCGGCTGGGATCGGAGGAGAAACTGAGGTTTCTCTGAGGGAATGCGGTGGTTTCCGACGAGGAAAACCTAGAAGAAAGATACGCAGGAGGAAGAGAAGAAAAGGGAGATTGAGAAGATAAGTTCTTGCTATAAATTCTTTATCCCCTGGTTTGCTTTTCTTACCTCTATTTATAGGCTTTTCTTGCAAAGATCTCTGCCTTCTAGTCCTTTGTAACTACTTTCTGTTATATTTCTGTTAGGGTTCTCGTTTCTGTTGTTTCTTGGAATATTAGTTAGTTGAGGTGTCGAGCCATCTGTTATTTACTCTTCTTCTTGATTATTGTAGTGCTGTAGTAAACTTTCTGGCACCGGACCTCTGCAATATCAGCTGACCCTCTTGTGATTTTTACTTGGAGTACTTGTGTTGTATTGTGGAACAATTTCTTTCTGATCTCTGCTGATATTAGGATTGCTTCTATTGCTACCTTCATCTTCTGTATCTATTGTTTATTGTACTACTTTGCTGTTTGTAAAATAGTTCTCTGTAATCTTATTGCTGTATGTGATAATTTGGTACTTAGAGGATTTGGGATCATATCATTACTCCTCCTCAAACCGACCTTGTCCTCAAGGTCAAAATGAACATCCGCTTCTCTGCTTCTTCAATTCATTTTTTAAGCTCGTTGATACTTTCCCTCCCACTATGAAAGTAGCTTATTGATTGTCTGCTGGAAGTAGTATTCTTTGTCAAATGATTCTTTCTATTAATAAGAACGAAAAATCGTCCCTTGTTGTAGACTTGACGCCTCAGTATGCTCATGTTCCTCAGAATGGATTACCACTAGGTGGATATTGTAGTTGCGCCTGGAATTCACCGAACCGACTCATCTATTGGATAGGGATGTATGTAATGAACTCTTGCGGTTATACTCTATATTAGGAATAGCTTATTGGTAATTCTACTAGAGTAGAGTATGTAAGGATGTGGATGTGTTATCTAATTATGTATACTTGATAGATAGGCTTTCTTAGCTGGTTAAATGGTTGATACATGAAGCTTGGTGCTAATATTTCTTCTTGTACCCATTGGTTTGTGGTGATTATCATGTTGGGTTGATGTTCTTTGGTCATCATTGCCATTAATGTAAATAACTTGGACTTACAGATATGCCCTCTATGGTACTTCTCATCACAATTGAAGCATAAGCCTCTTCTTTTTTTGTCTTCTATTTGAGTTGCTGTTAAATTCTGAATTGATATTTGCTGTTTATGTTGTGTTGAGTGGCATTTGTGGGAGGCTACGAAGGTAGTTGGAGCACTTTGATATTCTGTTTACTTACCTGATGTCGCTATTTCTATGCATTTTGTTTCATCGACAACTGTCTTCCATTAGCTTGGCTAATTGAAATGCTGAAGGAAGAAGGTGTAGGCTCTTACTTCCCTTTTAATCGGTCTAAGCCGATTCAAAGCTTTGTAGCAATTCATGTGGAATGTCTGAAATTTGGTTAGCTAGGTCTTCAAATTCATTATAAAAATGTTGCACTGTGGTTTGCTTTGTTGAAGCTTAGCTAGTTCTCCTCTTAAATCTCTGTAGAGGGAAGGGCCAAATCTTTGCATAATTTGTTCTTTGAACTGTGGCCAAGAATGCAATTGTTTATTTACTTGCATCCATTGATACTAGCTCAAAGCAGGTCCATCCATTTATATTGAGAATATTAACAATTTTTGATCATCTGAGGAGTTATATCTAAAAAAAACCGCTCGCTTTAAAGAGCCATCCTCTTCTTCTCCATTAAATCTGCATATCTATTTTAAGAGGTATTGACATGGGTGTGTGTATATGTGATCTGTTTGGAGAATAGGATTCTGAATGGGATGCATCACATACCTGAATTTGAGGTTGTTTTTCCAATCTGTTTTCTATGGCAGTCAATCTTTTTGATATTTCAGTCAATACCATAGTGACTGAGGTCATTTGCTCTTCTGTTTTGTTTAATCTGGTAACACATTCTTCAAGTATTTTTGATGTGTTTCTTGTTCCTTCTGCCATTTTCTGAGTGTTGTAGTCAACGAGAGCACCAATGATATGAACTAAATTCTGTAATTAGTCCTGATTTGGCTTGTTCCGGCTTGAGTGCTTTCAGTCGACCACCGAGTGAATCTCGAACCGAGTGGAGAGAGTTGGGAGGGTTTTGGTGCTTTCGATTCGTTGGATTTAGCGCCTTTTACCGCCGGATCTAATCACTTGGATTGAGTTTCTCTTGAGCTTGAACCGGATGATCGATTGATCCGCCTTGGATCTGTATTTGATCAAACGGTTCTTGATTCTTCAAATGGCATTAGTGGATTAGATGTTGCTTCTGGCGATTTGATCCGGAAATTTGATCGAACCTTTGCTGGTTTTACGCTTCTTGGTGGGATTAAACTTTTGAGAGAACCTAACCTTATACTTTGCTTTGTTTATTTTGGATTCGAGCCGAGACGAGAGGAATTAGGGCTGGATGGGAGAAGCGAGGTTCTCTGGAATGCGGTGGTTTCAAGGAAAAACCTAGAAGAAAGATACGCAGGAGGAAGAGAAGAAAAGGGAGACTGAGAAGATAAGTTCTTGCTGTAAATTCTTTATCCCCTGGTTTGCTTTTCTTACCTCTATTTATAGGCTTTTCTTGCAAAGATCTCTGCCTTCTAGTCTTTTGTAACTACTTTCTGCCTGTTATATTTAGGGTTCTCGTTTCTGTTGTTTCTTGGAATATTAGTTAGTTGAGGTGTCGAGCCATCTGTTATTTACTCTTCTTCTTGATTATTGTAGTCGAAATTTTTACGGACCTCCCAATATCACCGACCCTCTTGTGATGTTTACTTGGAGTACTTGTCCTGTATTGTGGAATAATTCCTTTCTGATCTCAGCTGATATTAGGATTGCTTCTATTGCTACCTTCATCTTCTGTATCTATTGTTTATTGTACTACTTTCTTTGTTTGTAAAATAGTTCTGTAATCTTATGTATGTGATAATTTGGTACTTAGAGGATTTGGGATCATATCACTATCCTTCTTAGTTACTTATACAAATGGCCGTTAGAAGAGAGACACCCTCAATATGAGTATTTTGTTGGTACAAACTTACCTAATGCTGATGAAAAGCGTTGTAATTCAATTAATGAATCAAATTTTCCTTCTGGGCATTGCCAGCTTCCAACAGCATCCAATGTTGAGAAAGATGGCGTTCAAAAGGCATCCAGAAACAACTGCGATTTAGATTCTTCAACTGACTTAGATTTAGAGTTTGGGTCTCCGGATAATAAAGTAATTGTGGATAATTCTGAGAAGGATTGTAGGATTTGTTCTATCAATTTAGAGACTTATAGCCAGGAATTGGGCATCCCAATTGTGTTGGGTTGTTCTTGCAATGGTGATTTGGCTTTTGCTCACCGGAAATGTGCAGAGAAATGGTTTCAAATCAAAGGAAACATGTGAGAGAACTATTTTACGTTGGAATTTCAGTTTCATTGTTTACTCGTAACTAACTTCCCGTTTCATTGTTTACGTTAAAGGGTGATTTGGTTTGTCATTTTCTTTCTTTTTTTTTCCTTTTTTTCTTTTTTCTTTCTAATGATATTTTTAAGTTTTTATATTTTATTTATTTGCAGTCAATTCATCTAGAAATTTAGAGCAAGATGAGGCATCAAAAATTGAATAAGTAACATGGTTTATTCATTGCTGAAGGTCAAACGAAAGCATGCTATTTTATTTATAACCATCAATAAATACTCATATGGATATTTTTGATGCTAAAGTTAGGAGACTTAAATAACTCAAATATTCAAGCTGATTATAATATTTCTAAGATTCATTTATGTTGGTTGTTGTTTAAAATAAGAACCAAAGAATAGATATTTTTCATTTTTTTAATGTAAATTGTTTGACATTTGGATAATATTTAGATGTTTCATTCAGAATTTTGAAATCGGAATAAACATTGAATCAAATAAAGAAGAAATTCAAAGTTCAATATTTTAGCCTGATATTAATTAGATGTCAAAGTTCAATATTTTTGCCTGATATTAATTAGATGTTAAACCATATGATTTAATAAATATTAGAATTATGTTAATGTGATTTAAATGTTATAACAATGATGTAATATTGATATTTTTCACTAATTTAGTACAATATTATAATTTATCATACTTCACTCTAGGATATTTTGAATATAATTTTAAATTAAAATTTTCAAACTCTAACTTAAATCTTTTATTTCTAGTTATCCGATCAAAAAAAAAAGTTAAAATTTGCTTAGTATTTGAACTTGTCAATTCTTCAAAAAGTTAAAATTCAACGATAAATTGTGATCAGTTCTATATAACAATAATTTTGGTCCTAGATCACACTAATCAAAGGATTGTTTGTATAATTTTTAAAATCATATTATTATCATTTTTTTTGCTCATTTCCTGATGTACATGAAATTTTTTTCAAAAAAATAAGCACTAATATTTTTTTTAATGAGAATTTAAACAATATTATATATTAGTTTTTGTCTTTGTTAAGAAGTCTTGCTAGATCTAATTGTTGGCGTGAATATACATCCAAAGTCAATTTTGACACATTACAAATCTCTCAATTTACTCATTATATATTGCAAGAAAACGGGCCATTGATTTTTGTTTTTTATTCTTCGGTACTTATATAGAAAAAGGTTTATGTGGAAAATGAAGTTGAAATAAGAGAGGACCTTCATTTGTATGTTTTTAATGAATTCTGTACCTTCCTATAAAAAAAATTTGAATTATTATTCTGCATTTTTTTTTTCTTTCAATCAGGATCTGTGAAATTTGTGTCTCAACGACAAAGAATTTGGTTGGAATTTTTTTTTTTATTATTTTTTTTTTAGAAAATGTGAGGGGGAGAACCCCAATTTCATTCCAAAAGAGTTTACATATACATGGACAGAAGTAATCCAGAAAGGACTGAACAAGAACTAGAGAAAAACTAAGCAAAAAACTAATCAAGAGGGCAGAGACAAAGACTAACAGAAAAAGAAGCTAGAAAAAAGATAAAAAGAAGGACTCAGAATACAAAAACATCCACTTGAGGATGAAGGCTTGACTGAAAATTATCGCCAGCTTGAAGTTGCCATCCTTGAACCCGTGAGAAATTTATTCATCTTGAGCATGAGAAATTAGCAAAACAAAAGGTCCAGGTTACAACTTAGCCATCCTTTGTATCTATCAAAAGCATCATAATAAAGCCCCACACGCCATCATCGTCCTCCAAGAAAAAACAAAAGATATGAAATAAGAATACATTCAGTCGAGCAACCAAACTTAAGAGTTATCATTCTGCTTCCACTGTAAAAGTATCCAAACAATGTTGTCAGGCCAATGGTCCTTAAAAACCCATCTTCTCAACTTATGTGTTACACGATCGACTCTCCATCCAAAAGAAGATTTTTCCACCTTCTTAAAAAAATGAGAGTTCCTTTCCTTCCGTGATAACATAACATAAAACAACAATGATTAAGAAGCATAATCTAGCAAAACCTTATTTACCACATTACTTGTTTCATTAATAAGCGTGGTAAAGTGACATGCATAAGTAGGTGGTTGTAAGGTAAGAGCTTTCTTAACAAAGTCATAGATTCATAACATTCAAAGAAAAGGTGTGAGTGAGATTCGATTCACTTTGCAAAATAGCAAAGATGTGTAGAGCCTAATCCTCTTGCTTGAAACAGATCAGATGTCTTAAGCCTTTTAAGCAATGCCATCCTACAAAAAATCGCATAATTAAGGGCATAACCTTTAAACCATACTTCTTTATGCCAATTCACCTTTGGAATATCCTGAAACAAAGCTTTAAGCATAAGCTTAGAGGTAAGTTTCGGCACTTTATCCCAAAAAATACAACAGTTTGGCTGCATGTTGGAGATTTCAGAAAAAAACTTCAGCACAGCAGGGAATCGGGTATGCAACTCAACCGGGATAAATACAATACCATTTAAGAAGATCGAATTTAGTCTAGAATTAACCGGTTTGTTAAAAACAGAAAAAGATTCATTTCCCATTATTTCATACAAGGATAAACCATTGCACAAAAGGTCGAAGTAAAGTGAATGTGGCGATTTATCATCAATGTTTAAAGAGATCATCCGACGAAATCTAGAAGCACAAACTTTTAAATCTCTCCATAAAGGGGAGATCTGATCTCCCTTTTTGTACCAAAGTGAAATATATTTGCCATGGCACCATTCAGCAAATTGAGAGGCATTATTTAGATATCTCCACATACATTTAATTTTACACAAAGAATTAGGTGTAGCTGCAGAATAAAGCCCAATACCTCCCCAGCCTCGAGGGAGAGCAGTCTTTGCCCAAGAAATCAAGTGTAGTTTACGTTCTTCACCGTTGTGATAAAAGAAGTTGGCCATGAGGACACCTTTTTTAAAATGCACTTTGGAATAGAAATTGATCTAAACCAATAAGACAAGCACCCATTTACCGTAGCCCTTAAAAGTTGGAATCTCCCCCCATAAGACAACATCTTACTCTTCCACCCCGCCAACCAGCTATAAAGCTTGTCAAAGAGAGCTGAGAAATGATAGGATTTTAAACTTCCAGCATTAATAGGAATACCCAAATACTTAAGTGGAAAACTACCAGCATTAACATTCAGAATTCTACAAAGGGGATCAATATGATTAAAGTATTTGGAAAAACAAATAATTGACTTGTCCCTGTTAATCTCCAAGCCAAGGTATTCACCAAAAAAAGTAAGAGAAGAGAGTTAATAGTTTGTCTTAGCGAACCCAAAATCATAAGATCATCTGCAAATAGTAAATGAGAGATTGCACAATTTCCACCCAATGAAACTTGTTCTTCAATTAAACAAGAAAAAGTATCCATAGCAATGGAAAACAAGAAAGGTGATAGGGGCAACCTTGTCTAAGACCATTGGAGGAGCCAAAATAACCTTTGATCTCACCGTTTAAGACCATAGAATAAGGGATATCACAAATACAAGCTTCTATCCATTTTAAAAAATGTTGAGGGAAACATTTTTGGGCCATCCTATGAAGAAGGGCCTGGCGGTTGATAAGGTCAAAAGCTTTTCAAATATCAAGTTTTGCTATAAACTTGTTACCGTGTTGTCTAGATAGGAGATCAAAACTAATTTCATGAGCTAGAGCAATATTATCTAATATATTTCTCCCTTTGATAAAAGCAGACTGAGCCTTATGAGTAATATTAGGAAGAACCTTTTTAAGTCTATTTGCAATCACCTTTGCCACAACTTTATAAAAGGTATTGCACAATGAAATGAGCCCAGAATAATGCTTCACTTTTGGGATCAAAGTAATGAGAGTATGTTTAAAAAGAGGAGGGAGATTCCCGATTTTTAAAAAATGATGAGCAACCAAAAGAAACTGCTTGTCGGTGATATTCCAACTAGCCTTGAAAAATTTTGCATTAAACCCATCTGGACTGGAAGATTTGTTGTCATCGAAACTAAACAAAGCCTCATAAATTTCCTTATCTGAAATATCAAGAATCAACTCATTTGCTTGCATAAGAGAAACTCTTTCACCAGTTGGAAGGTTAGAAAAGGTAGTTGCCCTAGACCTCCTGCAGTTAAAGAGGTTAGAGAAGTAATTACAAATCTCATTTGCTATAGAGGTAGTTTCAATTATAATTCCACTGTCTGTCTGAAGGCTTCGAATTCTATTAGAGTTTTTCCAGTCTTTGATTGAGCAGTATAAGAATTTAATGTCATTATATGAAGAGGTTAACCAATGTGCCTTAGCCCGTTGGGCAGCCCAAGTACATTCATCCTTAATCAGATTAGTATATTTATTTCTGATGTCCACTGACTCCCTTACTAAAGCAACATTAAAGGGGTCCATTTCAAAGAAATGTCTTCTTGTTCCTTTTTTTGTGAAGGAAATCTGATTTTGAAGGGATGAAGAAGTCCATTGTTATTTTTTGAGCACTAATTTTGTGATCTAAATATTTTTTAGAAGCACAAAAAGAGGATCACCAAAGGTAAATGTTTTCCAAGCAGAATTGACCACCTTAAGGAAGTCCATGTGGGAACTCCAATAATTCCTAAAACAAAATCTTGGCGAGTTACGGAAGATTGTTTATAAATATGGTTAAAGGAGAGTGGTGGATGATAAAGGTGGAGAGGATTTATAATAAGAGGAAGGGAAAGTATTAATCCACATGGAGTTGCAAAGTACTCTATCAATCTTAGTAAAGATAGGTTATCGCCTTGGAGATTAGACCAAGTATAAAACAAACCATGCTAGGGAGGTCTAGCAAACCACAAACCGAATACAATCTAAATCTATCATTTTACTAGTCGATTAGGATTGCCCCTAATTTCTCTTAACAGAAATGATACAATTGAAGTCCCTTGAATAATCCAAGGAGAATTCATTGAAGAAGCTATAGCATGCAAAGCATTCCAAAGAGCTCTTCTATCTCTGGGATTGTTATGACCATAAACAAAAGTAATAAAAATTCGATATGCCATTTTTCTCGACAGAACCATGAATAAATTGTGCATCCTTTGAAATAGTCTTGAAAGATAAATTATCTGAATTCCACTTAATCCATATTCTACCACCTGGACAACTATCAAAATTTTCAAAGCATTCCTCAGAAGAAAACAATATAAGTTTCTTAGATAAGAGACCATTATTCAACGAGAGTAGATAACTTTGTTTCAAGGAGACAAAGAAGGTCAAGGTTTAGATCCTTAAAGATTCTTTTGCAATCATATGCCTTGACAAGGAGTCCACGAACATTCCAAAGACCCTATCTTAGGATTCATGGACACGGTGAATAATCGTTACCCTTTCTTTTGGACATAGCTTTATGGCTATGCCCATTGTGTTTCAATGTTGACTTGGATTGATCAATGGCACACTTTTGCTCGGGATTTATGCCCGTAGATTGAGATTGAGACCATGGAGAAGCAAAGAGGATCGGGTAATAACCCCAATGGATGTAGAATTGGGGATTTCGTTGTATAAGTTGAGGAAGGATATCCCTAATAGCGTATAGGAAGAGGTGATATGGATTTTCTTCTTGATGGAGAGTGAACATCTAATTAAGGTCATTGATGGGGATTATTTCGAGGGTTCTAGATTGAGGGATGGTGGTAATTTGAGTTGAGAGAGATGAAGAATCCTTACAGGGATGCACGAAGAGCTCGGACAGTGAAGTGCTTAAGGGGTATTCGAGGACCCGACCACTGTGTCTAGAAAGGTCTTTTCGTGGTTGAGAGGACAAGAGTTATCATGAGAAGGAAGAACATCTAGAACAAGCCTTTGACTTCCAGTCAAAAAGTATATCTTGATGAAATTTGCTGCTGTTTAAATTCAAGGAGACAGAATCAGGCAGAGGAGATGAAGGGGTAACTTGAACAGGACTCTAGAAAATGTTATCCTCAATTTAGAAGATTGTCAACGAGGGATACCAATAGAGCTTGCAACTTTAGAGAAACCCGCATCATTCCAACGGCAAAGAGGGAAATTCGGCAATTTAATCCAAATAGAAATTTCTAAAATGTGCTCTTTTGAAGGTCGAAAATCCCACGACCATTTTTGAAAGATAAATGGCCTTCCAAAAAAAACACGGACCATGATCCCATACCATCTCATAATCTTGAACAAGTAAATTTAAAAAGAAAAAAATCCCCTTCAAGAGATAACAAATCTAGCCCCCCTTTGAAAACCCATTTCCTTTTAATAGCCGTAAGGAGAGATCCATAGAAAGGGCGTTTCCCAATCTCGTGTCCAACTAGAGAAAGGGACCAGTCCCTCTGGCCTTCTTGTAGTTCAGATTCGGAAAAGCAGATTTCATTAGACGAAAGAGGAACATATGATAATGCAACAGACTTGCTTTTCTCGTTTTGGGACATAAGCAATTCTTTCCAATTGCAAGAAATAGGGGTTGTTGGTCTCTGTGTTCCCACAGACAAAAGAGTCGAAGATTGAGGAGGGGCACCCAATACAGATTGAGAAACATATGGAGTAAGAAGAGGGAAATTAGCGGAGAAGCCCCCTTCGGAATCCATTTTGAAGGAGAGAATTTGGTTGGATTATAGGAAGCCTATTCCACTGAGAACTCAATCAAATCACCCAATTAAGTTTGCAGCAATAGCTGAGACACCAAGATTTTCTTGGGCATAGGCTGATTAATTGCATCTTAGGCGGGATGCTACTCGCCATAGGCCTATGCTGGCTTCTTGGCTTCCACAAGCGCTAAGATATAGCACTAAAAGAACAGTAGATAGCAACTGAAAATTAATGTCTCAATATAAAATTAATATTTCATGATGAGATGAATCTACCATTTTTAAGAACTAATTTGATCTGCTTTCCTACTACAAATGATGAGTGAGCTTAATTTGATGTCATCGGAGCTCCTGCACAGTTCTGAATATATAAAACCGTTTACTCAAACATTAATCTTGAATAATAAGTTCAAACAAGTACCTCACATGATTAGAAATTCATTAATGTTTGTGCAAAGAAATATGCATAGAGCTAAGAAAACCTGCAAGTAGAGTGTTTTCAAGCTTCAACAAAAATTATTTATTCTTGTGTATATCAAAATTTCGGGATAATTTTGAAGTCAACTTCACTTTATTTTCACCTTAACATTTCTAAAATTACTATTAATAGTTGTAGTGTAAATTAATGCATGTAAACAAGCAATATATATATATATATAAACTTAGATTAGTACAAGCTGCACTAGCCCAGTGTCTTCCGCCATTCATTTTCATAATTTCAGGCTCTATTCTCCCAACTCTATTCTGATCTACCCCCTCAGCCTCCTCTTGACCATGCCTAGGATAGTTAATAACAACTAGCAACTAGTGACCTGCTTCCACCCTTTTTCCCTCTCGGAAAGTAAAGATTTTCTCCAAGTAGACTTGATGATAAGATAAGATGAGGGTGTATGATGATACATGATTTGATAGGTTCCATAGAAAAAGTTGTTGCTACCATACACAATATGATGACCAGTTGTATTGCTTATAGTGATTCATTGATGAGGACAAGTGTTAGATCAAGACAACTTGTGACTGTAAGATTTCGAACAACCGAACTTCTTCCAAAAACTTAGAGCAAAGTAAGTGAAATGAAGAATTTATAGCATTTGCACTATGGAACAACTCAAGTACCTCAATCCTCAGGTTCCTAAAAGATGCAAATATTTTAGCTATGACAATGATTGATGTAACAAAGAAAAATGTAGGTATGCATAATTCTATAGTGTCTCATAGGATAGTTGGAGAGAGATTGACATCATTGGAATACCATGGACAAATGCCAAGTTAAATTTTGAATTTAATTTTAGGAGAAAATAATCTTTAATTAAAATGGTAAATAGCAGAAATCACAAAGCAAGAAAAAAATAAAGTGCAATAAAATAAATAGAAAGGTAATAAGCATAGATTTTATGTGGCTACCAAAATCTCAAATTGGGCAATGTCTATGCTTAGTCACCCCGACTAAGATTACAATATCTCACATAAATAACTTACAATAAATACTCTTCTTTGATAGGGCAAGTACAACCCCTACAACAACCTCATACTCTCATATAACAAGATGAGTACAACCTATAGAATAATCACTCACTCTCCTACAACGAGTCAAGTGCAATTTCAACTAAAAATACTTTTAAAGCACAAAAATTGCAACAACTGCAAATTTAGACATAATCAATTCCCAAATATACTCAAACAAAATGGTGATCTTACAAAACAAAAATTGATCACCTTACAACAATAAACAATTTGCAATTAAATTTGACAAGGCAAAATAGCACACTTTTTTTAAGCAAAGCTAAAATTTGATAAAATTGCTCACTTGGATTTAATGAGAAATAACAAATTAATTTTCTCAAAATATTTTTATCAAAATGTTTATCTAAATGAAAGTAATAGACTAATGCAAAAATAATTCTAAAATAAATAAACAATAATCTATTATGCAACAAATTAAATTTCAGCAAAGATTAATTTGATTTCAAAACAAATTACACATAAATAATTTTGCACCAAAATTCTTTTTTTCATAAGTATGGAGCAATGAAATTAGCAAAATAAATTTGTTATTTGGGATAAATTTCAATTACTCAAAGCTAAAAAAATAAAAATGCAAGTCATTGTAATGTTATAAATCTTCATTGATAAATGATTGTATTTCATATTGTCAAATGAATGACAAACTCTAGTAGCAAAATGGATGATTGTATTTTATTTGTACTGATATAATATCATCTTGAAGTCATATATAGATATATATGTACACATACGCCCACCCCTCACACAGCCCCCCTCTCTAAAATTTTAGAATTTAGTTGTTAAGATCTTTAAGCAAAATAAAATTCAATTAATTTATTATTTTTATTTGTCATTTATATTTTTTTATTCATAACAAACACATAAAAGTATTTTATTTTTTTTCCAAAATTTTAGGGTTAAATT
>CM038216.1:172925256-173076600 GCA_021442155.1 Cymbidium sinense | reverse complement strand
GAAAGTCAACATCTAGTAGATCCAAATATGAATTCCTATAAAATGTCCACCGTAGCCAACATAAAGGTAAGCAGGTCCTTGCGTGCTTCTGCCCCCTGCAAAATGTGGATGTAATATGTGACTGTACAGGATCGTGGTATACCACATTGGGCTCTAGATGTCTCCCGATCAGCTCATCGCAACAATCAGGCCAAGATAGCCATCGTCTCCCCTCCCCAATCACTGTAGGTCCTATGATAGGTGGCCCGTCAATCTGTACTCCTAGAATCATAGCCACGTCCTGCAGCGTAACTGTCATCTCACCAACTGCGAAATGAAATGTGTTCGTCTGTGGTGACCAGCGCTCAACTAAGGCTGTAAGCAGGTGGTGATCAAGCCTGATATAATGCAGCTGTGAAACACAGTCTAAGCCAGCATCACACAGTCCATCCATAAATGCAGGCAATTTGGCCACTCCACGAACATCGATGGGTGCGGCCTCAAGAACGTCGCGCACAATGAATTAATGATTTCATGAAAATGGCATTTAGAGTATAATAGCTTTGACAAATAATAAAACTTATTAGATGGGTGCGTGCCACATATACGCCACACAACGATCTCTGTCTTTGGGGTGTACCTCTGGTGGTGCGGGCCCGTAGTCTACGGGAGGCTCCTCGGTGCGGCGTCTACGCCGACGTCTGCATGCTCCTCCTTCCTAATATGTAGACAACTCTAAATTTTTCATTCCAAAGGAATGTAAGCCCAACGTCTTATCCGTTCAACATGTGAACATCTATTATTCAATGTGAACACCCTCATTTGCCATGTGAACAAATTCATATCCATTTTCCATGCAAACAACCCTAAATTTTTGAATTCCAAAAGGATGTAAGCTCACCATTCTTTTCATTCAGCATGTGAACATCAATTTGTTTTCCATGCGAGCATTCCATAATTTGTTCACCACACTAACAAAATCATATTTGTCCATCATATAGAAGGCAACCCATAGCTACTAATCAAATTCTCTGGACACTACGACTATGTCCCTCTGATATTGGTAGGCTTGAATAACATAATCCCAGAATGAGGGAACCATCAGATCTTCATCGGGATTACACTCCTATTTCCTACAGTCATCTATATCACACACACCTCTAAGACACAAATGCATATCAAATAGATATGTTGTTTCCAATCTTAATCGAGAGTGCTTTCTTACTGTAGTAAGAGGGGTAATTAACTATGGAGATTTGCATCCATAGGAAGTAGAACCCACATCAAAATAATTCTTAACTTAAACATTAGAGGAAATCTGGTTGAATATATATCAATCTGCCTCATGAAAAAAAATATACTCCCACCCATCCCATAAAGATGGTGAAGCGCATCCTTAAATATGTTTTTTCAGAGCAATTACGTTTACAAAAATATAAATATGCTAATAGTGGTATCTTTAAAGCGTTGTTAAATATTATACATGTAATGTCAAACTTCAAGAATTAAATATAAAAATTATAATTACAATATATATATATATATATATATATATATATATATATATATATATATATATATATATATATATATATACAGCCTTGGCAATCATGTCACACTTCTTAAATGATTCTATATTCTATATAATGCTTCTTTGATATATAACATGAGTGTCTAATTTGTCTGCCTTCAGTACTAATACTTATAAGAATTAATAGAGGATGAATCAATCAAATTTTTTAAATAAATGTTTTTTTTCCTATAATAGATTAATCTTAAGATTAAAAGCATTTGCATTAGAATCAAAATAAATGGAAGTGTAAGAATGGAAGATAAATTAATCATTCACCTTATTATTCAATCAAATTTAATTTATTGAATTAATTCATTTGCCTAAGATTAATTTAAATTGAATTTTATTTTCAATCAACCAAAAAATCATTCCAACGATTAATTAGTTGATGTGATGGCTATTTTTATGCGTGTGCCCAAGAGACATTCATGTAATGATAAAGGCACACTAATAAAATATTTTCAATATGATCATTTAGGTAAAGATATATCATAGAAAGCATAATATTCTTTCCTTTTTTTTTTCTTTTATTCAATAACTATGTTTTTGTAGGCACATTGAGTGAATTTAATGACAACTCACCCATAGACTCTTATAAACAATGACACTAAACTAAGACTTTGTAATTATACCCAAAGCTTCCAAACATTAGGTTAAAGTAAGCTGCATTATGGTAACTATAATTACAATTTTTAGTTAACAATGAAAGTAAATCTTTGAATTATTGGCCTAATATGGGTTGACATAACTGAAAGAGAGGAGCTGAAAAAAAAATAAGAGTAAAAAAATTAAATTGAATTACTTTTCACCAACTTGTTTGATTAATAAGAAAATTTTAAAATTAATTAATTGTTATTTTTATATTCATGCACAATTTTTTTTTTGAGGGGTCACTACTCGCAATTTAAGCATATTCTAACCTTATTCATTGAGACTTAATACTAACATTAAGTGTTTTAATTTTTTTAATTAGATAATATTTAAAAAAAGATAAACATATATAGATAAAAAATTACAATTGATGATGTTAATTCTACATAGTGTTGAATAATTATATCATCAATTCTATCTAATATATATTTCTCAATATAAGAAACCAAACGATCAATCATCTATTAATTTATAATTATATCACGTTCTCAATTTCTCATAATATTCATAACAAAAGAACAATATTTCAATACTTGTTGTAGTAAGTGTAGAGTCAATGATAATTTAACATATATATATATATATATATATATATATATATATATATATATATATATATATATATATATATATATATATGATATGTATAATTATATATATTCCTCTCTTTTGATCCTTTTTAAGCAAATATTCTAATATCTATTAAGAATAAAAATTATTCATTATATCAAATATCAAAAGTATAAGTTTTTAATTGATTATCTATAATCATTAAATCTACTAATATATAATCAATTGGATACAATCATTATATTTATAATGTAAAAAATTAGGTTTATATCACCCTCATTTTAATAATTATATATATTATCCTATTAATTATTATTATTTATTATATAAATAAATTTAACCTAAAATTTTGGAAAAAAAAAAATACTTTTATTTGTTTGTTATGAATAAAAAATATAAATGACAAATAAAAATAATAATTTAATTGAATTTTATTTTGCTTAAAGATCTTAACAACTAAATTCTAAAATTTTCGAGAGGGGGGCTGTGTGAGGGGTGGGTGTATGTGTACATATATATCTATATATGACTTCAAGATGATATACAAATAAAATACAATCATTCATTTTGCTACTAGAGTTTGTCATTCATTTGACAATATGAAATACAATCATTTATCAATGAAGATTTATAACATTAGAATGACTTGCATTTTTATTTTTTTAGCTTTGAGTAATTGAAATTTATCCCAAATAACAAATTTATTTTGCTAATTTCATTGCTCCATACTTATGAAAAAAGAATTTTGGTGCAAAATTATTTATGTGTAATTTGTTTTGAAATCAAATTAATCTTTGCTGAAATTTACTTTGTTGCATAATAGATTATTGTTTATTTATTTTAAAATTATTTTTGCATTAGTCTATTACTTTCATTTAGATAAACATTTTGATCAACAAAATATTTTGAGAAAATTAATTTGTTATTTCTCATTAAATCCAAGTGAGCAATTTTATCAAATTTTAGCTTTGCTTAAAAAAGTGTGCTATTTTTGCCTTGTCAAATTTAATTGCAAATTGTTTATTGTTGTAAGGTGATCAATTTTTGTTTGTAAGATGGCCATTTTGTTTGAGTTTATTTGGGAATTGATTATGTCTAAATTTGCAGTTGTTGCGATTTTTGTGCTTTAAAAGTACTTTTAGTTGGGATTGCACTTGACTCGTTGTAGGAGAGTGAGTGATTATTATAAAGGTTGTACTCATCTTGTTGTATGAGAGTATGAGGTTATTGTAGGGGTTGTACTTGCCCTATCAAAGAAGAGTATTTATTGTAAGTTATTTATGTGAGATATTGTAATCTTAGTCGAGGTGACTAAGCATAGACATTAATTTGATTTTTTTTGAGCCACATAAAATCTTATGCTTATTATCTTTCTATTTATTTTATTGCACTTTATTTTTTTCTTGCTTTGTTTTGCTATTTACCATTTTAATTAAAGATTATTTTCTCTAAAATTAAATTCAAAATTTAACTTTGCATTTGTCCATGGTATTCCAATGATGTCAATCTCTCTCCAACTATCCTATGAGACACTATAGAATTATGCATACCTACATTTTTCTTTATTACATCAATCATTGTCAGTCAAATAGCTAAAATATTTGCATCTTTTAGGAACCTGAGGATTGAGGTACTTGAGTTGTTCCATAGTGTAAATGCTATAAATTCTTCATTTCACTTACTTTGCTCTAAGTTTTGGAAGAAGTTGATTGTTCAAATCTTACAGTCCAAGTTGTCTTGATCTAACACTTGTCCTCATCAATGAAGCAATACAACAATACATCATATTGTGTATGGTAGCAACAACTTTTTCTACATCAAGTCTACTTGGAGAAAATCTTTACCGAGAGGAAAAGGGTGGAAGCAGGTCACTAGGCATGGTCAAGAGGAGGCTGAGGGGGTAGATCGGAATAGAGTTGGGAGAATAGAGCCTGAAATTATGAAAATGAATGGCGGAAGACACTGGGCTAGTGCAGCTTGTACTCATCTAAGTTTATATATATATATATATATATATATATATATATATATATATATATATATATATATATATATATATATAGTATATATATATATATATATATATATGTTAAGGTGCATTAATTTACACTACAACTATTAATAGTAATTTTAGAAATGTTAAGGTGAAAATAAAGATGAAGTTGACTTCAAAATATATTTTGATACACACAAGAATAAATAATTTTTTGTTGAAGCTTGAAAACACTCTACTTGCAGGTTTTCTTAGCTCTATGCATATTTCTTTGCACAAACATTAATGAATTTCTAATCGTGAGGTACTTGTTTGAACTTATTATTCAAGATTAATGTTTGAGTAAACGGTTTTATATATTCAGAACTGTGCAGGAGCTCCGATGACATCAAATTAAGCTCTCATCATTTGTAGTAGGAAAGCGGATTAAATTAGTTCTTAAAAATGGTAGATTCATCTCATCATGAAATATTAATTATATTGAGACATTAATTAGTTGCTATCTACTGTTCTTTTAGTGCTATATCTTGCGCTTGTGGAAGCCAAGAAGCCAGCATAGGCCTATGGCAGTAGCATCCCTAAGATGCAATTAATCAGCTATGCCCAAGAAAATCTTGGCGTCTCAGTTGTTGCTACAACCTTAATTGGGTGATTTGATTGAGTTCTCAGTGGAATAGGCTTCCTGTAATCCAACCAAATTCTCTCCTTCAAAATGAATTCAAGGGCTTCTCCATTTCCCTCTTCTTACTCCATGTTTCTCAATCTGTATTGGGTGCCCTCCTCAATCTTGACTCTTTTTAATGGGAACACAGAGACCAACAACCCCTATTTCTTGCAATTGGAAAGAATTGCTTATGTCCCAAAACGAGAAAAGCAAGTCTGTTGCATTATCATATGTTCCTCTTTCTTCTAATGAAATCTGCTTTTCCAAATCTGAACTACAAGAAGGCTAGAGGGACTGGTCCCTTTCTCTAGTTGGACACGCGATTGGGAAACGCCCTTTCTATGGATCTCTCCTTGCGGCTATTAAAAGGAAATGGGTTTTCAAAGGAGGGCTGGATTTGTTATCTCTTGAAGGGGATTTTTTTCTTTTTAAATTTATTTGTTTTGAAGATTATGAGATGGTATGGGATCATGGTCCGTGTTTTTTAAATGGAAGGCCATTTATCTTTCAAAAATGATCGTGGGATTTTCGACCTTCAAAAGAGCACATTTCAGAAATTCCTGTTTGGATTAAATTGCTGAATTTCCCTCTTTGTTGTTGGAATGATGGGGTTTCTCTAAAGTTGCAAGCTCTGTTGGTATCCCTCTGTTGACAATAACTCAGGATAACATTTCCAGTGTTCAAGTTACCCCTTCATCTCCTACTTGTCTCCAATTTAAAACGGCAAATTTCATCAAGATATACTTTTTGTGAGTTCTAGATGTTCTTCCTTCTCTGATAACTCTTGTCCTCTTAACCACGAGAAAAGATTTGTTTCTAGGGGAGCTAGTGGTCCCTTATACTGCTCGCTGTCCCGAAGCTCTTGGGCATCCTAATAATTCTTCATCTCTCTCAACTCAAATTACCACCATCCCTCAATCTAGAACCCTCAAAATAATCCCCATCAATGACCTTGATGTGTTCACTCTCCATGAAGAAAATCCTGATATCACCTCTTCCAGCCCTTCTGCTATTAGGGATATCCTTCCTCAACCTGATATTCTTATACAACCTGAAATCCCCAATTCTACATCCATTGGGGTTATTACCCGATCCTCTCTGTTCTCAGCTGGTCGCAATCTCGAAATCTCTAACAATATTCTAAATCACAGCAGAAAAGAACATTGATCAATCCAAGTCAACATTGACAATGGGCATAGCCATAAAGCTACGTCCAAAAGTAAGTAACGATTATTCATGTCCATGAATCCTAAGATAGGGTCTTTGGAATGTTTGGACTCCTTTGGCCACTATGATTGCAAAAGAATCATTAAGGATCTAAACCTTGACCTTCTTTGTCTCCTTGAAACAAAGTTATATACTCTTTTCGTTGAATAATGGTCTCTTATCTAAGAAACTTATATTGTTTTCTTGATGAATGCTCTGACAATTTTGATAGTTGTCCAGGTGGTAGAATATGGATTAAGTGGAATTCGATAATTTATCTTTCAAGATTATTTCAAAGGATGCACATTTTATTCATGGTTTACAGAGAAAAATGGCATATCTGAATTTTTTATTACTTTTGTCTATGGTCATAACAATCATGCAGATAGAAGGGCTCTTTGGAATGCTTTGCATGCTATAGCTTCTTCAATGAATTCTCCTTGGATTATTCAAGGGGACTTCAATTGTATCATTTCCTGTAAAGAGAAATTAGGGGGCAATCCTAATCCGACTAGTAAAATGATGGATTTCATAGATTGTATTCAGGATTGTGGTTTGCTGGACCTCCCTAGCACTGATTTGTTTTATACTTGGTCTAATCTCCAAGCTGATAACCCTATCTTTACTAAGATTGATAGAGTACTTTGCAACTCCATGTGGATTAATACTTTCCCTTCCTCTTACTATAAATCCTCTCCACCTTTATCATCCAACCACTCTCCTTTAACCAAATTTATAAACAATCTTGGTAACCCTCAAGATTTTGTTTAGGAATTATTGGAGTTCCCACATGGACTTCCTTGAGGTGGTCAATTCTGCTTGGAAAACATTTACCTTTGGTGATCCTCTTTTTGTGCTTCTAAAAAAGATTCAGATCACAAAATTAGTGCTAAAAAAACAACAATGGACTTCTTCATCCCTTCAAAATTAGATTTCCTTCACAAAAAAGGAACAAGAAGACATTCTTCTTCACCTTGAAATGGACCCCTTTAATGTTGCTTTAGTAAGGGAGTCAGTGGACATCAGAAATAAATATACTAATCTGATTAAGGATGAATGTACTTGGGCTGCCCAACGGGCTAAGGCACATTGGTTAACCTCTTCTGATGATGACATTAAATTTTTATACTGCTCAATCAAAGACCGGCAAAACTCTAATAGAATTCAAAGCCTTCAGATAGATAGTGGAATTATAACTGAAACTACCTCTATAGAAAATGAGATTTGTAATTACTTCTCTAACCTCTTTAACTGCAGGAGGTCTAGGGTAACTACCTTTTCTAACCTTCCAATTGGTGAAAGAGTTTTCTTATGCAAGCAAATGAGTTGATTCTTGATATTTCAGATAAGGAAATTTCTGAGGCTTTGTTTAGTTTCGATGACAACAAATCTCCTGGTCCAGATGGGTTTAATGCAAAATTTTTCAAGGCCAGTTGGAATATCAACGACAAGCAGTTTCTTTTGGCTGCTCATCATTTTTTTAAAACCGAGAATCTCCCTCCTCCTTTTAAACATACTCTCATTACTTTGATCCCAAAAGTGAAGCATTCTAATATTCTGTCTGATTACAGGCCGATTTCATTGTGCAATACCTTTTATAAAGTTGTGGCAAAGGTGATTGCAAATAAACTTAAAAAGGTTCTTCCTAATATTACTCATAAGGCTCAGTCTGCTTTTATCAAAGGGAGAGATATATTAGATAATATTGCTCTAGCTCATGAAATCAGTTTTGATCTCCTATCTAGACAACACGGCAACAAGTTTATAGCAAAACTTGATATTCGAAAAGCTTTTGACCTTATCAACCGCCAGACCCTTCTTCATAGGATGACCCAAAAAGGTTTCCCTCAACATTTTTTTAAAATGGATAGAAGCTTGTATTTGTGATATCCCTTATTCTGTGGTCTTAAATGGTGGGATCAAAGGTTATTTTGGCTCCTCCAATGGTCTTAGACAAGGTTTCCCCCTATCACCTTTCTTGTTTTTCCATAGTTATAGATACTTTTTCTTGTTTAATTGAAGAACAAGTTTCATTGGGTTTGTTCTCTCCTGCATTGGGTGGAAATTGTGCAATCTCTCATTTACTATTTGCAGATGATCTTATAGTTTTGGGTTCTGCTAATAGACAAACTATTAACTCTCTCAATCGCTCTCTTACTTTTTTTTGGTGAATAACCTTGGCTTAACAGGACAAGTCAATTATTTATTTTTCCAAATACTTTAATCATATTGATCCCCTTTGCATTAGAATGTTAATCTTTGTAGTTTTCCACTTAAGTATTTGGGTATTCCTATTAACTGGAAGTTTAAAATCTATCATTTCTCGACTCTCTTTGATAAGCTTTATAGGTTGGAGGGTGGAAGAGTAAGATGTTGTCTTATGGGGAGATTCCATCTTCGGGCTAAGGTAAATGGGTGCTTGTCTTATTGGTTTAGATCAATTTCTATTCTAAGGTGCATTTTAAAAAAGGTATCCTCTATTATGGCCAACTTCTTTTTTATCCTGCGGTGAAGAGCGTAAACTACACTTGATTTCTTGGGCAAAGACTGCTCTCCCTCGAGGCTGGGGAAGTATTGGGCTTTATTCTGCAGCTACACTTAATTCTTTGTGTAAAATTAAATGTATGTGGAGATATCTAAATAATGCCTCTCAATTTGCTGAATGGTGCCGTGGCAAATATATTTCACTTTGAAGGAGATGGATCTCTCCTTTATGGAGAGATTTAAAAGTTTGTGCTTCTAGATTTCGTCGGATGATCTCTTTAAACGTTGATGATAAATCGCCACATTCACTTTACTTCGACCCTTGGTGCAATGGTTTATCCTTGTATGAAATAATGGGGAATGAATCTTTTTCTGTTTTTGACAAACCGCTTAATTCTAGACTAAATCCGATCTTCTTAAATGGTATTGTATTTATCCCGGTTGAGTTGCATACCGATTCTCTTGTCTAGTTTTTTTTAAATCTCCAACATGCAAAGCATTGTGTTTTTTGGGATAAAGTGCCAAAACTTACCTCTAAGCTTATGCTTAAAGCTTTGTTTCAGGATATTCCAAAGGTGAATTGGCATAAAGAAGTATGGTTTAAAGGTTATGCCCTTAATTATGCGATTCTTTGTTGGATGGCATTGCTTAAAGGGCTTAAGACATCTGATCTGTTTCAAGCAAGAGGATTAGGCTCTACACATCTTTGCTATTTTTGCAAAGTGAATCTGGAATCTCACTCACACCTTTTCTTTGAATGTTATGAATCTATGACTTTGTTAAGAAAGCTCTTACCTTACAGCAACCACCTACTTATGCATGTCACTTTACCATTATTAAGATTGAAACAAGTAATGTGGTAAATAAGGTTTTGCTAGATTATGTTTCTTAATCATTGCTGTTTCTGTTTATGTTATCTGGAAGGAAAGGAACTCTCATTTTTTTAAGAAGGTGGAAAAATCTTCTTTTTGGATGGAGAGTCAGATCATAAATATTGTAACACATAAGTTGAGAAGATGGGTTTTTAAGGACCATTGGCCTAACAACATTGTTTGGTAACTTTTACAGTGGAAGCAGAATAATAACTCTTAAGTTTGGTTGCTCAGCTGAATGTATTCTTATTTCATATCTTTTGTTTTTACTGGAAGGACGATGATGATGTGTGGGGCTTGCTCTATTATGGTAAATTGGATGCTTTCGATAGATACACAAAGGATGGCTAAGTTGTAACCTGGACCTTTTGTTTTGCTAGTTTCTCAGCAGCTCAAGATGAATAAATTTCTATGCTTTTGGGTTCAAGGATGGCAACTTTAGCAACCGGCGATAATTTTCAGTTAGCAGGCCTTCATCCTCAAGTGGATGTTTTTGTATTCTGAGTCCTTCTTTTTATCTTTTTTCTAGCTTCTTTTTCTGTTAGTCTTCATCTCTGCCCTCTTTATTAGTTTTTTGCTTAGTTTTTCTCTAGTTCTTGTTTAGTCCTTTCTGGATTACTTCTGTCCATGTATATGTAAACTCTTTTGGAATGAAATTGGGGTTCTCCCCCTCACATTTTCCTAAAAAAAAAAAAAAAAAAAAAAAATCCAACCAAATTCTTTGTCGTTGAGACACAAATTTCCTGATCCTGATTGAAAGAAAAAAATGCAGAATAATAATTCAAATTTTTTTATAGAAAGGTACAGAATTCAATAAAACATACAAATGAAGGTCCTCACTTATTTCAACTTCATTTTCCACATAAACCTTTTCTATATAAGTACCGAAGAATAAAAACAAAAAATGGCCCGTTTTCTTGCAATATTTAATGAGTAAATTGAGAGATTTGTAATGTGTCAAAATTGACTTTGGATGTATATTCACGCCAACAATTAGATCTAGCAAGACTTCTTAACAAAGACAAAACTAATATAATATTGTTTAAATTCTCATTAAAAAAATATTAGTGCTTATTTTTTTGAAAAAAATTTCATGTACATCAGGAAATGAGCAAAAAAATGATAATAATATGATTTTAAAAACTATACAAACAACTCTTTGATTAGTGTGATCCAGGAGCAAAATTGTTGTTACATAGAACTGATCATAATTTATCATTGAATTTTAACTTTTGAAGAATTGACAAGTTCAAATACTAAGCAAATTTTATCTTTTTAATTTTGATTGAATAGCTAGAAATAAAAGATTTAAGTTAGAGTTTGAAAATTTTAATTTAAAATTATATTCAAAATATCCTAGAGTGAAGTATGATAAATTATAATATTGTATACTAAATTAGTGAAAAATATCAATATTACATCATTATTATAACATTTAAATCACATTAACATAATTCTAATATTTATTAAATCATGTGGTTTAACATCTAATTAATATCAGGCAAAATATTGAACTTTGACATCTAATTAATATCAGGCTAAAATATTGAACTTTGAATTTCTTCTTTATTTGATTCAATGTTTATTCCGATTTCAAAATTTTGAATGAAACATCTAAATATTATCCAAATGTCAAACAATTTACATTAAAAAAATGAAAAATATCTATTCTTTGGATCTTATTTTAAACAACAACCAACATAAATGAATCTTAGAAATATTATAATCAGCTTGAATATTTGAGTTATTTAAGTCTCCTAACCCTAACAGCTATATCCAACTTTAGCATCAAAAATATCCATATAAGTATTTATTGATGGTTATAAATAAAATAGCATGCTTTCGTTTGACCTTCAGCAATGAATAAACCATGTTACTTATTCATTTTTTGATGCCTCATCTTGCTCTAAATTTCTAGATGAATTGACTGCAAATAAATAAAATATAAAAACTTTAAAATATTCTCTGCACATTTCCGGTGAGCAAAAGCCAAATCACCATTGCAAGAACAACCCAACACAATTGGGATGCCCAATTCCTGGCTATAAGTCTCTAAATTGATAGAGCAAATCCTACAATCCTTCTCAGAATCTAAATCGCAGTTGTTTCTGCATGCCTTTTGAACGCCATCTTTCTCAACATTGGATGCTGTTGGAAGAAGCAATGCCCAGAAGGAAAATTTGATTCATTAATTGAATTACAACGCTTTTCATCAGCATTAGGTAAGTTTATACCAACAAAATACTCATATTGAGGGTGTCTCTCTTCTAACGAAGCCATTTGTATAAGTAACTAAGAAGGACAGCCTTTAAATCAATTGGTATCTCAAGCCAGTAAATTATAAATCAGAAAGAAAAAAAAATTTCAGAAAGCCAAAAAAAGAAACCAAACAAAAGAATAATAAGGATCTTTCTTTTCATAGAACTACCTCCAAAGAGTGTCACTTCTTTGAAAGCTCATTGGTAAATTCTTAGAAGAGAACCAAGAAATCTCAGTAAGTCATCAAATCAATGTATAGTTTTCGAAAGGAGGGGGAATAATCGAAAGACCACAAATTTGGACAGATAGGAGTTGGGAATCACTTGGCTTCTCTCCTCACAAAACAGTTTCACAATTCACGAAAGAGAAAGTAGCAAAAGAGAAATAAGATTACGAAAGAATCGCTAATCCTTGTAAAGATAAAGGAAAGAAAGAAATCAATGTCCTCGGTTTGTATTTTGTCCAAAATGGACGATAGAGTGGGCAGGTGATGCAAAGGTGGAAAGACGGAAGGCTTATTTATAACATTTGAGGAAGAAAGAATTACAGTGATAGGATTTACATAGAAAACAACCTACAAAATTGATAATGCTACCGCGATGTGTGTGTGTGGCTATATATATATATATAAAGGAGAGAGAGAGAGAGAGAGAAAGAGTGGTAAGACGACAAAGTCTGATTCATGAATAAGTAATTTTTTTTCGGGCGTTGACTGTATTTTATCATAATTTAGATTAAACGTAGCAGTCAACATTATAGAGTTTTCCAATCATCGAGCAGCATTCTCTACCCGTACAAAATGTATCTTGTTAGTTTACAAAACTACCCATTTAATCATCTGTTGAATAATGTTTTTTATTTCTAATCGCTTAGTAAGAAAATATAAAATATTAAAAATTAATAGGCTAATGTGTTTGATTATAGACTGACTGTGAGAAGTAGAAGCTCGCGATTTTTTTTTTCCACATTTACATTTAGGTTCAAATATTCAACGTTTATATTA
Organism: Cymbidium sinense; assembly: GCA_021442155.1. NCBI lineage: Eukaryota > Viridiplantae > Streptophyta > Magnoliopsida > Asparagales > Orchidaceae > Cymbidium > Cymbidium sinense. Next base: position 173,063,346 of record CM038216.1, on the reverse strand, counting down.
ATTCACTAAGATATATGATTGAAGTCCCTTCTAAGCTAGTGACTTGTTGGGAGAAGATTCTAAAAAAATTCATAGCAAATTTAAAACGAAACAAATAAAATCAAAAGAGTAAGAAGAATATCATAATTTATATGAGAAACTCAAAAAATGGAAAAAAATCACTAGTCACACCACACTGAAAAATTCACTATGAACAAAAATTGTATAAATTACTCTTTACTTAATTCTCACTAGCAATCTCCATATTTCTCTCATTCTAGAGTACTTACAGTTCACTTTCAATTATAAGATAATGAAGAAAACTACTCCTAAAATTATAGAAAACTATTTAAAAATAGACTCTATTGCTTTGTAGCGTGTGGCATGCGAAAGTAATGCCTAGGTTTTGTGCACGTATTCAAATGTCACAAAAATGAACTCCATTTGGCTCTTTTGCATGGTTCTAGCATCACAAAGTAATTTCTATTGCATCATGGCGTTAACTCAACTCTTCTATCTTTGTGACGGAATTCCATGAATCCTGGTGCCAAGGTGTTGGTTTCTTTGTCTTTGAAACCATTTCTTTGTTTCACAACTCAATCGATGAAATTAAAGATTGAGTCGACAAAACATCCCTGATTGATCGCCACAATTAGGCCTACAAAATAATATGACCATATATAAAATGAGGGAGCATCTATAAAAGAGGTTGTGATTAGAGCAATATGAACTAGTGATGTCTTTTGCTACTAACCTATGTGCATAAATAGTCTTCAAACCAGATTCATCAAATGGTATCAAAACAAGATGTTCTTCTCATATATTCAAAATTTAATCACATTTTAATTCTTTCATGCAAGTTTTTTTCCTCCATATATTCAAATGTATTTCAATCAAATTTAGTGGAGGGCTTTGCAAAACTCAACTCAAGTAAAAGAGTTATCGCTTTCTTATGTATATATCTTCCTCCATCTATAGAAATATTTTATTTCATTCATGTTTCCATAATTTAGCATCAATACAATACAAAATAAAGGGTAAAAGAAGATTACATCTAACTTTCTAGATTCTAAGAAATAGTGACTTTTCGTGAAAAATAGGATAAAATTTAAGTATTTTCCTCAAAATTTAATGATGATAAAATTTAAAGTTCTAAAATTAATTTGATATTGATATAGCATAAAAATTAATTGATCATTCCTATTAAAATAAAATAAAAATTCTTTAATTTATGTTAATTAAATTTTAATTAGAGTATATTACACAATTTTTTTTCATTCAATAAAATCAATTGTAATATGTAATCATTGGTTAGAATCTATGAGATTAGGGAAATCTGTAAATGAGTTGGAATTGAGGATCAGTTTAAAACTTTAAACCACAAATTATTTAATTTTAATTCTTATAAAAATATTTGGTAGATGTTAATCATTTCCTTTTAAACTATTATTATATTAACTATTTTTTAGGCACTTACTACTATATAAATGCATGCCTCATTAGATTATCTTTTTTTTTAGTGTTTAATGAAGATCTATTTATATTTGGATGTAGACTAGCATATCATTCAAACATAAGGCCGATCCATCATGGATATTGATGCAACATAGGTGATAGAATCTTTCAAAATTAAGTTCATGATTTTTCAACTCCAATTTGAATAAATTTATAATAAAATTAAGCATCTTAAAGAAATAATCTAATATACCAAATGATTTGATTCAATCCAAATGATGATCAATCTTAAAGTATAATTAAAAATATCAAAATATTAATTAAAGGATCAAATGATCTCTAAATTAATCATTCTTAGAATTTAATAGAGCAGCTTAGTGAGAAAAATCTAATGACTCTAAGATCACTAAATTTTGAGACTTTATGATGTTTAAATGCTCAAATAATAATCTATAATCAAAGGAATTAATACGAACTTGCCAAGAGATTTTGGCTAAATTTATCTAAATATAATTCCTATGTTTCATAAGCAGAATCTCATTTTTAACGAGAATTGGAGAATGATTTAAGAGCTAAGCCTAAGAGCTTGAAGCAAGACAATTAACAGCAGTTATTTTCGTCCACGACCAATGATTACTATACTCTCAATTGTTGTAACATCATATGATTAATATCATGGGATTCATCTATTTGAACAACATTGTCTCAAGTATTAATTTACTGAAAATAAGATTAAGATGATCTTACCATTAATTATTACATTTTTAATTGAAATGATACGTTAAAATTTATATTTGATGAGGTGATTTTTTGTACACAATAATGTAATTTTAACTAGTTGAAAGGGGACAATAATATAAAATATAATTTCAAATGCAAGGGAACAAAATGGAAGAAAATAAACAAATTTCAAATGAAAGAAATTTATTAAACCCATGAAAGGGGACAATAATATAAAATATAATTGTTAAATGAATATTCGAATATAACTTAGAGATCCTCTCATATAAGACAAATCATTTAGAGTTAAAATCTTTGGCAAATCTCATGTAAGATGAATTAATCTAAAAGGTTTAGAAATACGCACCACGTTTTATCCACATTCGGAAAAATCTCCATATGATTGCATCCACTAATACTGTTAATTTAATTTATAAAGTCAAATTCAAAATAAATTTTAAAGAGACAAACTCGATGATGAGCTTAAATAAATTTTAGGGGGATCTTCGAAGAGTTTAAAGTAACCAAATTTATTATGTCAAAATTCTATTAAAATTTTATGTGTATTTTAAATTACATTGTTGACCTCATACGTCATAAGTCGAGTCAAGCCCCACAAGTCTAATTCGGACTTTGGATGACATGCAATGAGGCTCAAAATACTGACGCCTCTAAAATTATCGAACGACCTCCGACGAACGGACTTTCACGTGTTGAATGTCGAAATTGATCATAATATAAATATTGCAAAATCTAACGAGCAATTGATTAAGAGCTCGAGCTATTAATGTGTTGACACACATATCGGAGTTGGGAAGCTGCGATAATAATCAAACGACCTCCGTTCATGAAATTGATTGCGCCATTGGCTTTGAAACATTGAAATCTATCAAATGAGACTGTCCACGCTCAATTCGGATGAGTCTGTGCAAATGTCAAATTATTTGAAGTGACAATGCGCAAATCGAGGCAGAAATGCACAGGACGTCACCAAAATCAACTCAAATGACCTCCGATCGACGAACGAACTTCGCCATCATGTTCAAAATGTTGAAATTGGCCAGGATATAAATATTGCATGACTTGATGATCAACGATCGCCGTCCGCACGCACACGCGCGCATCGAGCGAGGCGTTGCAGATCAAACGATCTCCGTTCATAAATTGATCACGTCAACTTCAAAATCAAAATCTATCAGTAAGATTGTTTACACTCAATTGGACCTGAAAATCGAAGCGGTGAAAGCGGACGTAATTTTAGTTAAAAGGACTCAATTTGATCGACTCAAACGGCATATAGAAACTTCATTCATTATAACAAATTACCGAATTGATATATATTGATATGTTTTCGCGAATTCATTAAAACCGTTTAATAAATTTAAAATTTATTAAAAATTCCTAAATTATCCATCATGCTCAACCGTTCACCCCATTTTTATTTTTCAATTTTTTCTCTGATAAAAAAAATGGAGAAAAGGAATGGTTCCTCCATTCACCCCATTCCCTCTTCATTTTGATTCTCACATTCCGGCTCTCTCGTCGAAAACGGAAAAGACAGGTAAATTCTCCCTCTCCCGCGTCGTCCCCCTCATCCGAAAGCCCGTGAGTGTTCCACCTGGCTGCTGTGTCCCGTTCCGTACATCACGCATCCCGCAAGGCCTGTTCAGCCCGCCTCCACTGCCTCGGCCCATCCCGCGCGTCCCGCGCATGCCTCAACCCCGCCCCACTCTGGCCAACGCACTGCCTGCGGTGCAGCTCGCTGCATGGCATCAGTTCCGCCGCTCTGCATCCAGCCACTTCCTGGCTCCTGCCTCCCGCCGTAAACCGCCTCCGGTCCGCGTGTCCCGTGCAACGAGTCCGTAGCCCGCTCCATAGCCCCATCTGCCGACCCGTTCCACTCAAATCCGCCAGCCTGCGTCGCCGGCCATAATCCCGCTCCGCCGTTCCAGCAGCCCGCAAAACCTCGCCGATGGCAGTAATTCATCCCGTCGTTCCTAGAGCCCGCAAAACCTCAGTGCTCTGGCCTAGCCTGCCACGGACCGTTCCAGCCAACCTCCTTTCCACAACCCTCCAGCCAACCTCCTTTCCACAACCCTCCAGCCAACCTCCTTTCCACAGCCCGCCAGCCTGCAACCTCCTACCCGCAGCCCATCCCTTCCACTTTTGCACTCGGGAAGAACGTTATCGAGGAGAATTTTTCTTTTGGTTTTGCGTCACATTTTGCCGCCAATTTTGTCTGCCTGATCGGGGATGAACATCGTCGAGTGAATTCTTCTTTTTTTTCGCGCATTTTCGCTTTAATAATTTTTGCCTTACAATCGAGAACATCGTCAAGAGGCGAATTCTTCTTTCAGTTTCCGGTGTCCCACTCCTCGCCTTGAGTTCCCAATTGCATATCCAATCTTGTTCCGTTGCTGAGCATTGCAGCACACTAAAAGATGCGTCAAAATATGTATGATCTGTGAATGTGAATATATGTACATGCTTGTATTTCTTTGCAGGTTTGAAGATCTCGTTGTGCTCAAGAGGGCGATGAGATGAAAAAAATAGGTTGTGATGTCGCAAGACACCACACTCATAGGGCAGCACACTCATTAGATGTCACTCCCCCTAGACGAAATGCTACTGAAATTCTATCTAAATTCTAGACTTAGAAAAAAAAGAGGGGATGATGAATATATATCTTCTTTCGTTTGAAGGTCTCGTCATGCTGAGGCATGAGATGAAAAAATCGATGCGATTCATGACACCACTGCTATCTCAAGAGGCATCAGTAAACAAAACACCTCTGACTACTGCGGGGATGATGCTGAGGCTATCAAAATTGTGTCAAATATTTTGACTTAGGAAAAATGGAAGAGTGAAATGAACTGACTTAAGAACGCTAAGTAAGAAAACTTGCAACTAATTTTAAACTTAAAACATCAAACAAAAAAAGGGGGGAAGTAAAATGACATATGACAGACATAAAAGTAAAACAAAATAAAAAGAAAGGTGGAATGCACTTACAAAATTTATCTCAGCAAAATTGAAAGCCCACTAAAGTTTATAACCGCTCCCTTGCAAATGTCCTAACTCTAACCCTTCAAACAAATGGAATAGAATATGAGACTCTCTCTTGGCCTTATTTATAGAAATTAGAAGGGGTAGTGAGTGGGTTGTTTTCAAAAGAAAAAAGAGGGGGGAAAACAAATGTGGAAAAGTTTGAATAAAAGAGGGCGGAAATAAAATGTAGGAGAGTTCGAATAAAAAGAGGGGGAAAATGAGAATTACTTCGAGGAGTAAATCTTCATCTTAAAATAACAAATTAAATTATCCTTTGAACCTATAGCTTCGAAATGCCTTCATCGCCACCGAATTTGCAACTCTTTGTACAAGAAGACAGAAGGTGATACTAAATCAAAATCTACAGAAATCATAGGGCTTCCTTCGATCAAATTAAAGAATTTCATCCTAACTATGACTTTCAAAATCAATGATTTCATTAATTAGATGAAATTAGCTAATCTATAAACACGTGCATGTTTAACATGTAGATTTTATAAATTTTAATGTAAAAAAAGTAGCTAAATTGGAATTAAATGAAAATACAAAATCAATCTCATAATTGAGAAATAAAATTACCTAAATTACTAATTGCTCGCATGGGTCCCGATATTATGCTGAATGCTTAAATTCAAGTGTCGAGGATCTTCTGGTTCTTCCGATTTAATCTTGGGGCGACTTGAAAGCATCAAGCTTACGTTTATAAATCACGATATCTAGAGATTTTTTTTTTCAATTTATTTATAGATAAAGTAGTCTTTAAACTCAAAGGATTGCTTGCTCAAGTCATCAATATTTGACTCATTAAAGAGTTAGACTATTGATATCAGTTGTAGATTAGTTTCGCTTATTATTATTTTTTTATTTATTTCTTTCAATTTATCAATTTTGAATTTAGATTCCTCTTCGAATTCTAAGAGTACATCTCAAATTTGAAGATTATATAGATACACAGACACATCTAAAAAAATAATCATTCAATATATTAAAGTGCCTTTGAAGAGAAAGTCAGGACCTAGACTACTTAATAATTTTCATTTTGCAATGGCTCTACAATTCCATAATTTTGTGTATGGCTATAGACCACTTGCAATGGAATCAAAATATACTCAATTGAATCTTTAACATACAAAAGATAAGGATTCTTGAAAAAGAGGAGCCATTATCTCTTTAACTTGCCATATGAGCTCACCCAACATGGTAAAGGTTATGATGACAAAGTATCAAGCATCTTATTATTTTTAAAGTAGGGGCAATTCTTGACTTCTAATCTTACCACTTTATTCTGATGTGGAGGAGTTTAAGGTTAAAAATTCCCATAAGCTTAGAAATTTCATACTTCATCCTTTTGTTCTTGGATATAGTCCTCCCATCCCTTTAATTTGCTTTCTTTTTTTTTTTTTTTTTTCTTTCTTTTTATTAACATTTTGATAACATTTCAATTCTTTATGAAATGTTACATTTGACATTTTTCCTAGTTACAACATTTACTAGGAGATTGGATGTATTCAACTTTTTATCCAAATACAACATTTGATGGGGTTCAATTCTTTATTTTGAGTGATTGAGCATATTGCATGATCCAACACTTCAATTTCTTTTCCATCATTTAATGGAACAAAAGACTTAGTGAGGTCATTTAAGACTGGAAAAATGGCATTCTTGAAGACTCTACACTTCTAATTTCAGAATGGATGAGAACATCCTTTCATAATTATCATTATTGTTCTTTTTCTTTCATTTCATTTCATTCATTTTATTCTTCATTTTTTTTTGGACTAGATAGGACAGTCTAAGAGTGTTAAAGATGTTTCTGAATTTCTAAGGTTCTTTTTCAATGTTTGATTTTTTATATTTTCAATCAATAGTGTGGTTAAGTTTTTCTTTTAAGTTAAGTTTTCAAGATTACTTTTTTCATTGAATTGAAAACTCATTTCTTTACTTGATTGAATCTTCATGGCACCATCTTATCAAAGCTCGATTAGAATTGGGCCTATATAAATTCACTTTCATGTTTATAATTGATGTTGACTGATGCACCCGGATTAACATGTATTTTGGATATTTTCTTCTTTTGAATTTTCTACATCAGCTAAGATGTTGATAAGTTCTTAATAGTCTATCTTCATCATAGAAGATAACCCTAGAATTTCTTTATTGTGGAATGCGACATCAAAAAGTTGCTTATAATTAAAGAAGGCAAATTACAGGATTATGTAATGCCTTACTTCTTTTTCATTTCTTTTATTTTATTTTTTTAATAGAACATTATGATGCTTGATTTTTCCAGCAACTTCTCTAAGATAGATAAAACATCATATTTTAAAGATGAGTTATTTGTCATTTCTTTTCAATGTCATTTGAAATGGTATGACTCTACCATTTTGAATATAATTTCAAGAATTTCCTTTTGATATGGAGGGAAGGTAGGTCTAGCACTATCCTCAATGGATCAATAGACCTCATTATCTATTCATTTGGAAGATCATCATTTAAAAGAGGACCCTCAGGAAAGATGATGTGCTACTAGAAAGTTAAGCATGTCTTATACTTTTATAGCACAAAGAAGATTAAAGGTAATCCTAGCTTGCAATGGAATCTTAGACCACCATACAAGACATTAAGACAATGTCAAGCGAGTCATAAGACATTGCAAAGAATTTACTTTAGATTCACTTTGTATTGAAAGCATATAATGCCTTAGTCTGAGAGTGGAGAAAACTAAGGCTTCCTTTATTAATTTGGACTGACAAAGTCTTAAGTGATTTATCTAACAACTTACCAGAGATGGAAGCTTCATACTTTTACTCTGAGAGATAGAGATATCACCCTTAGAACCCAATCCTAATGTCATGATTTCTTTAGAAGGATTAAAATCTTCATTTACTTTTTTTCATTATTTGTCCTTAAAATTAATTAAGGTCATTTATGAAATATCAATGACACAATGGGAGAGGACTCCCATTAAAGAGGTTAATTAAATTTCATTCATTTCAACCTTATCAAGAGAATCAAAATTCTCTATCGTTGCCCTCTCTTTTCCTCTATTGATTAGAAGTAAAAGTGAATCCTGTCATCATGTCTTCAGTTTTTTTTATATCATGTCATCTTTCTCTTTTGACTCTCTCCTTTATTCTTAATGTTCCAAGGTTTTGGAGAGGTCTAAAAGAGGGTTACCTCCAAGTCACTCCCTAGAACTAGCCAATCAGGATGAACAACAGATTTTCCAAAATTTTAGTGGACATATAGAGATGAATTAAGATTAAAGTTGATTTGCATTTATGCAAAATTTTCTTCTATAAAGATAGAAGATTCACATTTAATTTCTTAATTGACCTTTTCCTAAGGTCAATAAGGCATTCTTTTGCGATGATGATTTTTATTTTTTATCCCTCTTTTATTTTCTTTAGTATTGATTCTTTCCTTAAATGCAATTGAAGCTTCAATCATATTGGTAAGGGGCAATAAGCAGAACTATGCCTCCTTCCTTTAATTTCAATTTTCTTATGATTTGGAGGAACTCCTTCATTTCAATTTACATCCTTAGGTATTTGTTACCTTTGAATATATTAGAATAAAGGGTACCAGTTTAGGACCCTATCCTTATTCTCTTTAACTTTACTATAAAGCTAAAGTAATATCAAGGATAAGTTTAACTTTGAGATTTTATTCTTGAGATTTACTTTTTCAAATTTTGAAGTAATTTCAAACTATTTGAATATAACATTTCTTTCCACATTGGAAGGGTTTCAAATCCATCTTGACGATTTAGCTCTAATAGAAATGACTTGATTTTTATTTACATATCTCCTTTTTTTTATTTTGGTGTTTGGTTGAGGACGTTTAACTGTGGCAAATGAAGAGTTCTAGAACCTTAATTCAAGATGTTGGATAGGCTCAACCAAGAATGAAATGGAGAGGTATCCAATGAAGAGAAAGGTAGTCTGGACCTATGAGTGTCACTAGTACACTGCCCATATATAGAAATAACAACTTATTTCCAAAGGGAACTCAGAGCAAGCATTTGCATTCAACATGCACACACTCGATTGAGCTAAGGGAACTGAGAGCAAGCATTTGCAAGTCTCCCCAAGCTTCCTAGAGTGAATTCCAATTCTCCATTTTTGGTTTCTCTTAGATTAAAAATAGGGGAGCTCTTTCAAATTTCCAACTTACTCAATACACAAAATCAACTCAATTCCTCTTGGAAGCATCTTCATAGGATTCAATCGAGTTGATCCAAAGCTTCAACCCAAGATCCAAAGGCAAGGGAGGTGGTGTCTAGACCAAGGCTGAATCCATTTAAAGGAGAGCTTGGTCCATAGGAAGATCCACTCAACCAAATCACCTCAATTCTTCAACACGGCTTCGTCTCCACTAGACGAAGCTACCTCAATGGATTCAAGCACCGGTGATAGCCTCTGGCGAGGTATGCCTTCAACCCGAGCTTAAAATAAAGAGTGACTGGTCCTTCGTGAAAGAAAGTTTTACCTCATGAGAATTTGATCATTAGATCTTCTCCCCTTTACTTCTAGATGGTGTGGGTAAAGTTTGAGCTCAATCCGAGCTTAATCGAGCTCGAATCTTGTCATGGAAGGTGGACGATTCCCCTTTCTCGCAGGCGAACTCAGGGACGGATCATGCGCCATCCATCTGCGCATTTTGGATGGATGACCATTATTAAGATGCATAGGATCCAGAGATTAATCCCTTAATATCATGGGTTTTATCTCAACAATCTGATCTCTGATCGGACGGATGAGGAGAAAGCATGTAGCGCCGCTGACGTGGTGCTACGACGTGATAACTTAAGTGGCCTCTCCCGTCGCACCACGTGGAAAGAAAATGCCGTGTCAGCCTCCACATGGCACCAACGATCACTTAATTAAGCTATTCAATTAATGGATAATCATGAAAACTTCAAGAATAGCATAACTAATTCTAGAAAAATCATAAAAATATAAGATAGAATATACTATAAAGATATTTTTTAGGAGAATAATCTAAAAATGTTTCCAATGGATTTTGAATAGTGTATTTTTTTCAATTAAGGTTTTAATGAAAATTTAATAACCCTAATTACTCTCTAATTATTTTATTAATTCATTTCAAATTTCTCTGGTATTTTTAGTTGGATGACCTCTACCTCCCCTAATTTTCTTGGAATTTATTGATGACTTAATTAGGGAAATCATGTAATGAATGGTAATTAAGGGTAATTAAGCATGTGAACAATGGTTTACCCTCTTTTTAAGTTAATTAAGCCTTGCTTAAGTGAAGAAGAGGTTTATGTAATGGATTTGGGGAATTTTCCCTAAGCCATTCCCTAAACCCCTTTCTTTCCTTAATCCAAACTTAATTAAGACCTAACCCACTAATCACCTACTTAATTAACTTGATAAAATTTTTAAGATATTCTAGAACTTAATCAATCCATCTTGGGAAGGTGCTTAAGTGTTCAATAACCTAAGTAGCCTAAGGAAATCAAAATCCAACCCACATGTGTGGGAAGTGTTATGAAATATTTAAATTAAACCCATTAGCTTAATTAATCACTAATTATGAGCCAATTGCATTTTGCCCTTTCTTTCTTAGGTCTATTGCTGGTTTAAATTCATTGTATGGTTTTATGTCATACAGTGGCTCATAATTCTGTGATTAAATATGTTAAAGTGGTATATGTAAGGGGTAATTAGCACACTTAATTCATAACTTAACCTAACCAAAGAATAAAATTGATCTAATTGCCTAAAAATTGAACTTAAATAACTCACATATGGGGGAATGGGTTAGGACCAGCAAACTCATTTCACATTTTTTTAAATTGAAATCAAACTCAAACAAAATCCAAACTCTCCTTAAAATAAATTTGATTTACTTTAAATAATCTTATTCATAGGATTGTCTTTAGGAATTAATTAGGGTGGATGAACTTACATTGCTTTCATCACTTTATTTCTTTCCTAACATGCTAAATATGTATGTCATATGAAATTCATGCATTCATGCTTTTTAAAAATTAAATTAAAAATGAAATGTCTCTTTTATATCAAATTACATGTTTTGGCTAAAGTAAGAATATGAATGGCTATTATCACTATTAAATCTAAAATTATTTTCAAAACTTATAATCAATTATCAAAACTGAAAGGTATGATACTTATAATTATTTATGAGCTTGCATGTGAGTAAAAATATAAAGATGTGCATAGTGTGGCTTTCCTTCTCTTTTCTTTTAGCATGGCTTTGAATAGGATTTGGAAAAGTGTATAGTTCATTTGAAAAGAATACAACACTTGCTTAAATCCATTCCTATGTTATTATTTAAGAAGGACTTCCACACTTACACATATAAATTGCATAAACAAATCAAATAAACAAACACAAATTTTTGCATTTTTCTTTTTCCATTCAGTTCTTTTGTACATGTATATGTATTTAAGGAAAGTGATATATTAGTGACAACCCTTGCAGACTTTAAGTAGCTAAGTAGATCTTGTACACTTAACTAAATAGTGCATTCACTTATACTTTTCATATATGTATGTGTACATATGGAAAATGGATAAAAGAATCCCTCTTTTTCTACTTAACAAAATCATGCATCATAAAAAAATATTCAAATTTCTCAAACAAGTTCTCTTAGCATTCATCATTAAAGTATGCTAAACATTTCTATTTGCATGTATAGATATGCTTGGGATCCATCCATATGCATGATACACATGTTGGGAAAGAAATGAAGTGATGTATATTTTGTGACAGTATTTCACTTTACTTAATCTTAAAATATCTTTCTTTTTTAATAGATTTTTTAGAGAAAATCTAAACTTAAGATTAATTAAAACACATAATAAAATATTCAATAAACAAAAATCAAATATGAATCTACCTTGGAAATTACTTAAGGTAGGGAGGAAAAAGAAGTACACATCTCTTTTCCTATTTTTACAACTTAGTAATTAATTGTAGGATTCACTTAAACCAAATCAAAATACAAAATAAAATCAGCCAAAGCAACTAAATCACTTACATGAAACAAATCCTCTAAGTTGAACATTTTCATACTTAGAAAACTTCAACCTTAAAGCCTAGCTAAGCATACCACACAAACTTTAAATAGCACACACATTAGGCTAAGTCTCCATTTCTAGTTTTAAGTCAGGGTGGTGCATGGTTTGATGTTTGCTTTTATTTTGTGATGTTTTATTTTAATCTGGATGTTAGGATGCATGTGTGTAGACTGAATGGTAGGGGTAACCTTAGTCTAACCATTGTCTTCTGTAAGGGATTGTGCTTAAGGGGCACTATAATAAAAAATATATAACTACTTTTATTGTGCAAGTGCTATACCCTTAAGCATAATCCAAAATAGACTAGGTAGATTTGGTTACCCATGTGTGGGATGCTAAGTCTAATCTATTTATATACATGTTTGGGATTGTATGGTTTGTTTGGCTAATCTCTATGTTGCTGGTGTTAGTTAGATTTCTTTTTTTTCTATTTTCATGTACTTTTGTAATTAAGATTTTAAAATGATTGTTATGGGGGATTAGGATGGGCATTGGTCACAACATCATGTCTTATGTACCATGTGATGCTTTTGGAGGAACCAAATTTCAACCATCTAAAAGAAGAAACCAAAAGAAGAAAGAAGAAAAGGAGAAAGAAAAAAATGAAGAATGAAGACCCCCATAACATAAATTCCTTGCTTAATTGTAATTAATTCTGTAATTCGGGTTGTATAAGAGTAGAGCTCAGCTACCCAATTTTTTTTTTTTTGGATTAGTGCGATGGAGCCGACCACAAATGACATTTTATTCTTTTGCACTAGTTTTATAAATTGATAGATGTTTGTTTAATTTGTGCATTTTTTTTTATTTTTTTGTTTTGTTTTTTTTTTATGTTTAATTTGTGCATTAAGATGACATCTTTTCTTAGTTTCTTCCTTACTGATGATGATGAGAAAATAAATTTTCTATCCAATCAAATAACTCAAATTAAAAATAAACAACTCATAACCTCACCTAAAACTTAAGTTATAAAATAAGATAAAAGAATTAGCAACCTCTTAGCTGGATGTTGTCTTACTTTTCTAACATCATGCATAAAAAGTATATTATTTCACTCTTGATTGGAGGGCTTCCACCTTTGCCAGAGAACTTGGCTTGACCTGTGAGAGCCATGGTGAAAACACACTTCCTTATATTGCAGATTTTGGCCCATAATCTGATTTCTCATGCATTAGGCATATAAATCTCAAAGCTTGTGTCAAATTGATTGTCTAAAATAAAAATAAAATATAACAAAATTTGCATTAGATTTAAGTCATGAAAGCATACCTTACATGATCTAGTCTCTTGGGGAGTGTGTTTAAGGACTTAGTTTCTTTCTAAATAAATAATAACCTTGTTATCTTGCAAAAGCATTTGACTTGCCTACATATTTTAAAATTATTGGAGGACTTAGTTAGCGGCCACCCCCCAAGCAGTTGTAAGTCCAACAGTCGGGTGATTTATCCTTTCTTATGAAGATAAACTAAATACTCATTTTCACCTTAGATTTAGGTCATGCTTTTGGCCCTCGCCAAATCTCCCTAGATTTAGGTTCAAGGGTTGCTACTTCCCTTTACGGGTTACGAGCATAAATCCTCACCTCTTAGGCATTTCCATGACCATGTATCATGGAATTATAAGCCCTAACATTCTAATAAAAATTCAACTCAAATAAATTAATTCAATTTCAAAAATATAAAGTCCAACCATAGGGTAGTTTGGGATACTTACGAGGCTTTCTAGTATCTTAAGCATCCCCTACTTATTTTCATTTGGCTTTGATAATAATTACTTCCTCTTGATCGATCCCAATTAAATTTCTAAAAAATAAACCAATCGATTGATAGTCCTACCTTCTAAAATCTTTGGAGACAACGATCATTTACCTTAATCGAGAGTAATCATAAGGAATCTTATTCCTTAGGATGTAATTAACTATGGGGGTTTGCCCTTATAGGGAACTTAACGAACCCAATTTAAAATAAACCCTACTTTACTTTTTCATGTAAAGTAGGGGAAAAATCTCTGGTACATACGAAGACCCAAAATCCTTAGGAGTCTTTATTGAGGTGATTAGGTCCATTGTAGGGTGGTGACTTCTATCTTTCGAGATAGTACACCACTCCTTAATGTCATACCCGATCACCCTAATAAGAACATCTGTGAATCTGCGTGGCATCCCAATAAGGTGTATATTTATGTTTTCATTTATCCTCTTCAAAAAGGATAGATGAAGGCCGAAATATTTCACTACAGGCGCGTCATCATTCCCCCAACCATCTGCTTTAAGCTAAAATTGATGAATTTCATAAATTCTAAATTTCAAAACTCTACATGTTGCTACTATACACTACGCATTCAGGAATCTTAGGACTAGCCTTAATCAAAAGTTCTCTCTCAGCATTAATAGGGGTAATTAACTATAGGTCCTTGAGCCTATAGGAAACCTAAAACCAGATCTAAAGTCCTCACAAAATAAGGATGAAATCTTTGGGTAGTGTCTTATCTATTATCTCATATGTCTTCTAAAAATTACACCGACACAGAAATCATACTCTCTTCATTGTGAGAGGTCAGTGACGAATTTTTGGAGCCCATAGATTTTTGGTGGCTCCGCTGGTGATAGGTTTCTCTTTTCATCTTTGGCTAGTCGAATCTAAGCTATAATAACAGGGGGATATAATGAAATTAAATTTTAAAGTTACTTGGAGAACTATTACTTTAGTTCTCCAGAATAACACAATTGTGTCAATCGAACCTTTCGCACTAGGAAGGCATGATGCTGAAGCTTCTTATTCTAGAGGAAAAATGAGCAAAAGGCTAAGAAGGAGAAGAAATGATGAACTATGAGCTTGACAATTACTGAATCATTAGTCATGCGACACTTGATGCTTTGAAGTGAGTGTTCTCATTCACAGCAAGTTTGAAAATCTCAAGTGGGTGAAATGGAACAGCTCTACTAGTGATATCAAACAATCTTTTTGGGGGCAACGACACTAAGCTATAACCCCACAAAGGTGGCATCCTGAGACTCTGTCCTCTAGAGTGCACATGGTGTTGAAAGTGGTCAAGGAGAATAGTCTTATGAAGAAAAAGTATCAATGTCTAATTATCAGAGAAGATGAGAAAGCTTCAATAAAAAGGCTACTCTCACTAGGTAATGCTCAAGATCGTCCTAAGCAATTCCTACATGGTGAACATCGGGATGTGACACCTGAATAGCATGTTCGGGAATCCACTACCGAAATGTCCCAGCAAAAAGAAAAATAAATATGGAGATCGATGCCTCAAGAAGAAGTAGCAACATAGAAGCTTCTTCATTTGGAAGCAAGCTAACCTAGAGACAACAAAGAAAGAGAAATGTTGAACTGCATCCTGAACAACCATTGTTCGTGCAAAAAATTATACAACCAAAAGTGAGTGTTCCAACCCATAACAGGTTTGACAACCTAAGATGGGTAAAAAGGGACAACTCTATTGATCAAATCAAATAGTCCTTCTGGACCCGACAACGTCAGCTTCTAGCTTCTCTAGTGAGAAAACTCAAAATTGTATATGCAAAAGTGCATCACATCCTCAAAGTTGCTAAGGAGAAAAGACTGATGAAAAGAAAATAATAAGGTTCTATCATCAAGGAGGCTAGAGTTGCTCTTCCAAAGAGACCTCCTCCTACAACCCTGGCAAGATGTCTACTAATTCAAGTCTCGCACGGTAAGCATTGAGGCATGACACTTGGACCATAGGCCCAAGAATCCGTCATCGAAAGGTCCTGACAATGCAAATTTGGAAGTCGAAACCTTGAAGTAAAACTACCTTAAAGAAAGACAATGACGTGACATCTAGACTGTACTCTCACAAATCCACTCCTTATGCACTAGTATTTAGAGCTAAAGCAATCTTGCCACTTGAAGTTGAACTACCTTCACTCCGAATAGCCATTCAACACAATCTCATTCAAGATGGGAATGCCAGTCTACGAATGGAAGACCTTGATGCGCTTGATGAGGTAAGGCTCCAAGCTCAGGGAAATTTAGAAATTTAGCAGAAAAAACCATTCAATCATATAGTGCGTCCTCACACTTTTCAAGAAGGAGAATTAGTCATGGTGTTGAGAATATCAATTATTCCTCACCGTCATTACATGTGCAAGATTTGCTTGAAAATTATCTCATAACATAAGAATGCATTTTTGAAATAAAGCAAACATCCCCCTATTAGACAGGGGATATTTTTTAAATTTTATAGTAAAATATTAGACTTTCCCTCGTAAGACAAGGGGCCTCTTTTTGTATTTGGGTTGACATCGCGCTTAAGGCTGATATCCCCATATACATTTTGAATAATGTATTCAAATTCACAAGATTCAAAGTCTTATTGACCAAAAAAAGAAATTTGTAAGTCTGCAAACTACAACAAACCAAGTTGGGGACACATCTTCCATCTATACATCCAATCTAAGACTTAAGTGGGTGCATAGGGGCGAACTCAACACGCCCAAATATGGCAGAGTCGCTGATAGGTCTGCTTACTCAACATGTCATAAAGTCCGCAGTAAGGGATCCCCCTACTTCATTTGCTCAAAGACAAGAGCATCTAAATTCGAAATCCCTCCAACTTGGTGAGTTCAAATGGCCTACCGGGAGATTATCCATAATGGTAGGTCATTTTCAAAATCCAATAAAGGATTCTCACTCGAGGTACTAAATCGAGTTTGGTATCAATATCAAATGGAAACTCCTTCAATAAGTCAACTAACAAAAGCAAAGCAAGGAAACTCTTATTCAACAAGTCCAAGCAGCAAATGACCAAAGAAGCCATCCCAATGTTCGTACAAAGACAAATGTTGAACTAAGGAAGTCATGTCATTAATATATCCGTTGCACGCAAAGCATAGGACTGATGATTCTTTACCATTGACCCAACACAAGCTTTGAGAGCTAGGTTACTGGAAGATATCCTTCTATAAGCCCATGAAAGCAAAAAGCTGAGCAGAAAGTAATTTTGTATCAACTGACAAGTCTTCAAGATAATTCAAGACTTTCCTCCATCAAATCCATCAAGGCACTAAGCCAGCATATAAGAAAAATACAATATACGAATCCCCGAGATGAAGTCTTCAATAAGGACCGAAGATGTTCTCATCTCACCAACAAATTATCAACTCCATTATGTCCACCCAAGGCACAAAGCCATGACAGGAGAAGAATATAAATTTCAAACTCTCAAGAAAGTCTCTTCAAAAGAAAGCACAAAGCATAGGACAAAAGACATTCCAAAATTCTCGCAACAGTTATTGCAAAGTCTCTCCTGTCAAATAGAGGGCCTTCTTGTATATATATTAAGTGACATCGTGCTTCATGTCGAGATCCCTAAATAAATTTACCTACTCAAGAAAAAAAATCTCCATGAAAATTCCCTTATTACACAAGGGGCATTTTTTGATTTTTATACATAGATGAAATCGATGTTATATGTTAAAACCTTCTTAAGATTAAATAAATCAACTCAAATATTGATATATTTTCTTAAATTATTTTAGAGCTCTTTTGAAGTGCTTTAGAATTTCCCTTGGAAGATAGGGGACATTTTTATATATTTATCTGAGTCGACGTCGTGCCTAAAGTCGAGATCCTCAGATAACTATACATGATGATCAGATTGAGCTACGTTTATTTACATTAGAGAAGTTCAAACTCTGTAATACATTTCTGAGCTAATCTGCAATCCCCATGTTAGATAGGAGCTCTTTTTTATGATCAAGTTTGTTCAATCCTCTCCTGTGAAATAGGGGGCTTCTTATATATATATATATATATATATATATATATATATATATATTGATATAGCTTTATAGATCCTAATATATCCATAATTATTATTATTAAGGTCGAGTTCTTGCATGAGCAAAGAATCTATCTCTACGCATGAAAAGATAGTCCTAAATGTTAAAAATTTCTCTCCGAGATTTGTAAAATGTCGAAGATCAAGTTAGAAGAACTCCCAATTTCAGAAGCTTCAATCAACTGAGTTGGAAAAATATCAATCTCTATATCTTTAAGTCTAAGACATGGATGGGTTCTAAAGGTCGAACTCAATAAGCCCACAAATGGCCGAGTTGCTGACGCTCTCCTTACTCAACAAGCCCCAAGAAAAGGCTACAGTGAAAGAGCCCTCATTCGTTAGTTCGATGACCAAATCACCAACCCATCACAACTTAAGTCGAAGACCCGAGGAGGTTCTAAAGGTCAAACTCAACAAGCTTATAAATAGGCGAGTTCCGACTCTCCTCACTCAATAAGCCATAAAAGGCAAGCGGTGAAAGAGCCCTCGTCAGTCTAATGAAGATAGTCGTTCAAACTCAAACTAGATCTAACTTAGTGATTACAAGCAACCAGAATCCAAGAGATCTTTCTACCTGATCGATAGATCAAGATAATCTAAGAAAACTCTCAATTCTTAACTGCTCCAAATCAATCTTTATATTGCTTATAGGGTGATATTTCAATCTATTCTCGAATGATCTGATCAAGAACAAAGCATAGATCAAAGCCAATCTCCTTATCAAGTCCATCAAAGCAGAAAGCATAGGACCGAGGAAGCAATTCTATAGTTCATACAAAGTCGATGGCCAAACTAAAGGAATTCTGTGATTATTCAGTCTGTCAAAGCACATATTGCTAGACTGATAGCTCAACATTGACCTAATATAAGCCGGGAGGCCGGGTCATCTAAATGCACCCTTCAACGAGTCCGTCAAAGCAGCAAGCACATGATTTATGGCATATAAATACTTCCTGACAAGTCAATATGGACAAATCGTCAATCCTTCATCAAAATGCTCAAGCTTAAAAATGGGGAGAATTTCAAATCTCAAAATAAACAAACCAATTTCTCTATCAAACTCAAGCAAACATGAAGCTAGGGTCGGAGGAAACTCAAATCTGCAATGACATAAAAGAAAGAGATCTTCAGCAAAGCCATTGAAGCAGAGAGTAGATGGTGTTAGAACTCTTATCCATCCAATGAGTCGATCCTGACAAATCAGTCAATCCTGACAAATCAGTCAATCTTGTCATTTAGCATGTCCAAAATAAGACATCATACTAATAATAAATCCAAGATCTATGGCCAGCTCAAAGGGTCAACTAGTTTTCAATAAATATGGCTCGCTCCATACACGAATCACATTTATTGGAGGCATTTGTTGACCTTTATGCATGATACATCAGTCAAGTCGAGCTCAAAATCCAAATTCGATGGACTTTTGATCTAACAGCTTGCAAATCAGAGCTGAGATGCACCAAATATTATCAAAATTAGTCGAAATGACCTTCAATCAACGAAAGGACTTCACCATTGCATTCAGAATGTTGAAATTGATTAGAATATAAATATTACAAAATTAAACGATCAACCAATCAAGCTGTCAATGTGTCGACATGCATATCATAGTCGAGAGGATGCAATGATGCCCAAATGAGCTCCGATCGATGAACGGGCTTTACTATTGCATTCAGAACTTCGAAATTAGTTAGAATATAAATATTGCATAATCTAACGATCAAGCAATCGAGCTATCAATATGCCGATGAGCATAATGGAGTCGGGATGCTGCGATAATGCTCAAATGACCTCTGATCGATGAACAGACTTTGCTATTACATTCAAAATTTCAAAATTGATCATAATATAAATATTGCACAATCTAATGATCAATCGAACAAGAAATCAAGCTATTAGTGTGCCGACGAGCATATCAAAATAGAGAGGCTGCGACAATGCTCAAATGACCTCCGTTCATGAATTTGATTATGCTGTTAGCTTTGAAATATCAAAATCTATCAAATGAGACTGTCCGCGATCAATTTAGATAACTCTGCATGAATGTCGAGTGATTGGAAGTGGCAACGTGCATTTTTAAGCTGAAATTGATCCAATTCGACACTGACTCAAATCAAATGACTTCCGATCATGAAATGGGTGATTTGTGTAATGTCTAATAACCTAACATTGACATATATATTAAAATATATATTTTTGGTCATCATAAAATTTAGATTAGAATTGATTAATATATTAATTAGCTTAATTAGTATATTAATTAGCTTAAACTTTAAATAAAATCTAAAACCCTCAATTAGCCTCACTCCCTCGATTGATCCCACTTCTCGCATGAACTTCGGCGAAGATGCAATGCTTCGACTTCTTCCTCGGCAATTTTTTTAAACTAAGTATGATTAGAAGCTTAGTTAGGTTATTAAGTATTTAAAAAAAAATTTTAATAATAGGTATAGTCAATTACGATGGTCAGTACGTCGACTCCGATGTGTGGCGTCTCTGGTCTGAAGCCGTCACCCACTAATTGGGCGGCTTCAGTTATTTTAAGGTGTGATTTGTGTGAGATAAGTAACAACGTCACGGTTTAGGGCTATGAAAAGAACCAGATTTTCCTATACATAGAGTTATTACTCAAACAAATCTTAATTCTTCAATTTTTGTTCTTCTAAAAAGTAGAGAGTAATAAACCTACTTTAAAAACAAAGGAAAAAAAGTGCAGTTTAAACTTGAAATGGTTCATGACTGCATCAAGTTGATAATTGTTTAATGGATAACAATCATATGAAGTTAACAAATTCATTTCATAAATGGAAAAATAATAAGAAGTTCATTATGACATAACCAAATTTAACGTGCACATGACTCTCAAGTCTGTAATGAAATAGATAAATAAAATGTAAATGAACATAAAAGTATCTTGTCACAACTCTAAACCGTGTGACAACTATCTTCCTCCGATCTGCGTGGAATCACACCACTCCGGTGTGTCTTGGTCAGTGCCGGGATGGGCGATCCGTAATGATGGTCCCTCTACAAGATCCTCGGATGTGTCATATCATCCTATGATTGAAAGATAGGTGGCTGTGACTCATATGTAGGATAATATGTAGAAGGACCTGGATCAGCATACGTAGAAGGACCTGGATCAGTGAAAGTAGATGGCCCGGCGCTCCAGTCATGGTGTACGACACCCTCTGTAGGTACCGATCCGTAATATGTGTCACCAATATGTACACGCTCATCCAAGTCTCTGCATATCATTTTCTCCACATCCACAAAGGGTGATCTTCTGCAGTATGGCGAAAGATGTCCGTCAGCGATATGCTCCTACACAAAAATAGTATGTAAAATTAGCACTTATAAATATTGAATTCAAATGAATACTTATATCGGGACTTACATATCCACGGTGCTCACGGCGTAGTAAGTGGTCGGAGGATCGTCGGGTGGCCGATATCTAGAGCCCACGATCTAGCATGTACTAGTTAATAGGCATCTTCTGTCCACATCCTCATCTAGGCCCTCGATGAGGGTAATCCCTCTCCCAAGAAGCGAAATGGTGGTAACCAGTCGACATCCGCTTTACCCTGACCATCGACCCTTTTGAAACTAGGGTCAATCGGGGCTACATCTACTCTCGGAATAAGGCCGGCGGCACTCTATCTAATCACTCAACCTCTTTCGGTGATAAGAGGGACTCATCTAATGTATCTTTGAGCATGTATCGATAGATGTGTGATCTCTATTTGCGACTCCCAGATCACTGCACATATAGTAAAATTATGTTAAAACATAATGCATTCTGATATTTGAACTAAAGTGTTATCTGAGATCCAACTGTGTTTGCATAAAACCATCTAGCTCATTTTCTATACCTTGCAATTGCCATTGGTTCGGCGATGACATACTTCTCATTCCATCTGCACACAGAAAATAGTTTAAACATATATATAAGCTACATAATTTGAAAGTGCAATTAACAACACATACCTCAAACCAACGCTGAGACCAGCAAGCTCAGCAGGATATGGAACATGTAGAGTCGGCCTGCCCACATGAATATGCTCCCAAGCCCAAATCTGAAGGAGGTGTAGGCAACCAGCCATGTCCTGTTGGCCTACCGACTCGCAGCCTATAGATGAGCTAGAACTTATCCACCCATGATATCATGCTAAAGGAATCCGTCATCCAGAGTCGAATACCGCAGTGGACCTTGAACCGTAAGTATCGAGAAGAAGCGCTAATCGAAATAAAATATAAGCATGTAGGTGACGGAAGAACTCCTCCGTGCTCAGACTAGTGTATGACTCCTTATAGAAAGTCCACCTAAGCCACCTCAATGGCATGCATGTCTGTGCGTGTGCCTGACCCATCCTCAATGTCGATCTGATCTGCGAACTGATCGGATCATGATACATCATGTCTGGGAAGGGGTGTTATCCCAATAAATCATCGCAACAATCAGGCCAGGTGTTCCATCTCTTCCCCTCACCAATCACAATCGGGCTTATGATAGGTGGCCCATCAACCTGTAGTCCCAGGATCATCGACATGTCTTGGAGCATCATAGTCATCTCACCTACAGTATGGTGGAAGGTATTGGTCTGCGGAGATCATCTCTCAACCAAGGCGGTCAACAAATGATGATCTAGCCGGATGAAGCATAGCTGACTAACACAATGCAGGCCCACCTGCTCTAGCCCACGGATGAATCGCACGCGTGATGGGCCACTCTTCAAAGATAAGCAAGTGAGATAGTTCAACCTTCGAAATCCCAATACAACAATCACATGTGGGCATGGACAATGATATATGATCGCTCGCCATACACATCATGAGGCCATTATAAATCAACTCGAATGATCTACTGGACTGCCAAAACTCGCATCTCACGTGGGGTTGATATTTACGGTTTAGGAAATACCTAGCCTCTTTTGATGCTTAAGTGTGGACATCCTTTGAGTATAAATAGACAAGCTGACTTCCTCTTGCTAAGTAGCAGTGGATAACCATTTCATGAACAAGGCTACTAAGTTATAATAGATAGCAATGATTAAAGCTGAAGAAAACCACGCGTTCGCTTTTCACCATTAAAACACTCAAATGCATTCGTGCCATTATCACATAACACATACCACCATCGCGTGGGACCATTTTTGTGGTCACGCTCTACAAGCCAATTGCTTCTTCTTTAACATTTTAATATCTAACATTAAGCGGTTGAACGACGAATATCATCGCGATACTCGCCATATACATCTTTCGGCATAGAAACTCAACATCACCAATCCCCAACTTGCGTACAATCTTTTTAAAATTTTCACACAAATGGCGCAAACAATGCCTGTGAGCTGCCCATGGAAAAATCTCTTTGCATCCACGTAACAGGCCAACATGTTTATCAGATATTATGCACAAATTACGTCTAGTAGACACTACGGGCAGCACATCATGCAAGCACAGCAAGAACTACAACCACGAATCAACATTCTCGGAATCCACAATAGCAAAAGCTAGAGGAAACAACCCATTATTATCGTCAATTCTTACGGCTGTTAATAATGTACCATGATACTTACCTAACAAAAAAGTACCGTCTAAGCTCAACATTGGTCGGCAACTACTCCATCCCATTATTGAAGTTCCAAAGGCCCAAAAAAGTCTCTGGAAGCGCTTGTGTACTGCTAGATTGAATTCTGTAGACTGTACCAGGTAAAGTACTGCAAACTGATTCCATATAAAGATTGAGAGTCCTATAAGACTCTTCCCAGCTGCCGAATATTGCTTTGATTGCCTTACGCCTTGCATCCCAAGCTTTCATATACGAAACTTTAACATTGAATTTAGACTCCATTCTACCTATAATCCTTCTAGGCTTCAGATCAATCTGGTGCCTAATCACAGGTGTGATGAAGTACACTATGAATTTTGAACTATACTGTCGATGATCGGATGCACTTACTGCATTGACACATCTATGATTTTCACCAACTCTTGATATTCTCCAAGCACCCCCTAAGCGTCTGCTGCTGCTATAATGCAAACGCCACTTACATAGCCTTGTAGGACTATTGTGTTGTACACATACAACCGTGTAGTTCTTCTGGTTAGAGATAGCTGTTTGGAATTGAACATTATTTACTATGCACCACCCAACAATAGAAAATTGCGCCTCGCATCATAAACACATACCTTCAACAAGGTCATTTAGAATTTCAATTTAATCTGTTAGGGCAGTTTTGTCGGATGGGCCGTCAAAGTAAACATGGTTGTCCCACTCTCTCGTAGTTTCACACATCTGGACATACTAGTTTGTGGACAACATATGACTCTCACTGTCAATATTGCAAAATGAGTGATTTTTCAGCAGATTATGACTGTTTATATTCTCAAGCATAGTAGCTTCTAACCCGACAATGTCATCATCACTAATATCCCGCCGACTCACTACTTGAGTCACTACTCATACCCGATACTCATCTTCGACCGGCAAAGACTCGAGGCATATGATTCATCCAATGATGTGGATCGTTATCGTCATATAACTTATAAGTTGAGCAACAAATTATCATATTAATTATTACAAGTATAATCAGATAAATGTTGACCATATACTACCTGGGAATCAACTCATCAAAGCTGCGTTGTATCCCCGGAGGTGCTTGTACGATGAAATCATGTGTATGCGTTAACGGTATATCTATTGACCTTACTACCGATCAGCTGATGTGGATTCAATATTAACATCTTCCACTTCGACATACAACACCAACATCTGACAGGAAGCTTTGTCAAACCGCAAACGCCATCGCCGATATTATACGCTATAAATCCTCCACCCACTGCATAACGACCTGTTAGAGTGGCTGTGTGGCACTCTAGATCAATGTGCAAGATTCTCATAATTGCTTCAATTCCAGGTGTTGTGACACGTAACCTTAACCGGACGATTTCACCTCCCACGTAACTTGACCGCTCTCCATCGATACTTAGTTCGCCTCCATAGAAAAGGATCAGCGAAATAAATTTTCTATTCATTCTTGCCAAACAAACTATATAGCTACTTAACACATGAATCGCAACGCCTACGCAAACATACAACTCAAATCTCAAACAAAAGTCTAAAAATACTACTCAAATTCTTACCGTACATACTCTATTACTTTATAAATTGATATAAGTAGGGATTTACCGTGAGTTTACAAATAACGATGGGGTTGTGTGCAAAAACAAGTCGAATCCGCCACAGGAAACTTTCCCAAACAAAATGGAACCGTCGGAATCGTCGCCGGAAGCTAATGTTGGCTTCCAAACCCTGCTATATGAGAGAGGAAAGTGTCAAACGCCATAAACGCGGCTGTCGGCAAGAAAAACAAGTTTATTTCGAATACCCGGGGAGAGACGCAATGAGTTGAGATACCGACGGCCTGGAGGTTCGGCGTGATCTAACGGGATGCGCTCGAGCTCAAGAGGGGGGAGGAATCAGGGAGGAATCGCGGAGGAGTCGCGGAGGAGCCAAGTCAAAACAAACTGAGGCCGACCGATCGACCCTAATAGTGTTGGGGCTAATCGTTTCAGAAGACATGCCATGCCACGTCTGAGCGGCCGCCACTAATTGAATTATACTTATTCTTAAAATTTTTTTATTAATACTTAATTACCTAATTAAGCTTCTAACCATACTTAGGCTTCATTTGGGTAGACTTTTTAGGTGCGTTTAGATTCTCAGGTCGTGAAAAGGTGTTTAATTTTACTATTTGAATAAAGAGCTTTATTAAACTGCGTTTTCCCAAAACTCCGTTTTAGTGCCATCTGAAAAAGCGAAATGAAAATACCGCCGCTTCAAAGGAAGTCAGAAATAACCCTCCCTTTAGTAAACGTTGTGCTGTATTTGCATTATTAGAGAGTGGACAATTTGGCCATTTACAATATTTTTTTTAAATACGGTCAAAAGAAAGCTTGGATTACTCTTGAAAAGCAATATATATCCAAACAGTAAACTTCAGCTTTTCAACTCGTAAAGAAGAATGGAAGTTTTTCTAAAAATACTTACCAGCCAATTTTTTGGGAACCCAATATCTAAGCCAAACGAAACCTTAGTTTAAAAAATTGACTTCTTCCTCCCCCTTGCATTCATCCGATCCCGCCTTTCTTCCCCCTCTTCGTTCGGTTGAGGAACGGCAAGCTAGGGGACCCGATTCAAAAAAACCCCTCTTTGTTCGGTTGAGGAACTGCAAGCCAAGCACTCACACAATCTTCCCTCCCTCTCTTCGTTCAGTTAATGAACCATAAAGACAAGAGCGCCTCTCTTCACCTCTTCGTTCAGTTAATCCCGCAAGAAACCATAAGGTTTCCCCACACGAGCGACTCCCGATCTCCCTGTTCTCCTATTTTTTTCTTCAACCGAAGCCTCTGAGAGCACGGGAGCAAGGTATTCTCCCAGTCGCCGACAGGAAAGAAGGGTCTGGCGAACTATTTTTTCGTCGAGGGTTGATCTTAGAATTATAGAATCTTTATCCATATATATAGAGTTCGATTTCGATGGTAAGGGCTTTGATCATGGTGGCTTCTTATCAGTGCTCGGATCCACAACTTATGGTTGCGAAATTGTAGCCGTTGTGTCTAAAATTATAGTGAATTTAATTTGTTGTTGGTACTATTTTACATTATATGATGGAAGCTACTGACGGAATTGAACTGGAGCCCTCTAACGGTGGCTTCGGTGAAGAGCTAACTACGAATGGGTTGGGATCTGGTGTGAGCAAGGAAAACAAAATCATCTTCAATGGCACTGCTGCTTCATAAGAGAATGGGGATGACGCCTCGCAAACAAATGGCAACTTATGTCAGTGTAAATGATTCAGAAATTATAACATCTGGGATAACTACTAAGAGAGAAAATACTGTTACTGAAGAAAGTTCACAGCGTCTTGCCTGGGAGCACTCGTTCAGTTGATGATGGTGCATCTTCTGAAGCCACACAAAGTCTAATTGTTCACACAAAAGCTCAACGAAGGAACACTTCAGGATTTTCTTTCAGATTGAAGGAGCGTGTAGAGAAAAGGAAGGAGTATTTTACAAAGCTGTAAGAGAAAATTAATTCAAATGAATTGGAAAAGACTAACATACAAGCAAAGTGTAAGGAGAACCAAGAGGCTGAAATCAGGCAGTTGAGAGAAAGTTTGACCTTTAAGGTCATGTCGATGCTGAATTTTTATCAAGAACTTAGTCCTCCAAAAGTGGAATTTAAGAAGATTTGAAGACCATGATCATGGAGACGATGAAAATCGGTGAGATTTCAAAACACCGATACGCTCATCGTGACACGGATGGATAGAAAAAATTATTAAATGTAGCCACCTATACTGAAATACTACCGAAATGCTGCCGAAATTTGGACTTAGAAAAAAAAAAGAGAAAAAGTTTAAATGTGTAAAATTATATATATATATATATATATATATATATATATATATATATATATATATATATATATATATATATATATATATGTGTGTGTGTGTGTGTGTGTGTGTGTGTGTACATAAGGCCTCATTATGCTCATCAGGGAATAACAGGATTGAAATTTGACCGAAGTGCTTTGAAATATGAACTGTCACACTCATCAGGGCATGACAGATAGACTAAAATAGTTTCGATGTAGCCCCCTACGCGGGGATGACATCGGAATACTGTGGAAATGTTGCCGAAATTTGGATTAAAAATTGGGGCTTAGGCAAATTTAAATGGAAAATTATGTAAACTCAAATTAAATAAAAGAAAAATACATAATAAATACAACAGTAAATGTCAAGTCAAAAAAAAGAAGAGGAAGAGCACTTACAAAATATTTGAAGCACATATATATGAAACTTGATCTCGAGTTAATGTTAAATTCATATTGGATTTGAAGTTCCTTTTATGTGAACAAATCATATTTAATATCAAATGAAATAAATATCTCAATTGAATATTAAATGACAAATGATTGATGGTAAGTCTAAATGTCCAATTCAAAATTGAGAATAAAGTATGTAAGAAATTTGATAGCTTTTTTATAAGCACAAATTCAGTTAGGCAACTCATGATCATTCATGAATATAGCCTTTAAAAGAACCATTTGGGTCTTGCACTTAAAAGTGAATTTGAAACATAATGAGATTTGTGATATATCTAAGTATATATCTTCAAAACTAATAGGATCCAAATGAAATTCATAAAAAGTTTTCACTAAAACTAAATGGCCTATTAGCAAGTATATGCAAGACTTCTTAATGAATAATTAGCTTGTATTCAAAAGAAACTTGAATTCAAATAAGCTTGCTTAAAGTATGCATAATAAACTATTTGTGCAAGAGCAAAAGTTGAATATGATGAGTTGATAAATATTTAAAAGATTGTTAATTAGCGTAAGCTAAAAAATCATTGATACTTAAATAATGCAATCAATAAATTAAATACAAAAAAGTTGTAATATTTTGAATCAAAAATATGAAATGCCTTCAGCGCCATCAGATCTGTAACTCTTCGTACAAGCAGACAGAAGACAATAATAAATTAAAATGATACACTAATTGTAGAGCTTCCACAAACGCTGCCAGATCTGCAACTCTTTGTATAAGCAGACAGAAGACGATGCTAAATTAAAATGCTATACTAATTGTGGAGCTTCCACAAATGCCACAAGATCTGCAATTCTTTGTACAAGTAAACAAAAAGGCGACACTAAATTAAAATTTTTATGAATTATGGAGCTTCTTTCAATCCAAAAATTAAGAAATTTTATTCTAATTATGATTTACAAAATCAATGATTTCATTAATCAGAAATTGTCTAAGTTATAAATTCCTACACGTGCTCGGATATAGAGATTTAAAATATAAATTTTAATGTCTGAAAAGGCTGTGCAGCCTAAGTTGGAATTAAATAAAAATATGAAATTAATCTCATGTTTTAAAAATAAAATTATCTGAATTATTAAATATCCGCATGACTTTACAATCAATGCTTAAATTTAGTATCAGGATCTGATGGTTGCTTCGGTTTAGTCTTAGACCGTTAAGTTAACAAAATCTAAAAATCTAATTATTATAAAAAATTTTAACTTATTAAACTATCTGAGAAGTTAATTCTGTTATATGACGGTAGATCTGATCCTCTATTATTAAACTAATAGATTTGACAGGATCCGAAACAAAAAATTAAATGATCAAACAATACATCAACCCCGATGATGGCTATGTTGAATGAAGATTTTAACCGGAGGGGATACCTACCATCAAAATGTGTTTGCAAGCTCAAATTGAATTAATCAAAATCAAATGTCAACTCAAATGCAAAATTTAATATATTACTAAGCTATTAATGGTTAAATGAAATTTAATCTTTGAAAACTTAAAGCAAAATATAACCCAATTCATCTTACGCAATAGTTTATTGAAAGTGACAAATTAAGAAAACTTTACCTCACAAAAGAGCCAAAGTCAAATCAAGTGTTTTACTATGTTCACTCTCATCAATCTCACACCAAAGATGATGGCCCGTTCTGGCGGTGGCTTGACGGCTCCACATGATGCGATGAGTAGTCCTCTCATCGGTTGCCGCTAATTGGAACCATTATATTATGATCACGATTATAGCCCGTATGCTCCTAAATGACTCTACCCTTTGAGTTGTCAATCATAGGATATACTTGATAGGACAAAAAGGCATCTGTCAGCTAAGGTAGACTTAAGCCTATCTCCTTAGACAAACACCACCCCAGTAAGGATTCTTGGATGACGTAACTCATGTGTCTAAGGATCTTTCACGTCGGTCAACTACCTCCTCGACTAAGTTGACGGGGACCACAATAGCGAGATGATAACTATATGGGATCAAGCATCATCATTCCTCCAACCATCCGCTTTAAGCTAAAAATGATGAATTTCATAAATTCTAAATTTTAAAACTCCACATGCTGGTACTATACGCTACACATTCAGCGATCTAACGACTAGCTTTAATCTAAAGTTCTCTCTTAGCATTGAGAGGGGTAATTAACTATAGGTGCTTGCGCCTATAGGAAACCTGGAACCATATATAAAATCCTCACAAAATGAGGATGAAATCTCTAGGTAGTGCCTTATCTATTATCTCATCTGCATTCTGAAAATTACAACGACACATAAATCATACTCTCTTCAATCGAAGAGGTCGGTGGTGAATTTTCGGAGCCCACACTAAGTTTATTAGTTACTTCATCCTTCCTAACATTTGACAACAATTTGATATATGACCAAAATGATTTTAAGCTGGGTATAAACTATATTTAATATTAAGATGTTATATATGAAAGCATGAAATACCAAAAGAAAAACTATTACAATTATCTTTGATGGTTTGGATAAGTCATATAGATTACTCTTTAGG
Organism: Cymbidium sinense; assembly: GCA_021442155.1. Classification (NCBI taxonomy): domain Eukaryota; kingdom Viridiplantae; phylum Streptophyta; class Magnoliopsida; order Asparagales; family Orchidaceae; genus Cymbidium; species Cymbidium sinense. The sequence goes on along the minus strand of CM038216.1, from coordinate 173,032,840 downwards.
TTCATTGAAGCTACTTATTCTATCAAGAGATGGTCAGTGTATAAAATACATTTTAAAGGCACCTTCTGGACATTTGGGTCATCTATAAGTAGACGGTCCTAATATAAGTTAGTGGTAAGTGTAGATGGAACTTTTTTTATTAGCAAACAAAAATCTATTTCCACTAGCCTTTGTAGTTATAGAAGCTTAGGTTTGTTTTTTTAAAGAAATTGACCATTGTATGATACTATTCTAAGCATAAGTGCTAGTATGACTTTGTATAATATTTGATATGCACACTAGGTTAGTTTGAGGATGTCTCGATAGTTTTCCTTAGGTAGCATGTAAACATTGCATGCAACACTTACAAGAAAACTTTAAGAAAGCATTAAGGACTATGGGTTCTTTGATGTCGAGTCTATATGTCATAAAATATATTAGGCAAGCAATAGTGATGATACAAGGATATTCAACTAATGCGTAAAAAATATTGAAAATGCAAAACTTGAAATATATTAGTGGTTAGTGGATTTAATAAAATAGACTCTAACACATGTCGAGAGTTTTAGGCTTAGTATCATGACTACAAATGCTTCATAATGCTTAACAATGCATATAGTTTTTTTTTTAGAAATGCCAATAAAATACTTCATGATAGGTATCCCTCATGAACACAATATTATTTGCATGTCTATGAAAAATAAAGAATACTATTCAACATGAATAGACTTTCACATGATGAGTTTTATCATATTTGTGTGCATATAAAACACATACTTTAATATAATAATTTATAAACAAATTATAATTAATTTGAGTTCAACATATAAAATAAAAATTCAATTTATTTTTAAAAGCTCTCTCTTCTCCGTACATCAAATAAGGAATTATTATCATTCTAAAATTAAATAAATAAATAGAAGAACTCAAAATTTAGAATAATATATACGAGCTTCTTTGTAGTATTTCATGACATATTTTTATTGTGTTATCTAGTGTTTCAATGTAAGAACATAAAGTCAAAATATAAAGAATATTTTAGAAAATATAGGTTCAATAATGAGAAGCTTTTTTGATGCATGGGATTTATGCACATGCAAATTTATAATTAATTCAACGAAAGACTTTTTTTTTTCCTTGAATCACCATTAGATATATAATCCTCACCATCCATTTGAAGAACACTCAAATTGTAAAATAAAGATAAGGCAATAAGAACTATTATAAAGATTATTCTATAGAATAAAAATCTAAATAATCTAAATCTTCTTTTAAATATATCCTTTATATACTAATATAGCTTAAAATTTATTAATTAAACCATCCATTTAAGAGTTTTTCCTTGAATATATATATATATATGTATATATATATATATATATGTATTATATATATATATATATATATATATATATATATATATATATATATATATATATATATATATATATATATATATATATATATATATATAGATATATATCATTCAATATTTTTAGTTTTTTATATAAAGTTTTAAATGAAAACATATTGATATATTTGCTCAATTCTTCAAAATTTTTTTTAAATACACTGAAATTCGAATATCAAAATAGGCGCGTGGATTCATTTTAAACAAATTCAAACGTTATTTAACTGAGGAATATCATTCAAAAATCCGTCCATATTCATCTTCAACTATACTTTTGACTAGTAGACTGGATTTGAAAGAATTAAATAGGGAAATGAATAAGAAATTGAATTGAAAATGATAAAAATAATTGTCATGGTCCACTTATTTTATTAAAGATAAATTAATAAAAATTATATTTAAATTTCATCCAAAAAAAAGGTTTTACATTATTATGAAAAGTAATATTATGCAGTAAATTTTACGGTGGTAGCCTTTAACTTTCAAGAGATCTTAAGTCAGATTGCATACATTATGTGTATGAATTTGCAATTAAATTTGATCAAATATCAACAAAAATATATATATAACATGCAAATCATAACAAACACTATAAATATTATTTTTAGCACAAAATAATCAATAATTTCAATTGAAATTAATTTTGATTTAAATTAGCAGAAATTGAATAAAAATTATTATCATTCAATGAAACTTATGATTTTTATTTCTTATGAATAAAAGATAAGAGCTGGCGAGTATGAACTTATCAATTAACACTAAATTTGTTCTCATTCTTAAATAAATTTTACTGATTATTAATTACTGTTGCATGCTAGAAAACCGAGAAAAAAGTATTCGCCTAGCTTCTTTTAGAGTCATAGCGTATTTAAAGAGCGAACAATAAAACTCTAGAATTTTTACGTGAAAAATCTCAAAAAGAGAGAAAAACCACGGGGCCCAGCCCAGTAAAAAGCTTTCACTATGTGTTTGTTTCAGAGTACAAGATCTTCCTGATACCGAGGCTACAGAATTGTATATGAGAAATGGACAACAACTATGTGACAATGAATCGTCAGTAGCTGCTACTAAGAAGATAATGGTGAACTCGGAGCAATCACCTGAAAATGCGAACAATTCGCGTAAATGCGGGAACAATCACAGAGAAACGCAGAAACAATCCCCGGTAGAAGTCATCATGATGGAGACCGTGACGACGGCGAGGATCACGGCTGATGGTTGGCCGACGACCGCCGAGTGGCACGACGGTTTGGGATCTTTAGAGCTCTCTCCTCTCTCGCCCTCCTCTCATATGAGAAGGCGCTATATTTATGGAGGACGCTCTATAAATACACGCAAAACCCATACCACTCCACTTCCACTCAAAATGATCCCCTTGATCATATGATGTATTTCGTGCATTTGAATGCTCAAATGAAGTCGGAATTGTAAGATCTTTGGCTTGTTGGAACCGGCTCGTTGAGACGCTCGATTTGACTATAAACACTTCATATTTGAGAACTATTTAAGGATTTAACTGATATCCCAAAGTTTCCAAGGATAATTTAAGAGCTTGATCTCGACCAGTTTCAACTTCGGATCAGTTTGCTTTTAACATCAAGATTCGTGCTTCGACTAATAGTATTTTAAGTGTCATATCCGCTCTATTTTGGATGACATTATCCTAATTTATCCAAAAATATCTGAATTTTTTTTTCTAATTAAATGTCATAATGAGTAGAAGGTTTTTTTTTAAAAATTAATGTCATAATGAAGAGAGGTTTTTTTTTCTAATTAAATATCATAATATAGAGAGGTTTTTTTTATATTAAATGTCATAATGAATGGAGAGTTTTTTTTTTATAAATCAAATATCATAATAAAGAGAGGTTTTTTTTTAATTAAATGTCATAATGAATGGAGGGTTTTTTTTTTAAAATTAAATGTCATAATGAATAGAGGGTTTTTTTTAAAAAAAAAAAACTAAATGTCATAATGAAGAGAGATTTTTTTTTAAAATTTATTCTTTCTTTCCCCCTATGGTGGATCTATAAAAACCCCCTTAGGGTCAAGGGAGAAGGCACCTTCTATTCTTCTTGAGTGAGGTTAGTTTGGAGATCAAGACAGTAGCTTGGGCGCACCGCTTTTCCCTCGAGGTGTCAACGATCTCGGACCGACCGGGTTTGGAGGCTATCAAGACCCGTAGTTCATACGGCAAGGCTCCAGTTTTCCCTCAAAAGAGGTGTTAATTGATCTCGTCGGACTGACGGGATCGGAGGCGATCAAGACCCATAGTTCAGGCTCCCCAAAGAGGTGTTAACTAACCTCGTTGACCGACCGACGGAGGAGGCGATCAAGACCCGTAGTTTGCAAGGCTCCGCTTTTCCTCGAGGGTGTTAACTCACCACCCGGATCGGAGGCGATCAAGACCCGTAGTTCACGGCAAGGCTCCGCTTTTCGCGAAAGAGGTGTATACGCCGAACAGTGTCGAGGCGATCAAAGAGACGATAATCGAGACCGGGTCACAATCCGATGATGGCGGAGCGTCGGCGAGGATAACCGGCATGGTGGTGACCGAAGATCGCCGATGGCGACGGCGGCAGGATGTGACAGTGCGATTGGTGGCGCCACGGTGGCAACGCGAACTGGAGACGAATACGGGCACTAACGCCGACAGTGAAGATTGTCATGGTACGGAAGTGAATTCGCGACGCAGTACGGACCGCATTGGGTCGCTGTGGGCTGCGACGGCAGGGCTAGCCACTGCGGACCGGCATCGCATGAATGACCGTCGGCTGATGACCGGCAAGATTTCAGTGGTCGGCTGCGTGATGGCGACGATAAGCAGATGTGGTGGCGGCGGGCCGGCGATAGACCGCGATCGATTGGCGTGGGTGGTCGAACAATGTAGTCGATGGTGGCGACGGCGCGGTAATGACGGGATGACCGCGACCATGGTGGTAACCAACCGAAATTATCAGCGATGGTCAGTAGCTGACCGAACGGTCAGCTCGGGTGGTCGACAGCAAGAAACCGACGAATGATGGTGGCGATGGCGCCGGTGAATACGGTGGTCACCCATGATGAAGGCGGACCGACTACAATGATCGCTACCGGGTGGTCGACAATAAACCGGCAAATAGTCGACGGCATCGCGCCGAGATACGGCGGATGATGATGGTGGGACCGCAAAATTGCCGGTGATGGTCGCGGGGACCACCGGTGGTCGAACGCGAACCGCACGTCGACGGTATGGCGTCGGTCCGTGAAGACCGACGATGGTGACCAAAATTGTCGGTGATAGGTATGTGACCACAACGATGAGGACCTTTACCGGTTGTTTGTGAGAGTGTGACTCGATTCCTATATGGAAGAGGTTGAATTGAATCCGTGATTTTGACCTATCGAGGTTGTTTATCGATACTCGCCGACGAGAAGAGGTTGAATCAATTGCCGAATTTTGACCTATCCGAGGTTCTGTTGTTAGACGTTAACTCGTATGGAAGAGGTCAATTGACTCGCTAAGAATTTTGACCTATCCGAGTTGTTTGTCGAGTCTTTACCGATGACATTAACGGAAGAGGTTGAATTGAATCCCGAGATTTTGACCCATCCAGGTTGTTTGTCGAGTGTTGCCCAATGACGCTAACTGTATGGAAGAGGTCAATTGAATCCGCCGAGAATTTTGACCTATCCGAGGTTGTCGTGGTGTTACCCAATGACGTTAACTATGGAAGAGGTCGGAAGTCCACCAAGGACCTTTTGACCTATCCTGTTTTGATGACGCTATCCTGGAAGAGGTATGAAGTTCACCAAGGACCTTTTGACCTATCCTAGGTTGTTTGTCAGAGTCTTTACTCGATGACGTTAACCTATATGGAAGAGGTCGTTGGAAGTCCACCAAGGACCTTTTGACCTATCCTCGGTTATTTGTCAAAGTCTTGGCTCGATGACGTTAACTTGTATGGAAGAGGTTGAATTGAATCCGCTGAGGATTTTGACCCATCCGAGGTTGATTGTCAGAGTCTTTGCACGACGCTAACTGTGGAAGAGGTTGAATCAATCCCGAGGATTTTGACCTATCGAGGTTGTTTGACGTAGTGCCGATGATTAACGTATGGAAGAGGTTGAATTGAATCAGCTGAGGATTTTGACCCATCCGAGGTTGTTTGTCAGAGTGTTGCCCAATGACGCTAACCTGTATGGAAGAGGTCGAATTGAATCCACTGAGGATTTTTGACCTATCCGAGGTTGTTTGTCAGGGTGTTACCTAATGACGTTAACCTGTATGGAAGAGGTCGTGGGAAGTCCACCAAGGACCTTTTGACCTATCCTAGGTTGTTTGTCAGAGTCTTTGCTCGATGACATTAACTGTATGGAAGAGGTTGAATTGAAAGATTTTGACCCATCCGGTTTGTCGAGTGTGCCCAATGACGATAACCGTATGGAAGAGGTCGAATTGAATCCACCGAGAGGATTTTGACCTATTCGGTTGTTTGTTGTCGTCTTACCCAATGACATTAACTGTATGGAAGAGGTCGTGGGAAGTCCACCAAGGACCTTTTGACCTATCCAGTTGTTTGAAGTCTTTGCTCGATGACATTAACGTATGGAAGAGGTTGAATCAATCCGAGATTTTGACCCATCCAGGTTGTTTGTCGAGTGTTGCCAATGACGCTAACTGAAAGAGGTTGAATTGAATCCGAGGATTTTGACCTATCCTTAGGGTGTTACCCAATGACGTTAACCTGTATGGAAGAGGTCGTGGGAAGTCCACCAAGGACCTTTTGACCTATCCTAGGTTGTTTGTTAGAGTCTTTGCTCGATGACATTAACCTGTATGGAAGAGGTTGAATTGAATCCGAGGATTTTGACCTATCCGAGGTTGTTTGTCAGAGTCTTTGCTCGATGACGCAACTGTATGGAAGAGGTCGAATTGAATCCACTAAGAATTTTTGACCTATCCGAGGTTGTTTGTCAGAGTCTTTACTCGATGACGTTAACCTGTATGAAAGAGGTCGTGGGAAGTCCACCAAGGACCTTTTGACTATCAGTTGTTTGTCGAGTCTTTGCTCGATGACGCTAACTGTATGGAAGAGGTCGATTAAAACATCCGTGGTTGTAGCCAAAGTTGCTCTTTAACCTTGGTCTCCATGAGTATGAGTGGAAAAATATAATTTGCAAAGCTATATCTCTTCTCAATGTTGAAATATCCTCCAACTTTGACTTGTTTCGATTAGATGCTTAACATATTAACATGGACGATCTTAGATCAATGAGTTGCCTCGAACCAAGGAACAAAGTTTGATGCATCTTCATTCTTTGCTTGCGCTCTTTAAAAGTTTGAAATGCTCCACCTCGATGGTGGTTTTGATCTTGTTGGGAAACTTGGTCATCATACAAGATGAAATAATGGGAATCGCTTCCCATCTACGCCAAACTTGTATGCTAAAGAAAACCACAGGGTAGTAAAAGTATTCGGCTTCTTTGGGAGTCCAAAGACACAGTGTATTTAAAGAGAACAATAAAACTCAATTTTACGTGAAAAATCTCAAAAGAGGGAAAACCACGGCTACCAAGAAAAGCTTCCACTATGTTCTGCTTTGAGTACGTGATCTTCCCGACGAGGTTACGAATTGAGATGAATGGACAACTATGTGACAACGAATCAGTCGTAATTGAAGTAGAAGATGATGGTGAACTACGCGAGCAATCATCTGAAAATGCGAACAATTCTGAAATGCGGGAACAATCACCGAACGCAGAAACAATCCCTGGTAGAAGTCATCATGATGGAGACCGACAGAGATTGACGACGGCAGGATCGCCGGTGATGGCCGATGGCCACGGTGGTCGACGCCCGCCGAGTGGCGACGACAGGCCGGAGGATCTTTAGAGCTCTCTCCTCTCTCGCCTCCTCTCATATGAGGAATGAGGCTATTTAGGAGTGGCGAGTCTCTCAGAATACATGCAAAACCCGCATCACTCCACTTCATCGGACGGCTCAAAATGATCCCCTTGATCATGATGTATTTCGCATTTGAATGCTCAAATGAAGTCGAATTGTAAGATCTTTGGCTTTGAACCGGCCGTCGAGACGCCGATTTGACTATATAAACACTTCATATTTGAGAGCTATTTAAGGATTTAACCGATATCCCAAAGTTTTCAAGGATAATTTAAGAGAACCGGTTTCAACTTCGGATCAGCTTGCTTTTAACATCAAGATTCGTGCTTCGACTAATAGTATTTTAAGTGTCATATCAATTACATTAAATTTAAATTTAAATATAAAATTATGAAGTAACATTTCCTCCAATTCGAATAAAAAAAATATCTCCATATCATTTGCACTTTAATAACTTTGGAGCTGTTACAAAGGACAATGCCTTGACTATTACCAAATAAAGCACATGGGCTGCTGAACCGAGCTTGAACATCCGACAAAAACGAAGATCAAACAGCCAAAAAATTTATATATTTTTTTAAATTATTACACGTGGAGTCAGAATATATATCTATTATATATTAATTATAAAATATTATGTATCTTAATATTATATGATATATAAAAAATATATAATTATTATATATTAATTATAATATATATATATATATATATATATATATATATATATATATATATATATTTATCAATTCATTATCATCAAAAAAATGATTGTAATGATAAAAATTAAGTTTTTCTAGGAATGGACAAAGTCAGACAGACCATTATCCTTTAGTTTAAAGGAAGAGACAGTGAATGATCCAAAATCCTTATCTTCTATTTTATGCAGATGGGTATGCAAACAATTAATTTATATATAACACTTGAAATATTTTTTTTATCTAGAATTATTTTATTTAAATATTAAAAACTTAAATTTTAATATTTAATAAACTTATCATTGGTCGATAAATAATGTACTTCATATTTGGGGATAGCAACTTTTTTATTAGTTGGAAGCTCAAATTAAAACTCTAGTTTATTTTATGAGTATTGATATTAAATATTTAGTTTGCAATAAGCTCAAATGTTTTGTTGATTAAAAACTCTAATTTATATTAAGAGTTATGATATCAAATATTATGTGTTCTTAATGTCACTAGTCATAAGCAATTTAGTTTTAGGCTCTTTGACTAATTATAATTTTTTATTTATCACATGCTTGCATACTTCAAATATTATAATATTGATATTAATTGTTAAATTTTTTTTTCTGTATTTGATAATTATGAATTTTACAAATTTAATTTGAGTCACAAATATAAAAAATGAATACTAATGTCACTAAAAAAATTAATTGTGCTTATAAAGTTTAGCAGCTAAGATTGTTGAAATTTTAGAATTATGTGCTCAAAATTGAGCTAAGCTCGAGCTTCTTGAATAGGATGGATTACACAAACCAAATTCGAGCTAAATATTTATCTCTCAAGTTGAGTTCAAGCTCATTATTTGAGCTTGAGCTCAAGTCTGATCTAGCTACACAAACAAATTGAGCTCGATTTTCTTATGACATGAGGTCTACCCGACTCATTTACATCTCGACTCATTTACATCATAGAATTTGTAAAGGATAACAATCAAATATAGGTAAGAAAATTGTGATGCAATATTATTGGAGTATCGGAATCTTACTAAAAAAATATGAATGAGACATACATCAAGTAGAAGAGAAGAAAATTATTGACAAAGATTAGTAAAAATATCATTTTTAATGTTATTAAAAGTTTTAAATATTTTATGATTAATAATAAATTTTGAATATTAAATATATAAATAAAATAATTTGAGGTGTTATGCATGTAAATCCCCTCTTAAGAAGGACATCCATAGATATGAATTTGTCTACTGTTTTATAAAAAACGGAATATCCCTTTCATCGAAACAATCGCTACGCCTTCCACGCGACTCTCAAAGCAATCTGCAGGACTCTGGCTATAAAGCCGGCAGGTGCTCGCCTTCTCCCAGTGCGATTCTCTTCTCACTTTCTTCTTTCTCACCCCAATAAAAATTCCTCCACATGGCCGAATACTTTGTTCTCAACACGGGGACGAAGATCCCTTCAGTCGGGCTCGGGACGTGGCAGGCGGAGCCTGGTGTCGTCGGACCTGCCGTCATTGCCGCCGTCAAGGTTTCAAAATCTTTCATTCTTTTTCCGTGTTGTGTTGCAACTGGAAAGCAGTACTACAGAGAAAAAAAATTTGATGAAGGTTCATTTGGTTGTTATAAAATGTGTTTTTAGAAAAAAAATTGATAATTTTGGTAGATTTAATGGAGTTATAAATTAATATCAATTTTAATTCTACAAGTATCTTTAAAGTTTCAGAGAAATGATTTTTTTTTTCATCTTAGAAATAAGTGAATGAATTAAATGCTTGAGATAGATATATCTATGCCTACATTGATCACTGAGAGTGGATACAATAACCAACCATGAAGATAAGGGCTAAAGGTGAAGATTTAGGGGCCGTTTGTTTTTAAATTAAGTTGCAAGACTCCTGTGCTTGAGTAACCTAGATTACAGACATATAGTTTTTCCATTGTTGACTTATTTTTTTTGCTGGACTTAGCTTAATTTTTTGCCTCGCTAATGAATGGTATTATAGTTAGTATCTGCCAATAAGTGTTAACATTGTATTCAGTATATTAATAATTATTAGTACTAATCACAACAGTAACTTTTAGCTCAAGAATTTTATGAGCTAGGCTGACAGGGAAGCCTCTGATCTCAAAGACCTATTAAACTTGTAACATTGGATTGAAGAAAACCATCTTTCTAATGATGCAATTATGTGCATCGGCATCTATGCATATTTCTATGTGCATTTGTAACCATTTAAAATGTTGAGTAACAATTGATTTATATATATTGGGGCTCATTTGATTTCTTGTAATTAGAACACATATTAGAAAAATTATTTTATCTGTAAAAGGGAAAAAATTATTTTTGAGGGGCTTTTGATAATATTTGTGGAATTTAAAATTAATTGATTTCTAGCTCTACTTGACTGATCTTCAATAGGCTCTCAGAAGAAAAGGGATCTGTGAATACTGGTTAAATTTTAAAATGTTCCTTACACTACACTGTATTCACCTTGTGGGATGATATTTAAGCATCTATGATGTATTTAAGTAATAGTAAAGTTTGTTTTTACCATTCTAGTTTCTTGTTATCGATGCAGGCTGGCTACAGACATATTGATTGCGCGCTAGTTTACGGCAATGAAAAAGAGGTATTTTTCGAGGGCATGATATTTTTTTTCATATTTTTTTGGGATTGGAATGAACGAATTTTGAAGACTCAGGTTCTTTAAACTGTCTAATGAGATCGCATTAACAAGAAACTTCATGAGACATAAAGAGAGTTTATTTGAGTAGAAATATAATCACTAATGGCTAACTTTATGGGGGGTGTTTGATTTGATTTACAATCAGATTTAGTAAATCCGACATCCGATTTAATAAATCTGCTGTAAATCAAAAAATATTTGGTAATGGATTAGTTAAATCTTGCTAAATCCAAAGATATGTTTGACAAGTTATTTGAGGATTTAAGTATGTTAGAATTTAAAAAATATATATTTTAAATTAATAAGTAATTAGTAGTACACAATTAAAATTAACTTCAATATATATTAATTAATCAATTAATAATATAATATTAATTTAAAGTAATATGTATTAATATTAACTATTAATGAATTAAAATTAATAACTATTAAATTCTATTAGTAGATTTATATCTTAGGAATTAAACTATATTAAAGCATATGAAGGGGTAAAATCATAAGAACTCTTCTAAATTTTCAATTAGTTAACTATCAAACTTATAACAATTATAATTATATTTGTTAAATTATAATTTAATTTTAATAACTTATAAGTTAATCATCAATAATATTTTATTAAATCAGTTTAAATTAAGTTAAATTAAATTAAAAACTATCAACTATTACATTAGCTAAAATTACTTAAATCTAATTAATAATTACAATTAATAAATTATAATTTTAATTACATATTAATAAGTAGTTAATAATATTAAAATAAAATTAATTTTATCATAATATTTTAATTAAGAAAAAATTAGTAATTTAATGAATTATTTAAAATTAAGATTTTTTAAAAGGATTAAAAAAAGGGGCATTTACATACATAGCACACAATTCTTATATATTTACATATCTAATACCTAAATACAAATATTTACATATATAATACTTAAATCTTTATTATTACAATAAAAATAACTCTTTTCTTAATTTTTTAAAGTAAAATTCAACTTTTGAAGCATAGGAAAGGTGCTATGTTTATAAATATCAAACTTTAGGTGTTGGATATGTAAATGCATAAGATTTGTGTGCTATGTATATAAATTTCCCTAAAAAAAATAAAGCAACTAAAATTTCTTCCATAAAAACCATACTCTCGTCTCTCTATCCACCCTTCCAACAGGTTTTACTAAATCCGGGATTTAAGAGGATTTACTGGATTTGCTGGATTTACAGGATTTACTAAATCCGGGATTTAGTAAATCTATTTTTTGTATTTGACACGATTTAATGGATTTAGCAGTGTAAATTCTAAGTAAATCTCTTGCCAAACACCCCCTAAAAATAGTTGTTATCTCTTAAGTTGGCATCTTTCTGGTTGCATGAGAAAGATGGGATGTATTTGGTTGTTTCCATCAGTGAAAAGAAAAAAAGTACATGGTTTACATCACCAAATCTGGCAACACATTTAGCTAAGAGGTTTAATGTCATATGATATATAATAAGATTAAAGCTTATCTAGTTTTTATTAAAGCCTTTGAATACTGAATTTTGTCTCTTATTGAATAACTAAGAATGTGATTGAATAAAATTGATTAGACTATTGATATAGCATCCCTATAATATGGGCCAAATGCTACATAACAACATGCTTGTAAGTAGCCGTTATTTTATAGGCTTTTGTGTTAGCCAGAAATGCTCTGCTAATTTCTTTAACTAACAAAAAGGGTTGGATATGCACAGGTCGGTTTAGCTTTGAAACAGGTTTTTGATCAGGGTATTGTCAAGAGAGAAGACTTGTTCATCACCTCAAAACTATGGTTGGTTCATCTCTTTCATTTTAAGGTCAATATTTCAGAACTTTTTTTGATTAGCTGTCTTCATGAAATATACTTACAGGTGCAGTGATCATGCACCTGAAGATGTGCCTGAGGCATTGGAGACAACGTTGAAGGACTTGCAGCTTCATTATGTTGATCTGTACCTTGTAGGTTCATCATCTTTACTTTCCATTCAAGTCAGTTAGTGAACTTCAAAGTATCTACTATTGCCAAAGCAGTTATCAGCCCCATAAAATTTTCAAAAAATAGAGTTCTTTTAGCAACTTTGAAAGAAGATTATTTTTTTCCGTGGAAAGAATTGTTACCTTCTACTTTGTGAGATCAAATGAGTTCCCTTCTTGACTTTTCATATGTAGATCCATTGGCCTTTCTGTGTTAAGAAAGGGGCCAGCTTGAGTCCACAAAACTATGTTACACCTGACATACCGCAACCCGCGCCTGAGAAGCTCTATGATTCTGGGAAAGCTCGAGCCATCATGCGGAGCAATTTCTCATCCAAGAAACTCAAGATTTACTTATTGCTGTGTGCCGCTAATCGTGGAGAGCCATCCCGGTTGGCGAACCCAAGCTTCACCAACTCACAATCTAAGGGTGTTCACCTCTCTGTAAGTTATTTTTAATATTTAAATCTTACTTTTTTTTTATAAAATCAATATCAAATATCTCTATTTTTAATAATGCTATTTAAATCAAGTGTACAACAAAATCCCAACCAATATTATTCTTTTTCATTACTCGCTTTGATTATTGCGTGCAAATACATAAATTTGATAGTTCATCTTGAATAAGTGTTAGATTTAAAATAATAATTTTCATGATTTATGTATAATTCTCTTTTTTAGTTTTTTTGGCGTCTAACACTTCAAGATATGTTAGTGTAGTAATATGAAATAAAGGCCTAAGCTTAGTTGAAAATGAATTTTACTAAACAATATTTCAAAATAATTCTAATATATAAGTAGAAGTTTGATCTCCCTTTTGATCTAAGGGTGTCAATTTTCGTTGATAGGTCGAGTTCGGGTATGATCTGAATTGACCTACCCTAATATGCTTGACTTGAACTTATCCCGTTTATTAAATGGGTCAAAAACCTCAACTCAAACTCAACTTGCCTTCAACTCGATTGACTCAAACACAACTCAAATAATCTATTTATACATGCATTCTATGTCAAAATAGAGCTAAAATTGAGTTTGTGAGTAAAAATCAAGTCAATTTTGAGTTCGTTGATCAAAACTGAGTTGACGGTCCAACCCGAATTCTACCTGAAATATTAAACGGGAATCCAACCCAAAAAAATTAATCGGGTCAACCCGAACACAGGTTTTTCGAGTCGGATTCGAGTCGTATTGTCGTTTCTTCAACTTTATTTTTTTTTCATATAAAGTCTAAAATTATTAAAGCACATTAGAATATTAAAAATAGATTTATTAGAAACTTTTCAACTTGAAAAAAGAATAATAGCTTTTGAAGTTTTCTTATTGATTTATTAAGGCATGTGAAAGCCTTATGTCACTAAAAGAGAATTTTTTGTTAAAATTAAATTTGATAATTAAAGTATAAAATAACAGCAACAACATCAAGCCTTTATCCCACTATGTGGGTCGGCTACATGAATCCACTTCTCCATTGTGTCCGATCAAGTGTCAAATTCTCATTAAATTCTAATAAAATTAAGATCATTTTTTATGCTAATCAAGTCTTCTTAGGTCTACCTTTGTCCTTCTTATGCCTTTATTAGGTCTTAAATCACGGTTAAAAAAATGGAGGGTTGCGTTAAGTAGTTAACATCCAACGTAAAAATTTATTGAAAAATCATGACATGGATAATTAATGTATCCAACAAAATATTTAGCATTATTTTCACCATTCATGTATTTTTTTTCCTTGCCATTTTATTAACTAGGATACTTGTTCCGCAGGCATATTCTCCACTTGGCTCCCCTGGTACTAAATCAGTCAAAATTCTTTCCCATCCGATTATAATAAAGGTTGCTGAGACGCTGGGAAGATCTCCTGCCCAAGTTGCTCTTCGCTGGGGCCTGCAAGTGGGTCATAGTGTGTTGCCTAAGAGCATAGGCGAAGCAAGGATTAAGGAAAATATTGATATTTTTGGCTGGTCTATTCCTGATGATTTATTTGCCAAGTTCTCTGAAATCGAGCAGGTAAGTATCCATTTTTTTCTTATTATTCCACATTTTATTCTTAGTATTTACTTCAACTTAAATATTATGTTACTTGCAGGCTAGGCTGGCTAAAGGAGACTTTCTTGTTAACCCCACAAGCGTTTACAAAACCTTGGAGGACCTTTGGGATGGGGAGATCTGAAACAGAACAAACTCTTCCTTTAGCCTTTCTATTTAATCCAGCATTTTCCAATAAATAAAGTTGTACTTTTGGGGCCATGTAATAAAAATATGGGGCTGCAGTGTTATTGCTGCTATTGTCACCGTAGCAATATGGGCCAAAGAGCATGAGTTGAGACTATGAGAAATCACGTTGTACTGTTTTGTTCTATTAATTAGAATAGTTTGTTTTGTGGGTTTTTTTTTTTATTTATGTATTATGAAGAATTGGTTCAATATTCACTTGCTTGTGCTGGAGTATATATTATCATTTTTACTTATATATATATATATATATATATATATATATATATATATATATATATATAATATTATAAATCTATAATAATCTAAATATTTAATTAGTTATTAATTTAGAATTAATATTATTGATTGCAGGAAGATTCAGTTTGTAGAATGATAGAATTTAATATCTTAAACTTGCATGAAGATTTCACACATACAGAAGAAATAATTTGAAGGACACCAAGATTTTTACGTTAAAAATCAAAGAAGGGAAAAATCAGCTTTACCAATTGATTTCAAGATATCAAGATAAAATTTTAAAATAAGCGTTTTAAATCATAATTAGAGAATACACTAAAAATTTGAAAGAAAGACAAATATTCATTAAACCATGACTCTGAATTTTTTTTTAAAAAAAAACTTTGAACTAGCCTTGGTATTATGGCCATACCTGAATCGTTCGTAGTCGGAATCTAGCGAGCTTGGTATCGTTGAAATCGGCACGAAATTCTCCACGACTTTCATGTTGACCGAAAAATGCGATTGTGGCTCTTTGCATAGCAGATTTCTCCAATGCGCGAAAAATTTGCGGCGCAATTTTGAATATTGCGTTCAGCCGCAGTATTTTGGTGGTACCGGAGACGTCTGTTGTCGAAATTTAGCGAGCTTAGTATCTTTGGAATCGCCACAAAATTCTCCACGACTTTCATGTTGACCAAAAAATGCGATTGTGGCTCCTTGCATAGCAGATTTCGCCAATGCTCGAAAAATCTGCGGCGCAATTTTGAATATTGCGACCAGTTGCGGTATTTTGGTTGTACCGGAGTCATCTGTTATCAAAATTTAGCGAGCTTGGTATCATTAGAATCGGCACGAAATTTCACACGACTTTCATGTTGACCGAATAATGCGATTATGCCTCATTACGTAGCATATTTTGCCATGCGCATCCATAAATCAGCGGCGCGTTTTTGAATGCTGCGACCAGCCGGGGTATTTTGGCCGCACCGGAGTCGTCCGTTGTCGGAATTTAACGAACTTGGTATCGTTGGAATCAACACGAAATTCCACACGACTTTCATGTTTACGCAGAATTGCGATTTTGGACCGTTGCGTAGCAATTTTTGTGGAAAAGTATGGATTCAAATAGCAACAGTTGATGGATCATTACAAAGTTTGCAAAAAAATAGTAGATGTGGCAATCTCATTACAAAGTTTGCAAGCATAAAAAATTCATAGCTATTATCTACTTCTCCAAAATTTCTAAAGTCTAACAGTTCAATACCAACAAGATATCTCTGATATTTCGCAAGAAAAAAATACAAATTACTTAAACTGGAAATATATAACATAGATAAACGGTGTCTTGATATGCAGTGTACATAGAAAATATAAAATATTGAAAAAACAGTGTACATCAAGCTATCAGATGATCTAGAATTACAGATGACAGCTGAGGACATCTAACAACGGCGGTGCCTATGTGGTGGAAGTGCGTCACTTCCTGGAGTATACTGAGTAGATAGTCGCCGAGGACGGTCTCGTAAATGGTGCTGTTGATGCTGCACTTCGTCTCCAAGTTGGTCAGTGGTATGCTCTGTATCATCGATGGGTGTAACATCGAGTATCTCTTGTGATGGCCATGGCTGGAAGGGGACAGTGGGGTACACTCTGTGCATATGCGGCATATAGACCGGTGGGTGAGGATACATGGGAGGGCCCGCCGCCGCCAGAAAATATCAACATGGCTCCCCGATAAGAGTAATGAGTGCCAAATGGATAATGGACCGACATCCGGTATGACGACGGACTGTCAAATCCAATATGTGCCCGAGAAGACAAGTGCCGCGCGAAGAACTACTCTCATCAGTATCTCTGCACTGATCCGATATGTGCAAGTTCTTGCGTAGTTCCCTGCATAACTCCGCATAAGTGTTGATTAAATGCAGAAAATCAGTCTCCTGGTCTCTCCCAAAATAAGGCTGGAAAATATCTTGTGTGTCCAAGTTATGTTCTCGCTGCAAAGGCAAGTATATAATTCAGTTCTCATAACATATAAATATTTGATTAGCATACAATTTTTTAGTGCTTACCATCAGCCTCTCTCCAGGAGCTCGAGGATAATAGGTGGGGCGAATGCCTCAAGATGTAAGGAAGCCTCGACCGATACCACCTCATGTGACACTGGGTCAGGGAGGTGTAACGTCATCCACGACAATAACTGAATCATGTTTGGCCTCCCACTGTGATATGTAACCCTGGTGATAATCAACCCAGTCAACATCAGCCTTCCTGCGACCATCCACCTGCTGAAATGAAGGATCTATAGGCACCACGTCTACTCTAGGTGACAGACCAAACTATCTGAGCACACGATCTGGGAGGTACCACTCAATTTTTTTCCAGCTGATCAATGGTACCCGAGTGAGCCAAATAGCCTGCCCATCCAAGCAGACAACTGCCACTCTGGTATGTATCTCATGTCCATAAAGCTCCCATATAACCTACAATATAATAGAAAAAAAAATAAATGTCACACATAAGATTGTGGAGGTAGAAATATGAATCAAATGTGCACTGACTCATACCTGATTCTGAGCAGTCCGTCAAGCTCATCTCTGTAGACTATAACATGGGCAGGTGTCATCTATCGCAGGTAACCCTCATTCCACCTGCAACCAACGTTCAAACCATCCAGCTCTGCTGGAAAGGGTACCTGCGATATAGGTCGGCCAACATGTATATGCTCCACGACCAAACCTGAAGTAGGTGCAGACATCCTGCCATGTTGGTCCGCTTTGGCCTAGTTGCCTCATTCAACTCCCTATATAAGTGTGCTAACACAACTGCTCCAATGGAGTACCTGCTGAACAAGCTCAAATCATCCAGTAGTGGTAAGTATTGTAAATGTACCTCAGACCTGGACGTATCTAGCAGAAGGAAGAAGCCTATAGTGAACAATATGTATGCTCTAAGGTGCATCAGAAAGTCAGTATCTGGTAGATCCAAATATAAATTCCTATAAAATGTCCACTGCAGCCAACGTAAAGGTAAGCAGGTCCTTGCATGCGCCTGCCCCATGCAAAATGTGGATGTACTATGTGACTGTACAGGATCGTGGAATACCACATCGGGCTCTAGATGTCTCTCGATCAGCTCATCGCAACAATCAGACAAAGATAGCCATCGTCTCCCCTCCCCAATCACTGTAGGTCCTATAATAGGTGGCCCATCAATCTGTACTCCTAGAATCATAGCCACGCCCCGCGAATGTATCTCACCAAGCTAAATGAAATGTGTTCGTCATGCGGTGACCGCTAACTAAGGTCGTAAGGTGTGGTGATCAAGCTCGATATAATGTGAAACAGCCGCATCACGCCCATCCATAAACCGGGGTAGCCGCCACTCCTCAACATCGAGTGACGTGCCTCAAGAACTGTCGCATGCACAATACGAATTAATGATGTCATGAAAATGACATTTAGAGTATAATAGCATTGACAAATAATAAAACTTATTACATCTGGGTGCGCAGCCCTGTGTTTGCCACACAACGATGCAATGCTAGGGTGTACCTCTGGTGGTGCAGGCCCGTAGTCTACGGGAGGCTCCTCGATGCGGCGTCTACGCCGACGTCTGCATGCTCCTCCTTCCTAATATGTAGACAACTCTAAAATTTTCATTCCAAAAGAATGTAAACCCAGCCTCTTATCCGTTCAACATGTGAACATCTATTATTCGCAATGTGAACACCCCATAATTCGTTTGCCATGTGAACAAATTCATATCCATTTGCCATGCAAACAACCCTAAATTTTTGAATTCCAAAAAGATGTAAGCTCACCATTCTCTTCGTTCAGCATGTGAACATCTATTTATTTTCCATGCGAGCACCCCATAATTTGTTCACCACACTAATAAAATCATATTTGTCCATCATATAGGAGGCAACCCATAGCTACTAATCAAATTCTCTGGACATTACTATGTCCCTCTGATATTGGTAGAATAACGTAATCCCGAATGAAACCATCGGATCTTGTTCGGGATTACACTCCTATTTCCTACAGTCATCTATATCACACACACCTCTAAGACACAAATGCATATCAAATAGATATGTTGTTTCCAATCTTAATCGAGAGTGCTTTCTTACTGTACTAAGAGGGGTAATTAATTATGGATGTTTGCATCCATAGGAAGTAGAACCCACATCAAAATAATTCTTAACTTAAACATTAGAGGAAATCTGGTTGAATATATATCAATCTGCCTCATGAAAAAAAATATACTCCCACCCATCCCATAAAGATGGTGAAACGCATCCTTAAATGTGTTTTTTCAGAGCAATCACGTTTACAAAAATATAAATATGCTAATAGTGGTATCTTTAAAGCGTTGCTAAAAATTTAAATATTATACATGTAATGTCAAACTTCAAGAATTAAATATAAAAATTATAATAATTACATGGTATATATATATATATATATATATATATAGCCTTGGCAATCATGTCACACTTCTTAAATGATTCTATATTCTATATAATGCTTCTTTGATATAACATGAGTGTCTAATATTTCTGCCTTCAGTACTAATACTTGTAAGAATTAATAGAGGATGAATCAATCAAATTTTTTAAATAAATGTTTTTTTTTCCTATAATAGATTAATCTTAAGATTAAAAGCATTTGCTTTAGAATCAAAATAGATGGAAGTGTAAGAATGGAAGATAAATTAATCATTCACCTCATCATTCAATCAAATTTAATTTATTGAATTAATTCATTTGCCTAAGATTAATTTAAATTGAATTTTATTTTCAATCAACCAAAAAATCATTCTAACGATTAATTAGTTGATGTGATGGCTATTTTTATTGGTGTGCCCAAGAGCCATTCATGTAATGATAAAGGCACACTAATGAAATATTTTCAATATGATCATTTAGGTAAAGATATATCATAGAAAGCATAATATTCTTTCCTTTTTTTTTTCTTTTTATTCAATATCTATGTTTTTGTAGGCACATTGAGTGAATTTAATGACAACTCACCCATAGACCCTTATAAACAATGACACTAAACTAAGACTTTGTAATTATACCCAAAGCTCCCAAACATTAGGTTAAAATAAGCTGCATTATGGTAACTATAATTACAATTTTTTAGTTAACAGTGAAAGTAAATCTTTGAATTATTGGCCTAATATGGGTTGACATAACTGAAAGAGAGGAGCTGAAAAAAAAT
Source organism: Cymbidium sinense (assembly GCA_021442155.1). Taxonomy (NCBI): domain Eukaryota; kingdom Viridiplantae; phylum Streptophyta; class Magnoliopsida; order Asparagales; family Orchidaceae; genus Cymbidium; species Cymbidium sinense. The sequence continues at coordinate 173,012,511 of CM038216.1, read as the reverse complement.
AAGAGTAAAAAAATTAAATTGAATTAATTTTCACCAACTTGTTTGATTAATAAGAAAATTTGAAAAATAATTAATTGTTATTTTTATATTCATGCACAATTTTTTTTTTTTTTTGAGGGGTCACTACTCGCAATTTAAGCATATTCTCACCTTATTCATTGAGACTTAATCATCTATTAATTTATAATTATATCAGGTTCTTAATTTCTCATAATATTCATAATAAAAGAACAATATTTCAATCTTGTTGTAGTAAGTGTAGAGTCAATGATAATTTAACACACACACACACACATATATATATATATATATATATATATATATATATTCCTATCTTTTGATCCTTTTTTAAGCAAATATTCTAATATCTATTAAGAATAAAAATTATTCATTATATCAAATATCTAAAGTATAAGTTTTTAATTAATTATCTATAATCATTAAATATACTAATATATAATCAATTGGATACAATCATTATATTTATAATGTAAAAAATTAGGTTTATATCACCCTCATTTTATATATATATATATATATATATATATATATATATATATATATATATATATATATATATATATATATATATATATATATATATATATATAATATCCTATTAATTATTATTATTTATTATATAAATAAATTTAACCTAAAATTTTGAAAAAAAATAAGATACTTTTATTTGTTTGTTATGAATAAAAAAATATAATTGACAAATAAAAATAATAAATTAATTGAATTTTATTTTGCTTAAAGATCTTAACAACTAAATTCTAAAATTTTCGAGAGGGGGGCTGTGTGGGTGGTGGGCGTATGTGTACATATATATCTATATGACTTCAAGATGATATTATTTATATCAGTACAAATAAAATAATATCATCCAGTTTGTCATTCATTTGACAATATTAAATACAATCATTTATCAATGAAGATTTATAACATTAGAATGACTTGCATTTTTATTTTTTTAGCTTTGAGTAATTGAAATTTATCCCAAATAACAAATTTATTTTGCTAATTTCATTGCTCCATACTTATGAAAAAAGAATTTTGGTGCAAAATTATTTATGTGTAATTTGTTTTGAAATCAAATTAATCTTTGCTGAAATTTAATTTGTTGCATAATAGATTATTGTTTATTTATTTTAAAATTATTTTTTCATTAGTCTATTACTTTCATTTAGATAAACATTTTGATAAAACTATTTTGAGAAAATTAATTTGTTATTTCTCATTAAATCCAAGTGAGCAATTTTATCAAATTTTAGCTTTGCTTAAAAAAAGTGTGCTATTTTGCCTTGTCAAATTTAATTGCAAATTGTTTATTGTTGTAAGGTGATCAATTTTTGTTTTGTAAGATTGCCATTTTGTTTGAGTATATTTGGGAATTGATTATGTCTAAATTTGCAGTTGTTACGATTTTTGTGCTTTAAGAGTATTTTTAGTTGGGATTACACTTGACTCATTGTAGCAGAGTGAATGATTATTATAAAGGTTGTACTCATCTTGTTGTATGAGAGTATGAGGTTGTTGTAGGGGTTGCACTTGCCCTATCAAAGAAGAGTATTTATTGTAAGTTATTTATGTGAGATATTGTAATCTTAGTCAGGGTGACTAAGCATAGACATTAGCCAATTTGGAATTTTGACTTATTTCGCTCTTTAAGTTTTTGGAAGAAGTTCGGTTGTTCGAAATCTTACAGTCACAAGTTGCTTTATATATATTACAATGCTGGAGGGACTATGCTTAATTTTTCGATATTCTATCCTATAATGCTTGTTTTTGATGGCTAGGTTGGTTTTTATTGGTCGAGGCTGGACAATGATGATCTCGAGCTCTCAATTGAGGTGATGGAAGATTTCGTTTTGCATTTAAGTAAACTGTTATTTTAATTATAGCTGGATGCTTGTTCTTTTTTGGGATTATTCTGGACGGCAGTTGTTTTTGTTTGCATCCTCTCGAATGGTAGTGCTGATTGGGTTATCAACGGATGCTTGCTGCCCAGCTCTTGATATGGATGCTCTGTCTTTTGGCCTTTACGGTTTTTCTGGCTGATTATTTTTGGTCACAATGACTCTTCTTTTTCAGCTATTATGTTCTGGAGGAAATCGGATTCATTTCTGGACTATTTCTGTGCTCTCGATTCTGGGTGTTTTGCTATGCAATTGTTTCTTGTCTCACGTGTTTTTTTGGTTTTGGATGGGCTAATTGTTACTATTCAATTCTTGTCGTGGCCGATCCTCTGGATGGCAGCTATGCTTGCATTCTGAGATCTTCTCCATCACCTCTATGTTTGTTGTCTCAAATACTACTGATCTGAGTCCCTTTTGATAATTTTGCTGTAACAATGCTATTGTCTTATGTCTATCTTTGACTAAGCATAGACATTGCCCAATTTGAGATTTTGACTGAGCCACATAAAAATCTTATGCTTATTATCTTTCTATTTATTTTATTGCACTTTATTTTTTTCTTGCTTTGTGATTTCTGCTATTTACCATTTTAATTAAAGATTATTTTCTCCTAAAATTAAATTCAAAATTTAACTTTGCATTTGTCCATGGTATTCCAATGATGTCAATCTCTCTCCAACTATCCTATGAGACACTATAGAATTATGCATACCTACATTTTTCTTTGTTACATCAATCATTGTCAGTCAAATAGCTAAAATATTTGCATCTTTTAAGAACCTGAGGATTGAGGTACTTGAGTTGTTCCATAGTGCAAATGCTATAAATTCTTCATTTCACTTACTTTGCTCTAAGTTTTTGGAAGAAGTTCGGTTGTTCGAAATCTTACAGTCACAAGTTGTCTTGATCTAACACTTGTCCTCATCAATGAAGCACTATAAGCAATACAACTGGTCATCATATTGTGTATGGTAGCAACAACTTTTTCTATGGAACCTATCAAATCATGTATCATCATACACCATCATCTTATCTTATCATCGGAGAAAATCTTTACTTTCCGAGAGGGAAAAGGGTGGAAGCAGGTCACTAGCTGTTAGTTGTTATTAACTATCCTAGGCATGGTCAAGAGGAGGCTGAGGGGGTAGATCAGAATAGAGTTGGGAGAATAGAGCCTGAAATTATGAAAATGAATGGCGGAAGACACTGGGCTAGTGCAGCTTGTACTAATCTAAGTTTATATATATATATATATATATATTGCTTGTTTACATGCATTAATTTACACTACAACTATTAATAGTAATTTTTGAAATGTTAAGGTAAAAATAAAGATGAAGTTGACTTCAAAATTATCCCGAAATTTTGATATACACAAGAATAAATAATTTTTGTTGAAGCTTGAAAACACTCTACTTGCAGGTTTTCTTAGCTCTATGCATATTTCTTTGCACAAACATTAATGAATTTCTAATCATGTGAGGTACTTGTTTGAACTTATTATTCAAGATTAATGTTTGAGTAAACGGTTTTATATATTCAGAACTGTGCAGGAGCTCCGATGACATCAAATTAAGCTCTCTCATCATTTGTAGTAGGACAGCAGATCAAATTAGTTCTTAAAATGGTAGATTCATCTCATCATGAAATATTAATTTTATATTGAGACATTAATTTTCAGTTGCTATCTACTGTTCTTTTAGTGCTAAATCTTAGCGCTTGTGGAAGCCAAGAAGCCAGCATAGGCCTATGGCGAGTAGCATCCCGCCTAAGATGCAATTAATCAGCCTATGCCCAAGAAAATCTTGGCGTCTCAGTTGTTGCTGCAACCTTAATTGGGTGATTTGATTGAGTTCTCAATGGAATAGGCTTCTTGTAATCCAACCAAATTTTTTTTATAGAAAGGTACAGAATTCAATAAAAACATACAAATGAAGGTCCTCACTTTTTTCAACTTCATTTTCCACATAAACCTTTCTCTATATAAGTACCGAAGAATAAAAAACAAAAATCAATGGCCCGTTTTCTTGCAATATATAATGAGTAAATTGAGAGATTTGTAATGTGTCAAAATTGACTTTGGATGTATATTCACGCCAACAATTAGATCTAGCAAGACTTCTTAACAAAGACAAAAACTAATATATAATATTGTTTAAATTCTCATTAAAAAATATTAGTGCTTATTTTTTTGAAAAAAATTTCATGTACATCAGGAAATGAGCAAAAAAATGATAATAATATGATTTTAAAAACTATACAAATAACCCTTTGATTAGTGTGATCCAGGACCAAAATTATTGTTACATAGAACTGGTCATAATTTATCGTTGAATTTTAACTTTTTGATTTTTGAAGAATTGACAAGTTCTAATACTAAGCAAATTTTAACTTTTTAATTTTGATCGATAGCTAGAAATAAAAGATTTAAGTTAGAATTTGAAAATTTTAATTTAAAGTTATATTCAAAATATCCTAGAGTGAAGTATGATAAATTATAATATTGTATAATAAATTAGTAAAAAATATCAATATTACATCATTATTATAACATTTAAATCACATTAACATAATTCTAATATTTATTAAATCATGTGGTTTAACATCTAATTAATATCAGGCTAAAATATTGAACTTTGAGTTATTTAAGTCTCCTAACCCTAACTGCTATATCCAACTTTAGCATCAAAAATATCCATATGAGTATTTATTGATGGTTATAAATAAAATAGCATGCTTTCGTTTCACCTTCAGCAATGAATAAACCATGTTACTTAGGCTTAATTTTTAAATTAACCCTTAATAAAAACTGTAATTAGCTAATTGACCCTTAAAAAAAAATTTTAAAAATAGCCCCTAGAAAAATAAATTTTCTATCCAATCAAACAACTCAAATTAAAAATAAATAACTCATAATCTCACCTAAAACTTAAGTTATAAAATAAGATAAAAGAATTAACAACCTCTTAGTTGGATGTTGTCTTACTTTTCTAACATCATGCATAAAAAAGCATATTATTTCACTCTTGATGGGGGCTTCCACCTTGCTGAGAACTTGGCTTTTGTGAGAGCCATGGTGAAAACACACTTCCTTAACTTAATTTTGGCCCATAATCTAATTTCTCATGCATTAGGCATATAAATCCCAAAGCTTGTGTCAAATTGATTGACTAAAATAAAAATAAAATATAACAAAATTTGCATTAGATTTAAGTCATGAAAGCATACCTTACATGATCTAGTCTCTTGGGAGTATGTTTAAGGACTTAGTTTCTAAATAAACAACAACCTTGCTATCTTGCAAAAGCATTTGACTTGCCTACATATTTTAAAATTGTTGAGGAGTTAGTTAGGCCACCCCAAGCTTGTAAGTCCAACAATGGGTGATTTATCCTTTCTTATGGAGATAAACTAAATACTCATTTTCACCTTAGATTTAGGTCGCTTTTGGCCCTCCAAATCTCCCTAGATTTAGGTTCAAGGGTTGCTACTTCCTTTACGGTTCTGAGCATCTCACCTCTTAGGCATTTCCATAACCATGTATCATGGAATTATAAGCCCTGACATTCTAATAAAAATTCAACTCAAACAAATTAATTCAATTTCAAAAATGTAAAGCCCAACCATAGGTAGTTTGGGATACTTACGAGGCTTTCTAGTATCTTAAGCATCCCCTACTTATTTTCATTTGGCTTTGATAATAATTCCTTCCTCTTGATCGATCCGACTTAACTTTCTAAAAATAAACCAATCGATTGATAGTCCTACCTTCCAAAATCTTTGGAGACAACGATCATTTACCTTAATCGAGAGTAATCCTAAGGAATCCTATTCCTTCGGATGTAACTATGGGGTTTGCCCTTAGGAAACTTAACGAACCCGCTTTAAAATAAACCCTACTTTACTTTACGTAAAGTAGGGGAAAAATCTCTGTACATCTGACCCAAAATCCTTAGGAGTCTTTATTGAGGTGATTAGGTCCATTATAGGTAGGGCTGTAAATGAACTAGTGCACTCGTTGAACTACTCGAACTCGGCTCGATTAATGCTCGTTCATGTTTGTTCACATTAATAAACAAACAAGCTTGAGCTTTTGAAAACTTCGGATGTTAAATGAACCGAACATGAACATGATCTTACTCGCTTGTTTATGTTCATGAACATACTCGTTTATTGTTCGACAAATAATTTATTAATTAATTGATATTAAATTTGATAATAATTCATATATTTAAAATATAAGTAAATATAACTTATAATTTTTTAATTATATATTTAATAAAAATATTATAATTTACTAAATTTACTAGTATAATCTATACAAATATGATATATTTAATTAAATTTTATAAAATATAATTAATATTATAGTTTATAAATTATAAGATAAATACACAAAAAATAAAAGAAACTCATATTAATTATTTAAATATTTAATTAAAGTTAATAAATTATTTTATTTAATTTATAAATGATGAAATGGGTAACTATAATATTAATTATATTTGTATTAATTATATATTTATATCATATGCCTCCCCGTCACTTGGTTCATCCAAATTAAAGCGAAGTGCTTAAGCTTTAAGCCTAGTCTTTGAGTCGCTGATTTCGCATTTCGCATTTCACATTTGCTTTTCGCATTTAACGCCGCCTTACTCTAAGCTGTCGGTTCGTCCTTGAAGCGAAGCTCCCAGCTTCGACATCGACTTCCATAGGCATTCACTCGTCTTCTCTTCGACTTCCGCCGACATTCTCTCATCTTCTTATCAATTTCAGTCGATTCACAAGGTAAATCGGAGGAAACTGTGGCTTGAACCGATCGTTCTATCTTCTTCTTCGACTTCTTCTCTTTTCCCTTTTCTTCTCTTGGTTTGTCTCTTAGGTTGGCATCTTTGGTCATGTGGTGCTAAGGCATTAAATAATTTTTGTGCTTTTTGATGATCAGTTTTTGTATGCTTTTCTTTGATTTGTGATAATATGCATGATTCTGCTGATTGATTCTAGGCTTAGAGGTTCTTAGGTTCTTAGTCTTGAGTCTTATGATTTGGTGATATTTAAATATCCATCCGAACTATCATAATAGTCATTTTCTATAATAATATAGCCACTTGCTATAGTTGGAGGGGTTTCATTTTTAACTACTATTTCACTTTTCTTTTTATGAGTGTGATTCCCAATTAAATTTCTTATAATGCACCAATAGTAATACCCTTGATTCATTCAATATTCTTGTAAGTTTCTCGCTTTTTGATTTATTATTTTGTTGTCTATTGGTAGTTGTTCTCATGTGTTTGTTAACTCAAATATTACTGGATATTTTGTGTTTGACTTATGTCAAAATTATTCTATTTGGGGATTTCAATTTCAGTTATTTGTTATAGTAAAAGAGTTATGGAGACATTGATGGAAGTGATATAGAAAAGAGTTATGGATCCCTCCCATTTTATTAAATTTAATGTCTATCTTTCATTGGAAGGCCACTAGCAAGTGGCAACAAGATAGTTTTTTAATTTGGATTATAGCTTGTTTGTATCTATATATATATATATATATATATATATATATATATATATATATATATATATATATATATATATATATATATATATATATATATATATATATATATATATCTACTATTGTAGATCTTAGTTTGTTGGAAGTTGAGAGCATTATTTTCAACATTTCTTGACCTCTTCTTTTAGTTTAGGGTTTGGAAGATTCAAGCCTAATATCTCATCCTATGATGGCACTAATAAAGCATTTTTATATGAGCCTATAACATTTTTTGTCCTTTATATAGTTTTTTGTATTAAATGTTTTAATTTAATAATGATGTAGTAGACTTTTTTTGGAGTGATCATTATTTTTCCTTTTTTCTAGTGTTGAAATCATGAATGAGACTCAATCAGATGTAGATGCTAATGTTATTATAAGTGCCACTGAAAGAAGTGAAGCTCTTGTTATCGATGATATTCAAGAAAACCCTTTTGAAAAGAGGAAAAGAAAGAGAACTTCAGATGTTTGGAAAGACTTCACTATTGTAAAGTTCAAAAGTGGTATTGAGAAAGTGCAATGCAATCATTGCAAGTTATACATGAATAAAAATAAGGATGGCGCAACAACACAATATAAAAGGCATCTTCAAATTTGTCCAAAAATTTTAGGAAAGGGACAACTACTTATCACTATGGGAAAATCAACACTTACATCTACTAGTGAGTAGAGTGCAAACTTGGAATGATCATGCTAAAATTAGAGAGATTACATCTCATATGATCATGGTGCATGAGTTGCCTTTCACTTTTACAGTATGAAGTGTTTAATATTTTGATGAAGGTAGTCCACAATATGAGAAAATTTCACGCGCAATGGCAAAGCAAGATTGTATCAAGTTATGAAATTAAGAAGAAACGATTGAAAAGTTTGTTAAGTTCAAGAGGGATGATAAGCATAACAACACTTATGGAAGTCGGACAAAAAATTCAATATATGGTTATCAGGCATTTTGTTGATAAAGAGTGGTGTCTACTAAAGAGGGTTTTAAATTTTGTTGATGTTAATCCACCACATAGAGCACATGATATTCATGATGCTATTTATAAATGTTTGAAAGAGTGGGAAATTGAAGGCAAAGTTTTTAGTGTGACAGTGGATAATGCTTCATATAACGACAAAGCAGTTGGCCTTTTGCGATAGCATAAACTTTCAAAAGAAGCTTCCATTGAATGGGAAATTATTTCATGTACGATGTTGTGCACACATATTAAATCTCATAGTGCAAGATGGTCTTTCTATGATAAGCCATATTATCTATAATATAAGAGAAAGTGTGAAATATATTTCAACTTCCACTACAAGATTAAATCGTTTGAAATTTCAAAGCAACTTAAACTTTCTAACAACTTTTCTTGATTGTTTTGATGGAATGCAACATGCCATGCTTTCATGTGCATTGGAGTTTAGAGAAGTATTTCGCTCATATAGAGATCCATCTTACACATATTGCTCATGTGAAGAAGATTGGAATAAAGTCAAGATGTTTGCTCATTTTGGGTTTATTTAATCAAGTTACAAATATAATTTCAGGTTACATTAAATATCTTCTTTCATTTATCTATCATTACATTTTTTATTTTTATTTTGTAAGTATGCAAACTTTATTTGTAGGGAATTATCCAACTTCAAATCTATTTCTTTCTGATCTTTGGAGAATCAAGGATGTGTTGGATGAAGTTTCTATAAATAGTGTTGATTATATGAGATTGATGGCCTTGAACATGAAAGAGAAGTTTGACAAATATTGGGAGAATATAACTTGCTAATTTCTATTCTTTGCGATCGATCAGAAATTAGATGAAGTTAGTTAACTTTGCATTTTCTAAAATTTATTCTCCAAATGAAGCAGCTAAGCATGTTACAACCATTCTTGAGTCACTACAACTATTGCATAATGATTATGCAAATGCTCATGCTTTAAATATCATAGGAAATACAACTTCGAATGAAGAAGTTGTTAGTTAGACTGCTTCACGTTTCACTCTAGAGGCAAGTCTTTTGAGACTGGAAGAGAAATCTTTGAAAATTATCTTAGGAGTGATGCCAATGAGAATGTAAAATCTGAACTTGATGTTTACTTAGAAGATGGTGTTCAAATTCCTGATAAGAGTAATGACCATTACCAATTTGATGCTTTAGAGTGGTGGAAAGCAAACAGATTAAAATTTCCAATACTATCTAAAATGGCTTATGATATACTATCAATACCTATTACTACTGTTGCATCAAAATCCACTTTCAGTGCTGGCGGCCGAGTTATAGATACATATCGCTTAGCCTTGGGTACAAGCACTGTTCAAGTTCTTATGTATGGAAGTGATTGGTTTAGAAATTATTATGGGATTAAGAAAAAATCAATGGTATGTTGTTCATTTTTATTTTTAAGTTGATAATATATTTATAGTAAAAGAGTTATATTAATTCTGTTTTATTTAACAGCATAAAGAAGATATCAAAGTCATTAATCTTTCTTAAGGAGTCTTAGAAGGTGATATTATAAAATTTTTGTTGCAACCATTCAATGTAAAGAATAGCATCATGTTATTAATCCACTAAATATATGAATGATTGTATATTTTTGGGAATAACTATTATCAAATTTTGAATAGAACAATGAATGTTTTTTGAATCATTATGAATAGGTGTTTTCAGTGTTAACTATTTTTTTTGAGAAAAATAGCAATATATTTTCACTCTCTTATGAATTTGAAGCACTTTTCTATTTGGAGAGGTTGATAGAAGCTTGTTCCATATATAATGCTTTATATCCATATATGCACTCTTTTATTTCTGAGTTTTTTTTCTTTAAATTAAGTTATTTATTAATTTTTTTTGTTACAGGTGTCTTATTTTAGAGAGAAATTGTTATAATTTGGGAGCAACAATAAGGTATGTTACACAAATTTAATTATCTATTTTTATATTTTTTAAAGGCGATTATTATCTTATTTTTTTTATAAAAAAGGCCCGTGTGCCTTCTTAGTTTTTTTTAAAAGTCGCGTTTATTTTAAACAATAATCGATAGTGTGCTTATATTTTAAAATGATAGTATGTCATCTTCTTTATAAATTTATATGCATCATAAAATTTTAAATAGCTCTTGATTTTATGTATGTTTTAGTCAAGTTTTGAATAGAACAATGAATGTTTTTTGAATCATTATGAATAGGTGTTTTCAGTGTTAACCATTTTTTTGAAAAAATAGCAATATATTTTCACTCTCTTATGAATTTGAAGCACTTTTCTATTTGAGAGGTTGATAGAAGCTTGTTCCATATATAATGCTTTATATCCGTATGCACTCTTTTATTTTGAGTTTTTTTCTTCAAATTAAGTTATTTATTAATTTTTTTTTTTTGTTACGTGTCTTGTTTTAGAGAAAAATTCTTTGTAATTTGGGAGCAACAATAAGGTATGTTACACAAATTTAATTATCTATTTTTATATTTTTTTAAAGGCCGATTGTGTGCCTTATTTTTTTTTTAAAAAAGCCGACTGTGTGCCTTCTTAGTTTTTTTTTAAAAGTCACATTTATTTTAAATAATAATCGATAGTGTGCTTATATTTTAAAAATGACCGACTCTGTGTCATCTTCATTTATAAATTTATATATCATAAAATTTTAAATAGCTCTTGATTTTATGTATGTTTTAGTCAAGCTTACCCCAATAGAATTTTTCATGATTTATTTATTTTAAGAATCTAGATTTTATATTGTGTGGAGAACTTATATCATGATTCATTATATGAGATTTAAGGAAGTAATCCAACCAAAAATTAGAAAAAATTTTAAAACTCATTTAAAGCTTATTCATTAACTTGATTATATAATTGTTCACTTATTTCAAACAAGCCAAGTACAATTCAAGCTTGAACATAGATAAAATTAAGCAAACCAAGCTTGAACATCCATGCGAAAGCTCGGCTCGAACTCGAAGCGAACATGAACAACTTATAATTTATCCAAGCCAAGTCCAATCCGATAAGTACTCGGCTCGGCTCGGCTCGATTACAGCCCTAATTGTAGGGTGGTGACTTCTATCTTTTGAGATAGTACACCACTCCTTAATGTCATACCCGATCACCCTAATAAGAACATCTGTGAATCTGCGTGACATCCTAATAAGGCGTATATTTATGTTTTCATTTATCCTCTTCAAAAAGGATAGATGAAGGCCGAAATATTTCACCACAAAGGCGTCATCATTCCCAGACCATCGCTTTAAGCTAAAATTGATGAATTTCATAAATTCTAAATTTCAAAACTCCACATGTCTTTGCTACTTATCATTCGCATTGAAGGACTAGCCTTAATCAAAAGTTCTCTCTCAGCATTGATAGGGGTAATTAACTATAGGTCCTTGAGCCTATAGGAAACCTAAAACCAGATCTAAAGTCCTCACAAAATAAGGATGAAATCTCTGGGTAGGGTCTTATCTATTATCTCATCTATCTTCTAAAAATTACACCGACACATAAATCATACTCTCTTCATTGTGAGAGGTCAGTGGCAAATTTTCGGAGCCCATAGATTTTTGGTGGCTCCGCTGGGGATAGATTTCTCTTTCGATCTTTGGCTAGTCGAATCTAAGCTATAATAACAGCGGGATATAATGAAATTAAATTTTAAAGTTACTTGGAGAACTGTTACTTTAGTTATCCAGAATAACACAATTATTGTGTCAACATTTCGCTAGGAATGCATGATCAAGCTTCTTTTCTAGAGGAAAAAAAAATGAGCTAGAAGGAGAAGAAATGATGAACTATGAGCTTGACAATTGTTGCCTGAATCATTAGTCATGCGACCAGACTTGATGCTAGAAGTGAGTGTTCTCATTCACAGCAAGTTTGAAAATATTAAGTGGGTGAAATGGAACAGCTCTACTAGTGATATCAAACAATCTTTTTGGGGGCAACGACACTAAGCTATAACCTCACAAAGGAGGCATCCTGAGACTCTGTCCTCTAGAGTGCACATGGTGTTGAAAGTGGTCAAGGAGAATAGTCTTATGAAGAAAAAGTATCAATGCCTAATTATCAGAGAAAATGAGAAAGCTTCAATAAAAAGGTTACTCTCACTAGGTAATGCTCAAGATCGTCCTAAGCAATTCCTACATGGTGAACATAGGGATGTGACACCTGAATAACATGTTCGGGAATCCACTATCGAAATGTCCCAGCAAAAAGAAAAATAAATATGGAGATCGAAGCCTCAAGAAGAAGTAGCGATGCAGAAGCTTCTTCATTTGGAAGCAAGCTAACTAAGAGACAACAGAGAAAGAGAAATGCTAAACTGCATGCTGAACAACCATTGTTCATGCAAAAAAGCTATACAACCAACTGTGGAACCAGAAGTGAGTGTTCCAACCCATAACAAGTTCGACAGCCTAAGATGAGTAAAAAGGGACAACTCTATCGATCAAATCAAACAGTCCTTCTAGACCCGACAACGTCAGCTTCTAGCTTCTCTAGTGAGAAAACTCAAAATTGTATATGCAAGAGTGCATCACATCCTCAAAATTGCTAAGGAGAAAAGACTGATGAAAAGAAAATAATAAGGTCCTGTCATCAAGGAGGCTATAGTTGCTCTTCCAAAGAGACCTCCTCCTACAACCCTAACAATATGTCTCTAATTCAAGTCTCGCACGGTAAGCATTGAGGCATGACACTTGGACCATAGGCCCAAGAATCCGTCATCGAACGGTCCTGACAAATAAGTAAGCAAATTTGGAAGCCAAAACCTTGAAGTAAAACTACCTTAAAGAAAGACAATGATGTGACATCTAGACTGTACTCTCACAAAATCCACTCCTTATGCACTAGTATTTAGAGCTAAAGAAGTCTTGCCACTTAAAGTTGAACTACCTTCACTCCGAATACCATTCAACACAATCTCACTCAAGATGGGAATGTCCGTCTATGAATGGAAGATCTTGATGCGCTTGATGAGGTCAGGTTCCAAGCTCAACAAAATTTAGAAATTTACCGAGCAAAGATGTCCAAAGCATTCAATCACATAGTGCTCCCTCACAAGAATTAGTCATGGTGTTATTCCTCATATTACATGTGTAAGGTTTGCTTGAAAATTATCTCATAATAAAATGCGTAGACAAGGGCCTCTTTTTGTATTTGGGTTGACATGACATCATGCTTAAGGCCCATCCATTTTAAATGTATTCAAAAAAGTCTTATTGACCAAGAAATTTTAAGTCTATAAACTACAACAAACCAAGTTGGGGACACATCTTCCATCTATACATCCAATAAGACTCAAGTAGTGCGTAGGGTGAACTCAACACGCCAAATATGAAATTGTCGATAGGTTGCTTACTCAACATGTCATAAAGTCCGCATTAAGGGATCCCCTACTTCATTTGCTCAAAGACAAGAGCATCTAAATTCGAAATCCCTCCAACTTGGTGAGTTCAAATAGCCTACACTGGGAGATCATCCATAATGGTCGTAAGGTCATTTTTCAAAATCCAATAAAAGGATTCTCACTCGAGAAGGTACTAAGAAGTTTGGTATCAATATCAAATGAGAAATGGAAACTCCTTCAATAAGTCAACTAAGCAAAAAGCAAAGATCAAAGGAAACTCTTATTCAACAAGTCCAACCAAGCAAAAAGCAAATGACTAAAGAAGCCATCCCAATGTTCGTACAAAGACAAATGTTGAACTAAGGAAGTCATGTCATTAATATATCTATTGCACGCAAAGCATAGGACTGATGATTCTTTGCCATTGACCCAACACAAGCTTTGAGGGCTAGGTTACCGGCAGATATCCTTCTATAAGCCCATGAAAGCAGAAAGCTGGGCAAAAGGTAATTTTGTATCAACTGATAAGTCTTCAAGACAATTCAAGACTTTCCTCCATCAAATCCATCAAGGCACTAAGCCAGCATATAAGAAAAATACAATATACGAATCCCCGAGATGAAGTCTTCAATAAGGACCTAAGATGTTCTTATCTCACCAACAAATTATCAACTCCATTATGTCCACCCAAGGCACAAAGCCAAGATAGGAGAAGAATATAAATTTCAAACTCTCAAGAGGAAGTCTTCAACAAGTCCGAAAGCACAAAGCATAGGACTAAAGACATTCCAAAATTCTCTCAACAGTTATTGCAAAGTCTCTCCTATCAAATAGAGGGCCTTCTTGTATATATATTAAGTGACATAATGCTTCATGTCAAGATCCCTAAATAAATTTACCTACTCAAGAAAAAAATCTCCATGAAAATTCCCTTATTACACAAAGGGCATTTTTAGATTTTTATACATAGATGAAATCAATGTTACATGTTAAAACCTTCTTAAGATCAAATAAATCAACTCAAATATTGATATATTTTCTTAAATTTTTTTAGAGCTCTTTCGAAGTGCTTTAGAATTTCCCTTGGAAGATAGGGGACATTTTTATATATTTATCTGAGTCGACGTCGTAAAGTCGAGATCCTCAGATAATTATACATGATGATCAGATTGAGCTACATTTATTTACATTAGAGAAGTTCAAACTCTGTAATACATTTCTGAGCTAATCCCCATGTTAGATAGGAGCTCTTTTTTATGATCAAGTTTGTTCAATCCTCTCCTGTGAAATAGGGGGTCTTCTATATATATATATATATATATATATATATATATATATAGCTTTATAGATCACGAATATATCCATAATTATTATTATTAAGTTGCAGGTTCTTGCAGGAACAGAAAGAATCTATCTCTACGCATGAAAAGATAGCCATGAATGTTAAAAATTTCTCTCCGAGATTTGTAAAATGTCAAAGATCAAGTTAGAAGAACTCCCAATTTTAGAAGCTTCAATCAACTGAGTTGGAAAAATATCAATCTCTATATCTTCAAGTCTAAGACATGGATGGGTTCTAAAGGTCAAACTCAATAAGCCCACAAATGGCGAGTTGTTGGCCGCTTTTATAAGTTCCAAGAAAAGACAGTCGTGAAAGAGCCCCCATTCGTTAGTTCGATGACTAAATCACCAACCCATCACAACTTATGTCGAAGACTCGAGGAGGTTCTAAAGGTCAAACTCAACAAGCTTATAAATAGCTGAGTTACTGACGCTCTCCTCACTCAATAAGCCATAAAAAAAAGACAGCAGTGAAAGAGCCCACGCGGTCTAATGAAGATGTTCAAACTCAAACTAGATCTAACTTAGTGATTACAAGCAATCAAGAGATCTTTTCTGCGATCGATAGACCAAGATAATCTAAGAAAACTCTCAATTCATAACTGCTCCAAATCAGTCTTTATATTGCATTTAGGGTGATATTTAAATCTATTCTCGAATGATCTGATCAAACACAAAGCATAGATCAAAGCCAATCTTTTTATCAAGTCCATCAAAGCAGAAAGCATAGGACCGAGGAAGCAATTCTATAGTTCATACAAAGCCGATGACCAAACTAAAGGAATTCTATGAATATTTAGTCTGTTAAAGCACATATTGCTAGACTGATAGCTCAACATTGACCTAATATAAGCCGAGAGGCCGGGTCATCTAAATGCACCCTTCAACGAGTCCATCAAAGCAGCAAGCACATGATTTATGGCATATAAATACTCCCTGACAAGTCAATATGGACAAATCAGGTCAATCCTTCATCAAGTCCGTCAAGCTTAAAGCTAGGACAGAAAGAATTTCAAATCTCAAAATAAACAAACCAATTCCTCCATCAAACTCAAGCAAGCATGAAGCTAGGGTTAGAGGAAACTCAAATCTGTAATGACATAAAAGAAAGAGATCTTCAAAGAAAGCCATTGGCAGAGTAGATGGTGTAAGAACTCTTATCCATCCAATGAGTCGATCCTGACAAATCAGTCAATCTTGTCATTTAGCATGTCCAAAATAAGGCATCATACTAATAATAAATCCAAGATCTGTGGCTAGCTCAATGGGTCAACTAGTTTTCAATAATATGACTCGCTCCATACGAATCATATTTATTGGAGGGCATTGACCTTCATGCATGATACATTAGTCAGTCGAGCTCAAAATCCAAATTCGATGGACTTTTGATCTAACACAAATCGACGAGATGCACCAAAAATCACCAAAATCAGTCGAAACGACTTCCAATCGATGAAAGGACTTCACCATTGCATTCAAAATGTTAAAATTGATTAGAATATAAATATTACAAAAGCAAATGATCAACCAATCAAGCTGTCAATGTGTTGACATGCATATCATAGTCGAGGATGCAATGCCCAAATGAGCTCCGTCGATGAGCGAACTTTACTATTGCGTTAACATGAAATTGGTTAGAATATAAATATTGCAATCCGCGATCGCGTCGAAGCTATCAATATCGTCGCATAATAATAAAGTCGGGATGCTATGATAATGCTCAAATGACCTCTGATCGATGAACAAACTTTGCTATTACGTTCAAAATACCAAAATTGATCATAATATAAATATTGCACAATCTAATGATCAATCGAACATGCAATCGAGCTATTAGTGTGCCGACATGCATATCAAAATAGAGAGGCTGCGACAATGCCTAAATGATCTCCATTCATGAAATTGATTACGCTGTTAGCTTTGAAATATCAAAATCTATCAAATAAGACTGTCTGCGATCAATTTAGACAACTCTGCATGAATGTCTAGTGATTGGAACTGGCAACGTGTATTTTTAAGCTGAAATTGATCCAATTCGACGTTAACTCAAATCAAATGACTTTCGATCATGAAACGGACTTCGCGTTGTGTCCGTAACATCGGAATAACCTAACATTGACATATATATTAAATATATATTTTTGGTCATCATAAAATTTAGATTAGAATTGATTAATATATTAATTAGCATAATTAGTATATTAATTAGCTTAAACTTTAAAATAAAATCTAAAACCCACTCAATTAGCCTCCACTCACCGGTTGATCCCATTTCTCTGAACTCAGCGAAGAAGGAATGCAAGGCTTCGGCTTCTTCCTCGGCAATTTTTTTAAACTAAGTATGGTTAAAAGCTTAATTAGGTAATTAAGTATTAATAAAAAATTTAAGAATAATATAGTGTGATTAATGGCGGCATCTTCGTCGACTCCGTGGCGTGGTACGTGCACGTTAAGTCACGAAGCGGTCACTAATTGGGCGACTGGCTTTAGGTTATTTTTTTAAGGTGTGATTTGTGTGAGATAAGTAACAGTCACGGTTTAGGGCTATGAAAAGAACCAGGATTTTCGTATACATAGAGTTCCGTACTCATCAAACAAATCTTAATTCTTCAATTTTTGTTCTTTTAAAAAGTAGAGAGTAATAAACCTACTTTAAAAATAAAGAAAAAAAATGCAGTTTAAACTTGAAATGGTAGCATCAAGTTGATAATAGTTTAATGGATGACAATCATATGATGTTAACAAATTCATTTCATAAATGTAAAAATAATAAGAAGTTCATTATGACATAACCAAATTTAACATGTACATGACTCTCAAGTTTGTAATGAAATAGATAAAAATAATACAGTCTAAAAAAATATATTGTCCTAAACCCCTAAACCATCTTCCTCCGTCTGCGTGGAATCACACCACTCCCCGGTGTGTACTGGTCAGGTGCACGGGATGGACAATCACACAGCTGATGGTGGCCCTCTACTGCAAGATCCTCGACAGTGTGTCATATCATCCATTGACTGGAAGATAGGTGGCTGCGACTCATATGTAGGATGATATGTAGGACGGATCGTAGAAGGACCTAGATCGGTAGATAGCGGCTCAGGTCATGGTGTGCGACACCCTCTGTAAACAATCCGTAATATGTGTCACTAATATGTACACTCATCCAGTCTCGCATATCACTCATATCAACACATCCACAGGGTGATCTTCATGAAGTATGGCTGAAAGATGTCCCGAGTCACCGCGATAAGCTCCGCCTACACGAAAAATAGTATGTAAAATTAGCACTTACATAAATATTGAATTGGATGAATATTGGGACTTACATAAATACGCTCCACTGGTGCTCTGCGTAGTAAGTGGTCGGAGGATCTGTCGGAGTAAATATAGAAAGCCGATCGAACCGACATGTCTTGGCTAATAGCTCTTCCTCCACATCCTTATCCCAGGCCCTCGATGGCGGTCCTCCTCTCCCAAGTAGCAATGTGTGACTAGTGGTAATCAACCCAATCGACATCCGCTTTACCCCGACCATCGACCCTTTTGAAACTAGGGTCAACTGGGGCTACATCTACTATGGGAATAAGGCCAAACTGGTGCAACACTCTATCTGGTAAATGCCACTCAACCCTCTTCCAGCTGATAAGAGGGACTCGTGCTAACCATATGTCAGAGCATGCTGAGCTTGTATCTGATAGATGTGATGTGATCTGCTCACTGTACGACTCCCAGATCACCTGCACATATAGTAAAAATTATTTTAAAACATAATTTGTATTATAGATATTTGAACTAAAGTGTTATCTACAGATCCAACTTTGTGCCATCTAGCTCATTTTCATTTGCAATATTGCCATTGGTTCTTTGACGAACATACTTCTCATTCCATCTACACACAGAAAATAGTTTAAATATATATATAAGCTGCATAATTTGAAAGTGCAATTAACAACACATGCCTTAAACCAACGCTAAGACCAGTAAGCTCAGCACGATATGGAACATGTAGAGTCGGCCTGCCCACATGAATATGCTCCCAAGCCCAAATCTGAAGGAGGTGTAGGCAACCAGCCATGTTGGCCCTGTTGGGCCTTCTCGTCGACTCCCTATAGATGAGCTAGAAGCCTCCCCATAGACATCATGCTAAAGGAATCCAGTCATCCAGGGGATAATATCGCAGTGGACCTCACAAAGTATCGAGCGGTAAGCGACCAATCGATAAAATATAAGCACAAGTGGCGGAAGAACTCCTCGTCTAGGCGGTGTATGACTCATTGTAGAAAGTCCACCTGAGCCACCTCAGTGGCATGCATGTCTGCGCGTGTGCCTGACCCATCTTGAATGTCGATCTGATCTACGATCGGATCATGATACATCACGTTTGGTATGGGGTGTCATCCCAACAGATTATCGCAACAATCAGACCACGTGTTCCATCTCATCTCCTCGCCAATCACAATCGGGCCTATGATAGGTGGCCCATCAACCCATAGTCCCAGGATCATCGCCACGTCCTGGAGCGTCACAGTTATCACACCTACAATAAGGTGGAAGGTATTGGTCTGCGGAGACCATCTCTCAACCAAGGCATTCAGCAAATGATGATCTAGCCAGATGAAGCATAGGTGCCCACGATTCGAGCCCACTTTCAGCCGGATGAATCGTCTGCACGTGATGGGCCACTCCTTCAGCATAAGCAAGTGAGATGGTTCAACCTTTGAAATCCCAATACAGCAATCACATGTGGGCATGGACAATGATATATGATTGTTCTGCGACAATTACAATCACAGAGGCCATTATCTAGCAAATTAACTCTGAATGATCGGCTGGACCTGTCAAAAACCTGCATCTCACGTGGGTTGATATTTACAGGTTTAGGGAAATACCTAGCCTCCCTTTCATTATGCTGTAACAGTGTGGACATCCTTTGAGTATAAATAGACAAGCTGACTTCCTCTTCCTGAGTAGCAGTGGATAATCGTTTCATGAACAAGGCTACTAAGTTGTAATAGATAGCTGTGATTAAAGCCTGAATCGGTAAATCACGTGCCCATTTCAGGACACCATTAAAACACTCAGATGCATTCATCGTCATTGTCCCATAACGCATACCACCATCATGCACAAGGGACCATTTTAGAGGGTCAAGCTCTACAAGCCAATTGTACACTTCTTCTTTAACATTTTTAATATCTAACATTAAATGGTTGAACTGATGAATATCATCAGTATTACCTGCCATATACATCTTTTGGCATAGAAACTCAACATCACCAATCCCCAACCTGCGTACGACCTTTTTAAAATTTTCACACAAATGGCGCAAACAATGCCTGTGAGCTGCCCATGGAAATATCTCTTTGCATCTACGTAACAGACCAGCATGTTTATCAAATATTATGCACAAATCACGTCTAGTAGACACTACGGGCAACACATCATGCAAGCACAGCAAGAACCACAACCATGAATCAACATTCTCGGATTCCACAATAGCAAAAGCTAGAGGAAACAACCCATTATTACCGTCAATTCCTACGGCTGTTAATAATGTACCACGATACTTACCCAACAAAAAAGTACTGTCTAAGCTCAACACTGGTCGGCAACTACTCCATCCCATTATTGAAGTTCCAAAGGCCCAAAAAAGTCTCTAGAAGCACTTGTCTTGCTAGATAATTATGTACGTACAGGGTAAAGTCGCAACCGATTCCATATAAAGACTGAGAGTCCTATAGGACTCTTCCCACCTGTCGAATATTGCTTTTATTGCCTTACTCCTTGCATCCCAAGCTTTCATATATGAAACTTTAACATTGAATTTAGACTCCATTCTACCTATAATCGCTCTAGGCTTCAGATCAATCTAGTGTCTAATCACAGGTATGATGAAGTACGTTATGAATTTTGAACTACACTGTCGATGACCGGATGCACTTACTGCATTGACACATCTATGATTTTCACCAACTCTTGATATTCTCCAAGTACCCCCTAAGCGTCTGCTGCTGCTATAATGCAAACGCCACTTATAGGGCCTTGTAGAACTATCGTGTTGTACACATACAACCGTGTAGTTCTTCTGGTTAGAGGTAACTGTTTGGAATTGAACATTATTTACTATGCACCACCCAACAATAAAAAATTACAGACTCCGTTTACTTGCAAAACACATACCTTCAACAAGGTCATTTGGAATTTCAATTTCATCTGTTAGTAGTTTCGTCAGATGGGCCGTCAAAGTAAACATCGTTGTCTCACTCTTTTCACACATCCGGACATACTGGTTTGTGGACAACATATGACTCTCACCGTCAATATTATAAAATGAGTGATTTTTTTGATTATGGTACATATATTCTCAAGCGTAGCTTCTAACTGAGTCATCATCACTAATATCCTTTCGGACTCACTTGAGCCACTCATATTCGATACTCATCTTCAACTGCGGCACTCGAGGCACATACGGTTCATCCGAGCGATAAACATCGTCGATATAACTTATAAGTTGAGCAACAAATTATTATTAATTATTACAAGTATAATCGGATAAATGTTGACCATATCTTACGGAATCAACTCATTAAAGCTGCGTTGTATCCCTGGAGGTGCTTGTGCGATGAAATCATGTGTATGCATTAACGATATATCTACTGACCTTACTACCGGATCAGCTGATGTGGATGCAATATTAACATCTTCCATTTTGACATACAACACCAACATCTGACGGGAAGTTTCATCAAGTGTAACTTCGCAAACGTCATCGTCAGATATTACAGACGCTATAAATCTGCCACCCACGGCATAACGACCTGTTAGAGTGACTGTGTGGCACTCTGGATCAATGTGTAAGATTCTCATAATTCGTTGCTTCAATTCCAGTAAGGTGTGACCACGAGACCTTAATTTCGACCTCCCACGTAACTTGGACTGAACTGCTCATCAATACTTAGTTCGCCTCCATAGAAAAGGGTTAGCGAAACAAATTCTCTATTCATTCTTGCCAAACAAACTATATAGCTACTTAACACCTAAATCACAATGCCTACGCAAACATTCAACTCAAATCCCAAACAAAAGTCTAAAAATACTACTCAAATTCCTACCATACATACTCTATTACTTTATAAATTGATAGAAGTTGGGATTTACTGTGAGTTTACAAATAATGATGGGGATGTGCGCAAAAACAAGTCGATTTTGCCACATCAAACTTTCCCAAACAAAATGGAGCCGTCGGAATCATCGCTGGAAGCTAATGTTGGCTTCCAAACCCTGCTATATGAGAGAGGAAAGTGTCAAACGCCGTAAACGCGGCTGTCGGCAAGAAAAATAAGTTTATTTGAATACCGAGGGAGGCGGCTGTCAAGAGAGGGTTGGAGATCGCCGGCCGGTGTAGGAAGCTCGATGTTGCGAGAATGGCGGTCGAAAAGGGATGTTGCGCGCTCGAGCTCGAAAGAGGGAGGAATCGGGGAGGAATCACGGAGGAGTCGTGGAGGAGCCAAGTCGAAACAAATCGAGGCCGATCGATCGACCCTAATAGTGTTTGGGGCCAGTCGCCCAATTAGTGGCGGCGGCAAATCTGGTAGTCACTCATTGGGGTGGCGGACTTAACGCTTACGCTACATCAGTCGGGTGGCGTTAACCACTTGGGTGACTATATTTATTCTTAAATTTTTTTATTAATACTTAATTACCTAAGCTTCTAACCATACTTAGGCTTCATTTGGGTAGACTTTTAGGTCGTTTAGATTATCAGGCCGTGAAAAGGTGTTTAATTTTACTGTTTGAATAGAGAACTTTATTAAACTGCGTTTTCCCAAAACTCCATTTTAGTGCCATCTGAAAAAGCGAAATAAAAACACCTTTTGCACTGTGCTCTGTGGTTTAGGAAAGGGAATATCGTAAATAACCCTCCCTTTAGTAAACGTTGTGCTGTATTTGCATTATTAGAGAGTGGGCAATTTGATCATTTACAATATTTTTTTTAAATACGGTCAAAAGAAAGCTTGGATTACTCTTGAAAAGCAATATATATCCAAACAGTAAACTTGACTTTTCTTTGTAAGAAGAAGCGAAGTTTTCCTAAAACTTATCTTGGGAACCCAATATCTAAGCTAAGCCTTAGTTTAAAAATTGACTTCTTCCTCCCCCACATTCATCCGATCCGCCTTTCTTCCCCTCTTCGTTCGGTTGAGGCGGCGGGGACGATTCAAAAAACCCCTCTTTGTTGGTTGAGGAAATGTAAGCCAAGCACTCACACAATCTTCCCTCCCTCTTTTCGTTCAATTAATGAACCATAAAGACAAGCGCCTCTCTTCACCTCTTTGTTGATTAATCCATGAAACCATAGGTTTCCCCACGAGCACAACTCAGATCTCCCTGTTCTAATTTTTTCTTCAACCAAGCCTCGAGAACACGGGAGCAAGGTATTCTCGATGATCGAATTCTTGGCTAGGTGCAGTTGGTGAGAATGGGTGCAGTTGAGCCAGGGGTGTTGGTGAGTTGACTCACTTTGAGTGGAATGAACTCGACTGAGCTGAGTAATTACAGGGGCGAATTATCGGGTGCCTTCTAAATCGTTGGATTGCCCCTTTTTCTCACTTGGCCATTGGATCTAGCACTCAGATTGTGCTTTCTGCTCTTTGAATTGAGCCATTGGATCTAGTGCTTCTTGAGTGGATTCCACGTCACGTTTCTTCTTGGTGGATCGTTGCCTTGACTTGATCCGGGGCTAAAATCTAGCGTGCCTTTCTTGGCTCTGTCTTGGCCGTCTGATGATTCTTCTTGGATAAGTTTCGTCTTTAACCTAGTTTTCCTTTTATTCCTTTCAACTGTTCGAGCCGTCGTCACTCCGAGAAAATGGATGGTATGCGGGAGCGGAGGGGAGGAATCTGGAGGCTGACTCGGCGGAGAAAAATTCTTTTCCGGTGAGGACAAACCGGTGTAGAGGCTTGGGAATGAAGGAGAAGAAGATTAGACACTGAGGGAAGGGTTTCTTTGCAGAATATTTGGTCTTTCTTTTTGTTTGGCTTCTGACCTCTATTTATACTTTCTGTTTTACCTTCTTTAGCTTGGATCTGAGCTATCTATGCAAGCCTAACTACTTTCTCTTACAAGTTGTTACTTTTGTTGCGATCTATCAACTTGCTTCAGTCGTTCTGGCAGTTGAGGTATGAGCAATCTGTTATTTTACTACTCTTCTTGATTTCTTGAATTTAAGTCTCTATTATTCTGTTCCTTTGGCAGTTCAATCAATTATAGTTTTATTTACTTTCAGGGAGGCTCTGGAAATAGTTTCTGTTGATCTCTTTTGTGCTGGATTGTTTCCTGACTCTTGTATTTAATAAAGTTTGTAATTTTTTTTTAATCTGTAACTCTTTCTAGTCTGGATGTAAGGTTATATTCTCTGTTGATGTTGTATGTTGGGGATATTAGTGAAATCTTTTAGCCAACTTGGCCTTCTTCTGTCCCTTTTGTTTCTGTTGTTGATTTGGGGATATGGATTCATATCATTACTCCCCTCCCCCACATTGAACTTGCCCTCAAGGTCACCATTATGACTTGCCCTTTTATGATTGTTGAATTCCTACCTTAGGATCATCATTTGATAGCAATCCTTTCCCCTGGACTTCTCTGTCTGCTTGTACAAGGGTCTTCTGTTCTACTGATGTAGCTGTAGGTTCCTGTCCCTTATTGTAGTACTGCTTCTACCTTTGTATTACCCTTATAATGTGGCGGTGTTATTTGTGTCTGTGAATTCTTTGTGGCCCTTTATTTGAGATTGGTAAGCTTGTTGTGCCCCAAACTTCTACTTATAACTCTAGCATTTCTTCTTTGCACTATGCCCTATGGTATTTTATAGATTTGGGCTATATCTGAATTATAATTCTAAGCTAAGTTAGTCTATTTAGAATGTTTATAATTATACAACCTATATGACATCTGTCTTAGCCTAGATTGAATGGCTGATAGTTTAAGCTTGTTTCTAATACTTCTTCTTGTATCCACTGTCTTCATGGTTGAGTATCTTGCTGTAGTTGATACTCTTGGTCCTCATTGACCATCATGAAGGCAAACAATTTGGCATATATATATGCCTCTGATATTTTTCCTCACAATTGAAACACAATCCTTTCTTTCTTCTTTCTTCTAATTGTGTAGGTGTGTCACCTCTAATTTATTTATTTTGACCGTTGATTGGTGTGGGAGTAGGCGGATGGGTTATTGTTGTAATTGAGGTTGTTTTAATTTGGAGATGGTGATCTTGTAGTTTCGCCATGTGAATGTCATCGCCTAGCCTATCTTCCATTAGATTTGGCCAATTGAAATGCTTGCAAGGAATTTGTAATGCTCTTACTTCCCTCTTGATATCATGTTTAAGCCCCGATTCAAAAAAATTTGTAAAATGCCCGAAATTTGATTAGCTAGTTCTTCAAAATCATTGTAGAAGTTCTAAATCTGTTGTCATGTAATTTAGTTAATTCTCCTCTCAAATCTCAGATGAGAGGGACCAAATCTCTAATAACCGTTCTTTAAATTGTGTCCATGAATGCAACTGATTATTTAAGTGCATATATTGATACCAGCTAAGTGCAGGTCCATCCATGTAAACTGAGGCAATTATGAACTTCTTTTCTTCTGATAAACTGTAATATTGAAAGTACTGGTCTGCTTTGAACAGCTAGCCTTTAGGATTGTCTCCATTAAACCTTGGCATATCTACTTTAACAAGTCTAATATTTTGTTGTGGTTGTGGTCTATTTGGAGGATAACATTCTGTATGAGATGATGTACATACCTGGGATTGGATTTGTTGTTGTTCTTGAGAGTTTTTCTCCAATTTTTCTTCTATAGAAGATAGTCTTCTTGAAACTTTATTTAATATCATAGAAATTAAGGACATTTGCTCATCTGTTTTGTTTAGCCTTGTCACACATTCTTCTAGGGTTTTTGATGTGTGTCTTGTTCCTTCTGCCATTGCTGGTTGTTGCATCTCAACAAGAGCACCAATGATACGATCCAAATTCTTGGCTAGGTCTGGTTGGTGAGAATGGGTCTGGTTCAGAGCCAATTGGGGTCTGTTCAGTGAGTTGACTCACTCTGAGTGGAATGAACCCTTGAGTAATTTGATTATCGAGTGCCTTCAACGAGCGTTGGATTTTTCTCACTTGGTCGTTGGATCTAGCACTTGGATTGTGCTTTCTGCTCTTTGAATTGAGCCGTCGGATCTAGTGCTTCTTGAGTGGATTCCATGCTTTTGTTTCTTGCAGGCTGGATCCGGTTGCCTTAACTTCGAAATCTGGCCGTGCTTCTTGCTCTGTCTTCCTCGATGATTCTTCTTGGATAAGTTTCATCTTTAACCTAGTTTTCCTTTTATTCCTTTCGACTGTTCGAGCCGTCGTCGCTCTTAGAAATTGGATGGTATGCGGGAGCGGAGGGGAGGAATCCGGAGGGTGACTCGCCGGAGAAAAATGCTTTTTCGGTGAGGACAAACCGGTGTAGAGGCTTGGAGATGAAGGAGAAGAAGATTAGACACTGAGGGAAGGGTTTCTTTGCAGAATATTTGATCTTTCTTTCTGTTTGGCTTCTGACCTCTATTTATACTTTCTGTTTTACCTTCTTTAGCTTGGATCTGAGCTATCTATGCAAGCCTAACTACTCTTATAAGTTGTTACTTTACATTCTGATCATATCAACTTGCTTCAGTCGTTCTGGTAGTTGAGGTATGAGCAATCTGTTATTTTACTACTCTTCTTGATTTCTTGAATTTAAGTCTCTGTTCTTCTGTTCCTTTGGCAGTTCAATCTTTTATGGTTTTATTTACTTTCAGGGAGGCTCTGGAAATAGTTTCTGTTGATCTCCTTTGTGCTGGATTGTTTCCTGACTCTTGTATTTAATAAAGTTTGTATTTTTTTTTAATGTAACTCTTTAGTGCGAATGTAAGGTTATATTCACTGTTGATGTTGTATGTTGGGGATATTAGTGAAATCTTTTAGCCAACTTGGCCTTCTTCTGTCCCTTTTGTTTCTGTTGTTGATTTGGGGATATGGATTCATATCATTCTCCCAGTCGCCGACAGGAAAGAAGGGTCTGGCGAACTATTTTTTTGTCGAGGGTTGATCTTAGAATTATAGAATCTTTATCCATATATATAGAGTTCGATTTCGATGGTAAGGGCTTTGATCATGGTGGCTTCTTATCGATGCTGGATCCACAACTTATGGTTGCGAAATTGTAGCGTTGTGTCTAAAATTATAGTGGATTTAATTTGTTGTTGGTACTATTTTTACATTATGATGGAAGCTACTAATTGAACCGAGCCTCTAAGCGTGGTTTGGTGAAGAGCTAACTACGAATGGGTTGGGATGCGTGTGAGCAAGGAAAACAAAATCATCTTCAATGGCTTCGCTTCATAAGAGAATGGGGATGATGCCTGCAAACAAATGGCAACTTATGCCGGTGTAAATGATTCAAATTATAACATGGGATAACTACTAAGAGAGAAAATCATTCTTGAAGAAAGTTCACGTCTTGCACGGGAGCACTCGTTAGTTGATGATGGTGCATCTTAAAGCCACACAAAGTCTAATTGTTCACACAAAAGCTCAACGAAGGAACACTTCAGGATTTTCTTTCAGATTGAAGGAGCGTGTAGAGAAAAGGAAGGAGTATTTTACAAAGCTGTAAGAGAAAATTAATTCAAAGGAATTGGAAACGACTAACATACAAGCAAAGTGTAAGGAGACCCTAGAGGCTGAAATCAGGCAGTTGAGAGAGTTTGACCTTAAGGTTATGTTGTTGCTGAATTTTTATCAAGAACTTAGTCCTCCAAAAGTGGAATTGAAGAAGGTTTGAAGACCTCATCATGATCATTAGGGCGTGACGAGATGAAAATCGGCCGAGACATTTCAAAACACCGACCGTCAGGCACAAAAAATTATTAGATGTAGCCACCTATGCTGAAATACTACCGAAATTTGGACTTAGAAAAAAAAGAGAGGAGGTTTAAATATGTAAAAATTGCATATATATATATATATATATATATATATATATATATATATATATATATGTGTGTGTGTGTGTGTGTGTGTGTGTGTGTGTGTACATAAGGTCTCATTATGCTCATAATCGGGGATTGATGTCACACTCATCAGGGCATGACGGATAAAAAAATAGTTGTAGCCCCTACGCGGGGACATCGAATCTTAAAATCTTTCAGAAATTTGGATTAAAAATTGGGACTTAGGCAAATTTAAATGGAAAATTATCTAAACTCAAATTAAATAAAAGAAAAATACATAATAAATACAACAGTAAATGTCAAGCCAAAAAAAAGAAGAGGAAGAGCACTTACAAAATATTTGAAGCACATATATATGAAACTTGATCTCGAGTTAATGATGAATTCATATTAGATTTGAAGTTCTTTTTATGTGAACAAATCATATTTAATATCAAATGAAATAAATATCTCAATTGAATATTAAATGACAAATGATTGATGGTAAGTCTAAATGTCTAATTCAAAATTGAGAATAAAGTGTGTAAGAAATTTGATAGCTTTCTTATAAGCACAAATTCAGTTAGGCAACTCATGATCATTCATGAATGTAGCCTTTAAAAGAACCATTTGGGTCTTGCACTTAAAAGTGAATTTGAAACATAATGAGATTTGTGATATATCTAAGTGTATATCTTCAAAACTAATAGGATCCAAATGAAATTCATAAAAAGTTTTCACTAAAACTAAATGGCCTATTAGCAAGTATATGCAAGACTTCTTAATGAATAATTAGCTTGTATTCAAAATAAACTTGAATTCAAATAAGCTTGCTTAAAGTATGCATAATAAACTATTTGTGCAAGAGCAAAAGTTGAATATGATGAGTTGATAAATATTTAAAAGATTGTTAATGATCGTAAGCTAAATAATCATTGATACTTAAATAATGCAATCAATAAATTAAATACAAGAAAAGTTGTAATATTTTGAAACAAAAATATGAAACGCCTACAGCGTCATCAGATCTGTAACTCTTCATACAAGCAGATAGAAGACAATATTAAATTAAAATGCTACACTAATTGTGGAGCTTCCACAAACGCCGCCAGATCTGCAACTCTTCGTATAAGCAGACAGAAGGCGATGCTAAATTAAAATGCTATACTAATTATGGAGCTACCACAAATGCCACAGGATCTGCAATTCTTTGTACAAGTAAACAAAAGGCGACACTAAATTAAATTTTTCAAGAATTATGGAGCTTTTTTCAATCCAAAAAATAAGGAATTTTATTTTAATTATGATTTTCAAAATCAATGATTTCATTAATCAGAAATTGTCTAAGTTATAAATTCCTACACGTGCTCGGATATAGAGATTTAAAGTACAAATTTTAATGTCTAAAAAGGCTGTGCAGCCTAAGTTGGAATTAAATGAAAATATGAAATTAACCTCATGATTTAAAAATAAAATTATCTGAATTATTAAATACCCGCATGAGCCTCGACACTACGCTGAATGATTAAATTTAGTATCTAAGGATCTTGCTTGGGTTTAGTCTTAGAGGGTTAACAAAACCTAAAATCTAATTATTATAAAAAATTTCAACTTATTAAACTATCTGAGAAGTTAATTCTGTTATATGACGGTAGATCTGATCCTCTATTATTAAACTAATAGAGTCGACAGGAGCCGAAATAATAAATTAAATGATCAAACAATACATCAACCCCCATGATGGCTATGTTGAATGAAGATTTCTAGGAGGGATACCTACCATCAAAATGTGTTTGCAAGCTCAAATTGAATTAATCAAAATCAAATGTCAACTCAAATGCAAAATTTAATATATTACTAAGCTATTAATGGTTAAATGAAATGTAATCTTTGAAAACTTAAAGCAAAATCTAACCCAATTCATCTTATGCAATAGTTTATTGAAAGTGACAAATTAAAAAAACTCTAGCTCACAAAAGAGCCAAAGTCAAATCAAGTGTTCTACTATGTTCACTCTTATCAATCTCACACCAGTAAGGATGTGGCCCGTGTCCTTTGACAGCGTGGCTTGGCCAACTGGCTCCACATATGATGTAGTTATGACCAGAGTCCTCTGATCAGGTGGTTGCCGCTAATTGGAACCATTATATTATGATCACGATTATAGCCCGTATGCTCCTAAATGGATCTACTCTTTGAGTTGTGAATCAAAGGATATACTTGATAGGGCAAAAATTCATCTGTCAGCTAAGGTAGACTTAAGCCTATCTCCTTAGACAAACACCACCCCAGTAAGGATTCTTGGACGTAACTCATGTATTGCTGACAAGGATCTTTCTGTCAGGTTGGGTCAACTACCTCCTCTGACTAAGTAGACCAGAGACCACAATAGCCCGAGATGATGGAACTATGGGATCTAGATCGGGCGCATCATCATTCCTCCAACCATCCGCTTTAAGCTAAAAATGATGAATTTCATAAATTCTAAATTTCAAAACTCCACATCTTATAATGCTACACATTCAAACGATCTAACTAGCCTTAATCCAAAGTTCTCTCGCATTAAGAGGGGTAATTAACTATTGGTGCTTGCGCCTATAGAAACCTGGAACCAGATATAAAGTCCTCACAAAATGAGGATCAAATCTCTAGGTAGTGTCTTATCTATTATCTCATCTGCATTCTGAAAATTACACCGACACATAAATCATACTCTCTTCAATCGAAGAGGTCGGTAGTGAATTTTCGGAGCCCACACTAAGTTTATTAGTTACTTCATCCTTCCTAACATTTGACAACAATTTGATATATGACCAAAATGATTTTAAGCTGGGTATAAACTATATTTAATATTAAGATGTTATATATGAAAGCATGAAATGCCAAAAGAAAAACTATTACAATTATCTTTGATGGTTTGGATGAGTCATATAGATTACTCTTTAGGTTCATTGAAGCTACTTATTCTATCAAGAGATGGTCAGTGCATAAAATACATTTTAAAGGCACCTTCTGGGCATTTGGGTCATCTATAAGTAGACGGTCCTAATATAAGTTAGTGGTAAGTGTAGATGGAACTTTTTTAATTAGCAAACAAAAATCTATTTCCACTAGCCTTTGTAGTTATAGAATCTTAGGTTTGTTTTTTAAAGACATTGACCATTGTATGATACTATTCTAAGCATAAGTGCTAGTAGGACTTGTGTATAATATTTGATATGCACACTAGGTTGGTTTGAGGATGTCGCGATAGTTTTCCTTGAGTAGCATATGAACATTGCATGCAACACTTATAAGAAAACTTTAAGAAAGCAATGAGGACTATGGGTTCTTCGATGTTGAGTCTATATGTCATAAAATATATTAGGCAGACAATAGTGATGATACAAGGATATTCAACTAATGCATACAAAATATTGAAAAATGCAAAAACTTGAAATGTATTAGTGGTTAGTGGATTTAATAAAATAGACTCTAACACATGTCGAGAGTTTTAGGCTCAGTATCATGACTACAAATGCTTCTGAATGCTTAACAATGCATATAGTTTTTTTTTAGAAATGCCAATAAAACACTTCATGAACACAATATTATTTGCATGTATATGAAAAGTAAAGAATACAAAATACTATTTAACATGAATAGACTTTCACATGAAGAGTTTTATCATATTTGTATGCATATAAAACACATACTTTAATATAATGATTTATAAACAAATTATAATTAATTTGAGTTCAACGTATAAAATAAAAATTCAATTTATTTTTAAAATCTCTCTTTTCTCCGTACATCAAATAAGGGATTATTATCATTCTAAAATTAAATAAATAGAAGCACTCAAAATTTAGAATAAAATATACAAGCTTCTTTATAGTATTTCATGATATATTTTGTTGTGTTGTGTAGTATTTCAATGTAAGAAAATAAAGCCTAAATAAGAAGAATATTTTAGAAAAAATAGGTTCAATATATAGTATATTTCAACAATGAGAAGATTTTAAGATGCATGAGACTTATGCACATGGAAATTTATAATTCAACGAAAGACTTTTTTTTTTTTTTTTCATTGAATCACCATTAGATATATAATCCTCACATCCATTTGAAGAATACTCAAATTTAAGAACTCTTATAAAGATTATTCTAGCTAATATAGAATTAAATCAAAATAATCTAAATCTACTTTTAAATATATCATTTATCTACTAATATAGCTTAGAATTTATTAATTAAACCATCCATTTAAGAGTTTTTCCTTGAATATATATATATATATATATATATATATATATATATATATATATATATATATATATATATATATATTGCATTCAATATTTTTAGTTTTTTAGATGAAAGATTACTATTTAACTAAAACATGTAAAAATCATTTTCAAAATTTGCCTCCTTTTGTAATATCTTTTTTTCGTTTTATTTCAAAATACTCAATAAAATATTAATTAACATATCTTTTTTTTGTCTTAACTAAAATGTCTCACCTATAATTTAAAATTAAATCTAATCATACAATGAAATCGATAATTGCACAATATATTAGACTTTTGAGAATCTAATTCTTGTTGACTCTATTAGTTAAGATTATTTTTCTTATTTTATGCTCAATTCGGTGTGTGAGTGATGATCATTTTAGCAATCTCCACATTTGAAATATATATTAATTTAAGGCAGAAGAAAACAAAATTAATGGTTTGGAAAATTGGCATATCCATACCACATAATTCTTATATATTTACATATCTAATATTAAAATTTCATATTTCATACCTATAATTTACTATATATATAAAGGTGTACTCCCTTTAAAAAAATAAATGATAGTGATATTTTTAATGTGATTGTAAAGATTTAAGAGTTATTCATATAAATATTAAGTTAGGTGTTACATACAAAATCAATTCTTTAGCCTAATTTGAAAAATATATTAATTTAAGACACAAAAAAAAAAATTACTGGTTTGAAAAATTGGCATCCATACCACATAATTCTTATATATTTACATATCTAACATTAAAATTTCATATTTCATACCTAATATTTTACTATATATATAAAGGTGTACTCCCTTTAAAAAAGCAAGTGATAGTGATATTTTTAATGTGATTATAAAGATTTAAGAGTTATTCATATAAATATAAAGTTAGGTGTTAAATACAAAATCAATTCTTTAGCCTAATTTAAAAAATATATTAATTTAAGACACAAGAAAACAAAAGTAATGGTTTGGAAAATTGGCATCCATATCACATAATTTTTATATATTTACATATCTAACATTGAAATTTCATATTTCATACCTAATATTTTACTATGTATATAAAAGGTGTACTTTTAAAAAAAACAATGATAGTGATATTTTTAATGTAATTGTAAAGATTTAAGAGTTGTTCATATAAATATTAAGTTAGGTGTTAAATATGTAAATTTTATTTTATTTTTAAATACACTGAAATTCGAATATCAAGATAGCCGCGTGGATTCATTTTAAACAAATGCAAACGTTATTTTAACTGAGGAATATCATTCAAAAATCCGTCCATATTCATCTACAACTATAGACTCGATTTGAAAGAATTAAATAGGGAAATGAATAAGAAATTGAATTGAAAATGATAAAAAATTGACTTGATCCACTTATTTTATTAAAGATAAATTCATAAAAATTATATTTAAATTTCATCCAAAAAATTAGGTTTTACATTGTTATGAAAAATAACTTGACGAAAAGACTATAAAGATAGTGATTGAGCTTTAACTTTCAACCAAGCAAGTCTGCTCAGATATACATTATGTTGTGTGTGTGAGTTTGTGATTAAATTCGATCAAACATTAAAAAAAATATATGTGAATCATAAAAAACACTAATAAATATTATTTTTAGCACAAAATAATTAATAATTTCAATTGAAATTAATTTTGACCTATTTATTTAAATGAGCAGAAATTGAATAAAAAGTATTATCTTTCAATGAAACTTATGGTTTTTATTTCTTATGAATAAAAGAGAAGAGCTCGTTGAGTATGAACTTATCAATTAAAGCACATGGGCAGTTGGCTGAGTATAAACTTATCAATTAAAACCATTATTTAGAGCGTAAGTACTTGGGTCTTGGCGACGAGAGCGAAACGAGCTGGAGGAAGGAGGGGAAAAGTATCGCTCTCATGTGGTCTAGGGCTCGCGCCGAGAAGTTCTTCCGCCTTCCTTCTCCTTTACCTTATTCACTCTCTCCACACGTCGCTCCTTAGCTCCTCTGCTTCCTTTGACCTCAGGTCGGAGGTCGAGTCTTCTGGTATGGGCTCTGATGCATCCAACCCGCTCCACCACTCCTCTTTTCTGCCTCCCCTCCTCACTCCTCTATCCTCGGTCCTCCTAAACCTCCCACTATTGGTCCTAGTATGTGGAAGGATCTTCTCCCAACCTAGAACTAAAAAAACTCAGCTCTCCCTCTCTTTTATCCCATCCGATTCGCAGGAAGTTTCTTTCTTCGAAGATGAGCTCACTGAAGGCCAAAAAGAATGGCATCTTTCTCTGATAGGTCATGCAATTGGGAAACGTCCATATTATGGCTCCTTGCTTGCTGCTATTAAAAGGAGATTGAAGTTTAAAGGTAACCTAGATCTCTTAACCCTGGAAGGGGACTATTTCCTCTTCAAGTTCACCTGTCAAGAGGATTACAATTTGGTCTGGGACAACGGCCCATGCTTTCTCAATGGCCGGCCATTTGTCTTCCAAAAGTGGTCCTGGGACTTTCAGCCATCCAAAGAATCCATTTCGGAACTTCGCATCTGGATCAAGCTCCCAAACTTCCCTCTCTGTTGCTGTAATGAATCGGGTTTCTCCAAGGTTGCTAGCCGTTTAGGCATCCCTCTGGAAGTAGACAATCTCACTGCCTCTAAAGCTAGGATAACCTTTGCTCATATCTGTGTCCAAATCTCTACTTCCTCAGCCCTCCCTGACTCAATTCCAATCAACTTAAACGGTAAGAAATTTACCCAAGAGATTACATATGATTGGAAGCCGTCGGCTTGCACAATGTGCAACACCTTCTCGCACTACTCTCATTCTTGCCCCTAGAATCCTAAGCCTCAGGTTGATAACAGGGGGGTCGGAGCAGGAGCCGTGTTTCTGCTAAGGGAATATATATTAATTAATCAATTAATAATACAATATTAATTTAAAGTAATATGTATTAATATTAACTATTAATGAATTAAAATTAATAACTATTAAATTCTATTAGTAGATTTATATCTTAGGAATTAAACTATATTAAGGCATATGAAGGGGTAAAATCATAGGAACTCTTCTAAATTTTTAATTAGTTAACTATCAAACTTATAACAATTATAATTATATTTGTTAAATTATAATTTAATTTTAATAACTTATAAGTTAATCATCAATAATATTTTATTAAATCGGTTTAAATTAAGTTAAATTAAATTAAAACTATCAACTATTACATTAGCTAAAATGACTTAAATCTAATTAATAATTACAATTAATAAATTATAATTTTAATTACATATTAATAAGTAGTTAACAATATTAAAATAAAATTTATTTTATCATAATATTTTAATTAAGAAAAATTAGTAATTTAATGAATTATTTAAAATTAAGATTTTAAAAGGATTAAAAAAGGGGCATTTACATACATAGCACACAATTCTTATATATTTACATATCTAATACCTAAATATAAATATTTACATATATAATACTTAAATCTTTATTATTACAATAAAAGTAACCCTTTTCTTAATTTTTAAATTAAAATTCAACTTTTGAAGCATAGGAAATGTGCTATGTTTATAAATATCAAACTTTAGGTGTTAGATATGTAAATGCATAAGATTTGTGTGCTATGTATATAAATTTCCCTAAAAAAAATAAAGCAACTGAAATTTCTCGCGTCTCTCTATCCACCCTTCCAACAGGATTTACTAAATCTGGGATTTAAGAGAATTTATTGGATTTGCTGGATTTACTGGATTAACTAAATCCGGGATTTAGTAAATCTATTTTTTGTATTTGGGAGAATTTACTGGAAATTCTAAGTAAATCTGTTGCCAAACGCACCCTAAAAATAGTTGTTATCTCTTAAGTTGGCATCTTTCTGGTTGCATGATTAGTTGGAGAAAGATGGGATGTATTTGGTTGTAGTAGTTTGAACTGTTCATTTCTTATTTTCACCTTATTTTGTGGCTTTTTTTAAAAAAAATTTTGTACCAGTCCATATCGATAGTTTTTGGTAAGCCAATAATAATAGTACTTCAAAATTTATTTGTTTCCATCAGTGAATAGAAAAAAAGTACATGGTTTACATCAGCAAATCTGGCAACACATTTAGCTAAGAGGTTTAATGTCATATGATATATAATAAGATTAAAGCTTATCTAGTTTTTATTAAAGGCTTTGAATACTGAATTTTGTCTCTTATTGAATAACTAAGAATGTGATTGAATAAAATTGATTAGACTATTGATATAGCATCCATATAATATGGGCCAAATGCTACATAACAACATGCTTGTAAGTAGCCGTTATTTTATAGGCTTTTGTGTTAGCCACAAATGCTCTGCTAATTTCTTTAACTAACAAAAAGGGTTGGATATACGCAGGTCGGTTTAGCTTTGAAACAGGTTTTTGATCAGGGTATTGTCAAGAGAGAAGACTTGTTCATCACCTCAAAACTATGGTTGGTTCATCTCTTTCATTTTAAGGTCAATATTTCAGAACTTTTTTTGATTAGCTGTCTTCATGAAATATACTTACAGGTGCAGTGATCATGCACCTGAAGATGTGCCTGAGACATTGGAGACAACGTTGAAGGACTTGCAGCTTCATTATGTTGATCTGTACCTTGTAGGTTCATCATCTTTACTTTCCATTCAAGTCAGTTAGTGAACTTCAAAGTATCTACTATTGCCAAAGCAGTTATCAACACCATAAAATTATCAAAAAATAGAGTTCTTTTAGCAACTTTGAAAGAAGATTATTTTTTTCCTTGGAAAGAATTGTTACCTTCTACTTTGTGAGATCAAATGACTTCCCTTCTTGACTTTTCATATGTTGATCCATTGCCCTTTCCGTGTTAAGAAAGGGGCCAGCTTGAGTCCCCAAAACTATGTTACGACATACACCGCAGCACAGCTGAGAAGCTCTATGATTACGGGAAGCTCGAGCCATTGGTGAGCAATTTCTCATCCAAGAAACTCGAAGATTTACTTGCGGTTGCTCGTGTGCCCCCTGCTGTTAATCAGGTGGAGAGCCATCCTGGTTGGCAGCAACCCAAGCTTCCATCTAAGGGTGTTCACCTCTCTGTAAGTTATTTTTAATATTTAAATCTTACTTTTTTTTTGATAAAATCAATATCAAATATCTCTATTTTTAATAATGCTATTTAAATCTCGAAGTGTACAACAAAATCCCAACCAATATTATTCTTTTTTCATAAAAATCTTACTCGTTTGATCATTGCGACAAATACATAAATTTGATAGTTCATCTTGAATAACTGTTAGATTTAAAATAATAATTTTCATGCTTTATGTATAATTCTCTTTTTTAGTTTTTTTGGCGTCTAACACTTCAAGATATGTTAGTGTAGTAATATGAAATAAAGGCCTCAGTTGAAAATGAATTTTACTAAACAAAATTTCAAACACAATTCTAATATATCAAGTAGAAGTTTGATCTCCCTTTGATCTAAGGGTGTCAATTTTCGTTGATAGGTCGAGTTGATGATCACGATTCCTACCCTAATCTCTTGACTTGAACTTACCCCGTTTATTAAATGGGTCAAAAAACTCAACTCAACTTGCCTTCAACTCATCTCAAACACAACTCAAATAATCTATTTATACATGCATTCTATGTCAAAATAGAGCTAAAATCGAGTTTGCGAGTAAAAATCGAGTCAATTTTGAGTTCGTTGATCAAAACTAAGTTGACGGTCCAACCTGAATTGACCAAAATATTAACTAATTTCGACAATTCTCCACTATGGTCAAACAGTCTTTTGAGGCGGTTTGAGTCGTGATTGTTTCTTCAACTTTATTTTTTTCATATAAAGTCTAATTATTAAAGCACATTAGAATATTAAAAATAGATTTATTAGAAACTTTTCAACTTGAAAAAAGAATAATAGCTTTTGATGTTTTCTTATTGATTTATTAAGGCATGTGAAAGCCTTATGTCACTAAAAGAGAATTTTTTTGTTAAAATTAAATTTGATAATTAAAGTATAAAATAACAGCAACAACATCAAGCCTTTATCCCACTATGTGGGTCGGCTCTCCATTGTGTCCGATCAAGTGTCAAATTCTTAATAAATTCTAATAAAATTAAGATCATTTTATGCTAATTCTTAAGTCTATTGTCCTTCTTAACACTGCCTTTATTTCTTAAATCAATAAAAAAAATGGAGGGTTAACTTAGTTAACATCAACGTAAAATTTATTGAAAAATCATGACATGGATAATTAATGTATCCAACAAAATATTTAACATTATTTTCACCATTCATGTATTTTTTTTTCCTTGCCATTTTATTAACTAGGATACTTGTTCCGCAGGCATATTCTCCACTTGGCTCCCCTGGCACTAAATCAGTCAAAATTCTTTCCCATCCGATTATAATCAAGGATGCTGAGACGCTGGGAAGATCTCCTGCCCAAGTTGCTCTTCGCTGGGGCCTGCAAGTGGGTCATAGTGTGTTGCCTAAGAGCATAGGCGAAGCAAGGATTAAGGAAAATATTGATATTTTTGGCTGGTCTATTCCTGATGATTTATTTGCCAAGTTCTCTGAAATCGAGCAGGTAAGTATCCATTTTTTTTCTTATTATTCCACAGTTTATTTGTTTTAAATCCCTTGATGTTGTTCCTATTCGTTATTTATCAGCACTTTGAGTGTATATTAATTACTCATATTTTCTTTAAAAAATGACAAAATTTATCTTTTTGAGGCATGTTGTTTTATAAAGTATATTTATTTTTTGCAAATCATATTAAATTGTTGTTAACATATGATTTGCATCAATATAGATCTAAGAACATTGAAGCCCATCCTGATGCAAATCATATCAAGATATCCTTAACGCAATTTTTTCATTATCAAATGCTTTTTTCCTGTCAATTTTGATAATCATATATAGTATTTACTTCAACTTAAATATTATGTTACTTGCAGGCTAGGCTGGCTAAAGGAGACTTTCTTGTTAACTCCATAAGCGTTTACAAAAGCTTGGAGCACCTTTGGGATGGGGAGATCTGAAACAGAACAAACTCTTCCTTTAGCCTTTCTATTTAATCCAGCATTTTCCAATAAATAAAGTTGTACTTTTGGGGCCATGTTATTGGTGCTTTTTTTTTGGGGTGGGGACTACTTCTCAATAAATAATAAAAATATCGGGCTGCAGTGTTATTGCTGCTATTGTCACCGTAGCAATATGGGCCAAAGAGCATGAGTTGAGACTATGAGAAATCACGTTGAACTGTTTTGTTCTATTAATTAGAATAGTTTGTTTTGTGGGTTTTCTTTTTTAAAAAAAAATTTATGTATTATGAAGAATTGGTTCAATATTCACTTGCTTGAGCTGGAGTATATATTATCATTTTTACATATATATATGTAT
This sequence comes from Cymbidium sinense, assembly GCA_021442155.1. NCBI lineage: Eukaryota > Viridiplantae > Streptophyta > Magnoliopsida > Asparagales > Orchidaceae > Cymbidium > Cymbidium sinense. Next base: position 172,972,694 of record CM038216.1, on the reverse strand, counting down.
ATATATATATATATATATATAATATTATAATTCTATAATAATCTAAATATTTGTTAGTTATTAATTTAGAATTAATATTTTTTAGATTGATGAAGAATTTAATATCTTAAACTTTGAAGATTTTGTTAAAAAATAATTTGAAGGACAAGATTTTTGTGTGAAAAAATCGAAAAAAATCATGCTCAATTGATTCTATATTTATGATAAATTTTTAAAATAAGCGTTTTTAAATCATAATTGTGATTACTTTAAAAAATAATTTGAAATAAAAGTGATATATATCATGAGAATTTTTTTAAAAAAAAAATTTTGCAATATTATGGCGTACTTGAGTGGTTCATATGAATCTGCGAAATGGTCGTTGAAATAAATTCTCACATTTTGTGACCAAAAATGCGATTGTGACTCTTTAATGCAATTTCTTGCAAAAATGCGGCGCAATTTTTTGAATATTGCGATCAAGATTTTGGCTCTCTGTTGTCAATTTAGCGTATCTTTGGAATGTACAAATGACTTTCATGTTGATCAAAAAAAATGCGATTGTGGCTCTTGCATAGCGATTTGTAATCTTGGCGAAAAATCTCAATTGATATTGCAACCTAGCGGTATTTTGTCAAGTCATCTATTGTCAATTTTACTTAGTATCGTTGAATTGCATTCAGACTTTCATGTTGAAAAAAAAAATATTATTTAGATTTAATAATGCATATCCATAAATCGGTTTTTGAATGTTGCGACCAGTATTTTAAGTCGTCTTGAATTTCGAACTTGGTATCGTTAGAATCAACATGAAATTCCACACGACTTTCATGTTTATGCAAAGATGCGATTTTGGACCGTTGCGCAGCAGTTTTTGTTGAAAAGTATAGATTCAAATAGCAACAGTTGATGGATCATTACAAAGTTTACAAAAAAATAGTAGATGTGGCAATCTCATTACAAAGTTTGCAAGCATGAAAAATTCATAGCTATTATCTACTTCTCCAAAATTTCTAAAGTTGATTATTCAAATAAGATATCTGATATTTTAGAAAAAATACAAATTACAAACAAATATATAACTAGATAACTCATATTATAAAATATAAAATATTGACAAACGGTGTACATCAATTGCTCAGAATTAAATGACAGACATCTAACACTCTATGTGGTGAATCGTGTTATATCTTGTATAGATCAAATGGTCTTGATCTCCATTCTCCAACAATATGGTATCTATCATATATAACATAATCTCTTGTGATCTTTCAGAAGAGATAATACACTAATGTATATCATGTTGGGTGAGGATACATAGGAGAATTAGCCATGAGAAATGGTAACATGGTTCCCGATAAAGTATACGGTGTGCCAAATGGGTATTTGTATGGACCAAGGTAACTAGCATCAAATCTACGATGTGCACGAGAAGAGCGAATCTTAGAACACACTTCATCATCTACATGCATTTCGATATGTGCAAGTTCTTATAGTTTCAATAACTCCTCATAGTGTTGATTAAATCTAAAATGAGTCTCTGGTCTCTTCCAAAATAAATGAAAAATATCTTGTATGTCCAAGATATATTTCTCATTTACAAGCAAGTATATAATTCAGTTCTCATAACATATAAATATTTGATTAACATACAATTTTTTAGTGCTTACCATGAGCCTCTCTCCAGGAGTTCGAGGATAATAGGTGGTAGAATGGTGAGCCTCGGCATATTAAGAAGCGATACCACTAGAACAAGCAACAACCAATAGAACCAAGACACATTTTGAGCTTGAGCTTCATTAAGAATGAGCTCGGTTGAGCTCGTTCAATTCTTGGTCTGTTGAGCTCTTTTAGCAGCAGATGTTCAAGCTTGATTTGAGATTGATTTGTGTTTGGTTCATTACGTTAATCAAGCTCTTTCGAGTAGCTTGATTGGAATTATTAGCTTAATCAGTATCTTCGAGCACTATTATCAAACCTTATCAGCAAAAAATTAAACAAGCCACTTTAGAGCCTTACGAGCCTTAATGAGCAGCAAGTAAACGAGCCTAAACAACAAGAAGACAAATTGAAAGAGGGAAAGGCCAGAAATATGCAACAATATAGCAAAAATTTCTTCATGATTAGAATTGATCATAGCAACAACCATCTAAATAACAAATAACCACCAAATTCTACATAAAAGCGATAACGATTTTATGAAGAAAAATTGAAAGAGGAAATAAATATGCAACAATATAAAAAGAAGCTTTATTACCATGATTAGAATTGGTCATAAAACAATATCTACCAAATAACCAAATAACCACCACATTACAACAAAACATAAAAGCGATATTTAGAACAAGAAGAAAAAAAATTGAAAGAGGGCATAAAGTCTCAAATCAACATAAACTTAACATTGAGACAAAATTCCTCGACTGATTTGTCAAAACAATAAATTATTTAATAAGATAAGTAAACAATGACATAATGGAAATAAATCAATCAAACTTCTCCACAAGATTTTCCTCTCATTACTTAGAGTTGGACGTAAATGACACAACATGATTTCTCATTCATGAACTCCAACATAAACCTAAATAAAATAATAAATCACTTACCTTGGCCATAAAATATACAAACTCTATCAAGAATCCAAAATCTTTCTCTTCACTCTAGCCTCTTTTCTTTTCGCCTTGCTTGTGGGAAAAGAAATAAGCGATAAGAATTAAGGATCAATAAATTACTTGCTTTTATCATATATTATCATTAGTCATCATTAAATGGATTAAATATAAATGACAATATATAAAAAAATAATTTCGGTGAATCTTGATTAATATATATTATGTAATATTAAAATTAAAATTAAGAAATTTTTTATTCTGTTTAAAGTTAAACTTTTATTATATAATATTAAATTAAATTCATATAAATATACATATATTTTATTTAATTAATTGTTTACATTTTTTTTATAAATGTTAAAGATTTTTCCTAAACAAGTTTGAACGAGCTTGTTCGCGAGTATGTTTATGAACATTAAATAGCATGTTCGCGAGTATGTTCATGAACATTAAATGATATATTATTCATGATCATGTGCCTTTCGAAGAATGAGCTTGTTCATTTAACATTAAATGATACTTTTTCATCATAATCAGCTATGAGTTGTTGAGCTTATTCATTTACCAATCTATTCACAAAAGTGTTCAAGCTTGTTTGATTAATTAATCAACGATCATGAACGATTTTAGCATTAGCTTATTGAATTTTGCTTTACCACCTCGTATCTAAACAAGAGGTGAAAAAATAATCATTTAATCATGCCTCCCAGTGATATGTAACCTCGTGATAATCAATCGGTCATGATTCCGACCATCCACCCTTGAAATGAAGGATCATAGGCAATCTCAGGTGAGAACTAAACACGATGCGGGAGGTACCAAATTCTTTTATAGCATAGGCGAAAATAGCTTTCAAGTAGACAATTGACTCTATTACGTATCTCCCATGTAAAATATAACCTATATGATAGAAAAAAATAAATGTACACATATTTGGAGGTAGAAATATGAATCAAATGTAGCATACGATCCATCAAGCTCATCTCTAGACTCATGTGTCATTAATCGGGTAACCCTCATTCCACGCAACCAGCGTTCAAACCATCCTCTCTGGAAAGAATTTTCGATGTTCAACATGTACATGCTACCAAAGTGTACATCTACCATGTTGGTTACTTTGTTGCCTCATTCAACTCATATATAAGTGTGCTAACACACTCAATGGGTACTCAACAAATTCATCCAAGTGGTAGAATCGTAAAATGTACTTAGACATATGGAAGAAGGAAGAAGCATTATACAATATGCGCTCAAGGTGCATAAAGTCAACATGTAGATCCAAATATGAATTCTATAAAATGTCCACCGTAACATAAAGGTAATTGTCGCTTCACAAAATGTGGATGTAATATGTCATCAGATATGGTATACCACTGATGTCTCCATATTTCATCAATCGAGATAGATAAATCTCCCTCCCAATCTTGTAGGTCCTATGATAGGTGGCCCGTCAATCTGTACTCCTAGAATCATACGTCTGCTCTTTATCTCATGCGAAATGAAATGTGTTATGCATGGTGATTCAATAAAGTATATAGCGGTGATCAAGCTTTGATATAATAATGTGAAACACAGTCAAAGCATCAATATCCATCCATCAATTTTAACTCTAACATCGATAGATAAATAAAATTGATTTCATGAAAATGGCATTTAAGTATAATAGCTTTGACAAATAATAAAACTTATTAGATTGTAAAACATATGCCATCGATGCAATCTGTACCTCGGTGTGCTATCTACAGGCTCCTTTTGACGTCATTCCTCCTTCTAATATGTAGACAACTCTAAATTTTTCATTCAAAGGAATGTAAGCCCAACGTCTTATCCGTTCAACATGTGAACATCATTATTATGTGAACACATTATTTACCATGTGAACAAATTCATATCCATTTTCCATAACAACCTAAATTTTTTGAATTCCAAAGGATGTAAGCTCACCATTCTTTTCATTAATGAACATCAATTTGTTTTCCATGCGAGCATTCCATAATTTGTTCACCACCTTCAAAATCATATTTGTCCATTATATAGAAGGCAACATAGCTACTAATCAAATTCTCACGGACTTTACTATGTCCCTCGATATTGGTAGGCTTGAATAACATAATCCCGAATGAGAACCATCGGATCTTCATGGGATTACACTCTATTTCCTATCATCTATATCACACACCTCTAAGACACAAATGTATATCAAATAGATATGTTGTTTCCAATCTTAATAGTACTTTCTTTGTAAGAGGGTAATTAACTATGGATTTGCATCCATAGGAAGTAGAACCCACATCAAAATAATTCTTAACTTAAACATTAGAAATCTTGAATATATATCAATGCCTCATGAAAAAAAATATACTCCCACCCATCCCATAAAGATGGTGAGCGCATCCTTAAATATGTTTTTAGCAATTACGTTTACAAAATATAAATATATACTAATAATGGTATCTTTAAAGCGTTGTTAAATATTATACATGTAATGTCAAACTTCAAAATTAAATATAAAAATTATAATAATTACATGGTATATATATATACATCAATCATGTCACACTTCTTAAATGATTCTATATTCTATATAATGCTTCTTTGATATATAACATGAGTGTCTAATTTGTCTTAATACTTATAAGAAAATAAGAGGATGAATCAATCAAATTTTTTAAATAAATGTTTTTTTCCTATAATAGATTAATCTTAAGATTAAAAGCATTTTTAGAATCAAAATAAATGGTAGTGTAAGAATGGAAGATAAATTAATCATTCACCTTATTATTCAATCAAATTTAATTTATTGAATTAATTCATTTGCCTAAGATTAATTTAAATTGAATTTTATTTTCAATCAACCAAAAAATCATTCCAACGATTAATTAGTTGATGTGATGGCTATTTTTATGCGTGTGCCCAAGAGACATTCATGTAATGATAAAGGCACACTAATAAAATATTTTCAATATGATCATTTAGGTAAAGATATATCATAGAAAGCATAATATTCTTTCCTTTTTTTTTTTTTTATTCAATAACTATGTTTTGTAGGCACATTATTGAATTTAACTCACCCATAGACTCTTATAAACAATGACACTAAACTAAGACTTTGTAATTATACCCAAAGCTTCAAACATTAGGTTAAAGTAAGCTGCATTATGGTAACTATAATTACAATTTTTTAGTTAACAATGAAATAAATCTTTGAATTATTTAATATGGGTTGACATAAAAGAGAGGAGCTGAAAAAAAATAAAAGTAAAAAAAATTAAATTGAATTACTTTTCACCAACTTGTTTGATTAATAAGAAAATTTTAAAATTAATTAATTTTTATTTTTATATTCATGCACAATTTTTTTTTTTTGAGGGGTCACTACTATAATTTAAGCATATTCTAACCTTATTCATTGAGACTTAATACTAACATTAAGTGTTTTAATTTTTTTAATTAGATAATATTTTTTTAAAAAAAGATAAACATATATAGATAAAAAAATTACAATTGATGATGTTCGTTCTACATATTTTGAAAGTGTTGAATAATTATATCATCATCAATTCTATCTAATATATATTTCTCAATATAAAAAACGATCAATCATCTATTAATTTATAATTATATCAAATTTCTCAATTTCTCATAATATTCATAAAAAGAACAATATTTCAATACTTTTGTAGTAATTAAAATCAATGATAATTTTATATATATATATATATATATATATATGTATATGATCATTTAATTAACCTAAGCGTTCTGGCGGCTCCCTGCTTTCCTTGCTTCCGATTGCGGCGTTGTTCTTGCGATTTGGTATGCCTCACTCCCTGTTTTTTGTTGGTAATGTAATCCCTCTCTTGATGGCGGAAATGGCTTTTTTGCTTCCTGGACAAACGCCCGTGCCTTCGATCCATCCACCTACCGTAAAATCTTTCAAGGATGCTCTCTGTAAATCCGTTCCTCAATACTTCGGTTAATCTAATGTCTCTTTCCGTGGTATGCACGCAATAATGTGTTCGATTCGATGTGGAAATTCTTGCTAAGCCATTTGAATTCGTTGGTGGGTAAATTCAACGCCCGGAGAAAATATCGCTCTTTTTTTCATAGTCTTCGGGCACTTTTTTTGTGGGTTTGATTGATCGAGGCATGTTTTAATTCAATTATCAAATGATTTGGATTATTCAAGAGTTTTTCGCGTCGTTCTTTATTTCGCGCCGCGACTTCTTAAGTGGACACCTAGTTTTGATATTAAAGAGGAATCACCAATTGTTCCTATTTGGCTCGCTTTGCCCAATATGCGATACACTTTACGCACAGTTTTGTTTCTTTGGGGCTATCTTTGGGCGACCTCTTCAAATTGATCAAGCTACGGTGAGATCCCGACCCTGTAGCGGATACTTGTTGAAGTTGATATAACAAAAAACATCCAAAATGATTGGATCAAAAAATGGGTTATAATCAAAAGGTTGAATTTGAAAACTTTCCCTCTTCTGTACATTGCAAAATTCATGGGCATGAAAACATAGATTGCTTTATCCTACATCCACATCTCAAAAAAACAATCTTCCTATTCCTACTAATTGGTGACTATGGAACAACCAACTAAAATGGCATATGTGCCTAAAGCTAACCAAAATAATCATCCTCCACAAATTCACTCTTTACCTAAATTTGAATTGCAAGGAGGCTATTCGGTTTTGAACAATGACATTGATGACACGGTTGGTGGGAACTTAGAAATTATGCCTACTATGCCCATTGGTAACATGCATACAACTAATGATCCAAAACAAAGAACTTCATGAACTTAGGGTTGGGAACATCACCTCGTGAAATCTTAGTTTGGATCAACAAAATAAAATAAAACAAACCATTAATCTAGAAAAAGAAGATGAAACTATTCCATCCCTAACATTTTGAATGGACAAAATGATAGCATAACTAATCAGTCATTCTCGATATGGAAGAAGGAAATTACCATCACGATTCCTTTGTAATAATGAAACTTTGGATAACACAAACTACTCTTTTTGAGAGAATTGGACATTGACAAACCTTTGTTATAAACAAAAAAAAACATTCAAATCCAAAAATAACTCTAAAAATGTAACGGAAATCACAAGATCTTCATCAATCCTACATCAACTATAATTACCTTTCTCCTCATTCTCATCCAATCAATTTTTCCTTTCAAACAATTATGATTAATTTCATCATTTGGAACATTCGTGGTATTGGGACTACCCTAGTTATAGCCTCTACGCATTCATAACATATCTCTCCTTACTATCGAACCACTTATCCACTCTTCTAAGATTGTGCATAGAACACTAGGTTTCCTAATTTTCTCACAACAACAACAAAATTTGGTTGTTTTGGAATAATTCTATCACATCAATATCCTTGACAACCAACAATTGATTAATGCTCGATTTGTGGGTGTTTTCACCGTGTTGTGCTCTTTTATTTATGCATCTTGTAATAGAGCGGTAGGAACATTCTATGGAATAATTTAAGATCTTTAGCCTCCTCGTCAATCCGGATGGTTGGCGGAGATTTCAACACCATCCTCTCTACTTAGAAAGAAGGGGAGGTCATCTCTATATTAATTCTATGGAAGATTTGCTAATATGATTCTGGTAACCTTACCGATATAGGTTCTCGGTTCCAACACCGTGGAACAATTCTAGACTTTGGCAACGCCTCGATCGTATCCTGGTTAACCACCTTTGGATTGATCAATGGCCTCATACCTTAGTTGAACACTTAGAACACTGCGATCCGCCCCTCTTCGATCCTTTGAAAACACCCCCCTACACCCCTTTATTTCAAAATATGTGGTTGCAACATAATGACTTTATGTCTGTTTACTAATTGGGCCCCTATTCATCGATAACTCCATTAAAGGCATGATCCCGTTTTGGCTTAAACTTAAAAGATTAAAACAAACTCGGCGGTGGAATAAACATCATTTTAAAATATTTTTGCAAATCTTTAAGATGGAAGATCTTTCGCTTGAAGAAGCGCCGTTTATCAAATAAAATGATGATCTCAAAAATAATAACTTGATTAAATATCAAAACATGGAGGAAACTTATTGGCGGCAAGCTACTAAACATATTGCGATGGCCAAAACACAAAATATTTCCACTCTTTTCAACAAAAGAAAAGTTATAAACTCGATTAAGAAAATTAAAAACAATAATGATAATTGGATATCGGATAAAATGATATTAAAGATTGGTTATACATCATTTCCAAAATTTGTTAAACAACAACACTAACATGGAACCTATTGCTAACCCTCATCATTCCCTCAAAAATTACTTAATCAAAACATCTCTCTTTGTAGATCTCCGGAATCAAATTAGTAATATTCTCCAAAGCATGAATTGATTGATTCGCGATGGTTACACTACTATATTCTTCCAAGTGTTGGCCATTATTAATCGATTTAATCGAAGCCGTTATTGACTTTTCAATGGCACCCCTTCTAGATATTTCTAGCACCTCCATAATACTTATCCCTAAAACAACCATCCGAAACATGGAATGACTTTAGGCCGATTAGTCTATGCACCTTTTTTAACAAGCTAATCTCCAAAATAATCACCAACCGTATCAACCCTCTGTTGCCGAACATTATCTCCCAGAATCAAACTGGTTTCATTAAAGGGAGAACCATAGCTGATAATATCCTTTTTAGCAGAAATGATTCATGATATTGATGTTTCTATTAGAGGTGGTAACATTGCTTTCAAACTGACATTTCTAAAGCCTTTGACAAACTCTCTTGGGAATTCCTCGCTCTATACTCCATCCTTGATTCTCAAACGAATTTATTTTGTATCATTAAAAATTGTATCACTAATGTTTGGTTTGGTTATCATAAATGGAGAATTGGTTTCTTCACTTCTACACACTTACGCCAGGAGATCCATTATCTCCATTACTTTTTATTATAGTTGTAGATTATTTATCCAGAGCACGAGCGATCTTTTCTATAATAAACCAAGTATGATTTACAAAACTCAAGGTGGATTTCCCATTACTCATCTTGCTTTCTTTGACGATTTTATCATTTTTACAATGCTTCTATAACCTACGTCAAAATATTATGAAATTCTTTAAAAATTTGGCAAAGAAAGCGGTCTCCTCCTTAACAAAATAAATGTTGCTTCATAACCGCTAATAAAATCAACAATAATAATTAATCAGATAAAGAGGATCACTAATTTTCATCAACATCATCTTAGATCAATTATCTAGGTACTCCTCTTTCAAAGGACATAAAAGATCTTACCTTTTGACGATTTAATCCACAAAATATCCAACCGTATCTCCTCTTGGGAATATCATTTTCTATCCTTTGGAGGAGGTTAACTCGATTAAGAGTACCCTTAATTCGATGCCTCTTTATCATTCAAACTATCGTTCCAACCAATTTCATTAATAGAATTGAGGCTCATTAACAAATTTTTTGGGGTCTAATACCTCTTCCTCAAAATACCGGTCCTCTGGCACAAAATATGTGGCATCTCGAGGAAGGTGGTGCAGGTAAATCTATCAAAGACACCATCAACATTCTCTTATAAACTGGTGGAATTTTAGAAGCAACAATAGCCTTTGGGCTAACTTCATGACAAACAAATATTGCTATCTAAGCATCCATTGAAGCTCTTATAAAACTAACTTCTCCGATTTGGAAAAGACTGTATCAAATGGAAGGCGGAATCTTTAATTTTTTGGGGCATTAACTGCAACTCTTTCTTACGGCAAGATAAGCGGCTTGGAAATAACTCTTTTGATGAATTAATTTCCTCATGTTCTATTGATACCATCAAAGTCAAATCTTTCCGAATAATAATAAATGGAACTTTTCCAGCTCATTGAGTATATCCCTTCATCCTTTTTAGACAAACTCAATAACATAAACATTACATCCAATAAAAGACCGATTCTTTTAAACTCTCTCAAAATGGCAATTCAGTTTTAAAATGTTTGGCTTATGATCAAAGAACCTGATTATTCCAAAGTGTATCTTTGGCTAATATTCCCATCTCATATTCTATTCTCACTTGGTATCTTAAAAGCTTTGTCCCTATTGATTCCTTGATGTAGTAAAGGTTTTACCTCCCATCAAAATGTCATTGTTGCTCCCATATTGAAAATGTAAATCACCAATTGTGAATGTGCGATTGCATCTAAACTTTGGATTTGTACGATAATCTCCATTGACAAATATACGGCTCCTTTCTATTTATCAACTCCTCGAGATATATTTTGAAAACAATATAAAAGGTCATATTAAAAAATTGTCTGATCATTATCTCGGTTCATTTGGATGGCTAGAAATGATGCTAAGCATAACGATATTTCTATGAATCATTCCAAAATAATTGCCAAAACTAAGTTCAAAATCAGTGATCTATTTAAAGCCAACCTTATTAAATATAAACACTTAAAAGGGTGTAAATTTGTTGCCTCTAAATTGGGTTTGCATTTGCACTAAAGACCTCTAATCAAGCCAAAATACTTTATTGGGCCAAACCACATGATAACGTTATCAAAATTAACACCGATGGAGCATCCCCTAATGGTTCGGGTTGTGGTGGCATCTTTAGAAATTTCAAGGGTGATGTTCTCATGGCCTTTGCTAATCCTATTATTACTAACTCGTTCCTTTTCAACTAATGGCGTGTATAATGCTCTTAACATTGCAATGGAAGGTTGGCTTAATATGGAAGTGGATGCCTTATTACTAATTGATCTCAAAAAAAAAAATGGCAATGTGGAATTATATTACTTAATCAAGCAAACTAAACTTCTCAATCAATTTTGTTACAAAATCACTCATATATGGAAGGAAATGCTTGTCGATTATCTTGCTAAATTAGGATCTAGATTGAATGAGCCCACTAATTTTGATAACCATTCTATTCCTAAATACTTAGATTGGTCAACTGGACAAGGCGGGTTTGCCTTACATTAGAGCATGACATTTTAAGCATCTTGTCTTCATATTTTTAATGATCTTTGAAACACCTATCACTTTATGGCATTGTTGATTTACTGAATCAGTCTCCCATTATGCATTGTTGCCTCTTTTCATTCAGAAGAGCTGCTTTGTGAATATCTCGATTTATGGAAACTTTTTTATTGATGATGTCGTATCTTGGGGGAATATCTGTTGCTCCGTTAATTTTGATCACGGATTACATGGTAGCCTATATCTTTGCCTACTACTCGATATTTGGATAATATTTTGGTTTTATTTTGTTCAAATGGAGGCACTCGTTAATTCCCTTTTTCTATCTGAAAGATTTACGGATTGTTTATTATACTTTCATCATGCATTGGTATTGTGTTTTATTACCACATTTGGAAAAGTTTCCTTTGGTGAGTAATTGTTTCAGTTCTTGCTTGTGGATGCAACTCTTCTTTGGTGCTTATAGTGCTTATATTGTCCTTTTAGTGGATCGATTTTGATATGAATTCTGGAAAATTATTACGCTTATTTCAATAGCAGCTGAACTATACATTTTAAAACTAGATTTTGTTCCTACTAGTTCATATGGGAATTGCGCTTTATGTGCTTTGGGTGTATACGTTATTATTTGTTACATTTGGTGATTCACATAATACCTTTTGTTGTCATCTCGCATGATAGGTTAAGTTAGTTCATGATTCTTATGGTATAAATCCGGTATTGATCAAAATCTCTGCTGTTGCTTTTCTGCTAATGGAATATTCATATATCATATATTTCCTATTTCTTTGCATGAGTCTTTGGGTTAAAATGGGCTTGCATTTCTTTAATAGTTGGTATTTCGCCTTTTCATTTTTTGGTTGGAAAATGCCTTCCCTAAATAAATATTCCCCTTTGCTGCGGGTTGTCGATATCATCAATGGATGATGATATTCTAGCCTTACTAACTTCTCACGTGCGATTCATAATCAATTACATATGGCACCCATGAATGCTCTTATTGGTTTCTTCTAAAAGCAATTCTGATCGGTTTAGTTGTTTGTATTACATACCACTGAAATACAATGCTTTACTTTTCCAATATTTCCCCAAGGTTATTTATAAAGGGAGGGTTTTCAGCTTATTGTGCCGATATATTTAGGATGGTCTTAATCTCGAGATGAGCTTGATTAGGTTTGCGGTTATAAAGCTCACTTATCTATCAACAAGCGGATGTTGCATTCTCTCGAGTTTGTTGGCTATGATGGCGGTGATCTCACTTCCTATTGGTTGGTAGTTGCTCGTGATGTAACCCTTCATTTGGATGCTCATACTTGCATCGCCCAAAAGGATGTGATTGAGCGAGCTTATTTTACCCAGTTCCTTAATATCATTCTCACTTTATTGTTTCCCTCCACTTATTGTTAACCTTAACTTTATCTTTTTTCTTTGTTCTCTTATGGTTTTGGGTTTACTCCAGTTAGTACTTTCTTTTAATTGTTTTAATGCTTTCTTTGGATTTTGGATGTATTTAGATTGGGGTTTTCTCCTTAGGTTGATTGTAGCTCTTTGAGCATAGTTGAGGTGTAACTTTTAATCTTGTACCTTTTGTGGTAATAAAATACCCCAGTATAATGGGGTTTCCTTAAATATATATATATATATATATATATATATATATATATATATATATATATATATATATATATATATATATATATATATATATATGTATGTATGTATAATTATATATATTCCTCTCTTTTGATCCTTTTAAGCAAATATTCTAATATCTATTAAGAATAAAATTATTCATTATATCAAATATCAAAAGTATAAGTTTTAATTGATTATCTATAATCATTAAATCTACTAATATATAATCAATTGGATACAATCATTATATTTATAATGTAAAAAATTAGGTTTATATCACCCTCATTTTAATAATATATATATTATCCTATTAATTATTATTATTTATTATATAAATAAATTTAACCTAAAATTTTGGAAAAAAAATACTTTTATTTGTTTGTTAGGAATAAAAAAATATAAATGACAAATAAAAATAATAATTTAATTGAATTTTATTTTGCTTAAAGATCTTAACAACTAAATTCTAAAATTTTCGAGAGGGGGGCTGTGTGAGGGGTGGGTGTATGTGTACATATATATCTATATATGACTTCAAGATGATATACAAATAAAATACAATCATTCATTTTGCTACTAGAGTTTGTCATTCATTTGACAATATGAAATACAATCATTTATCAATGAAGATTTATAACATTAGAATGACTTGCATTTTTATTTTCTTAGCTTTGAGTAATTGAAATTTATCCCAAATAACAAATTTATTTTGCTAATTTCATTGCTCCATACTTATGAAAAAGAATTTTGGTGCAAAATTATTTATGTGTAATTTGTTTTGAAATCAAATTAATCTTTGCTGAAATTTACTTTGTTGCATAATAGATTATTGTTTATTTATTTTAAAATTATTTTTGCATTAGTCTATTACTTTCATTTAGATAAACATTTTGACAAAAATATTTTGAGAAAATTAATTTGTTATTTCTCATTAAATCCAAGTGAGCAATTTTATCAAATTTTAGCTTTGCTTAAAAAAAGTGTGCTATTTTGCCTTGTCAAATTTAATTGCAAATTGTTTATTGTTGTAAGGTGATCAATTTTTGTTTGTAAGATGGCCATTTTGTTTGAGTTTATTTGGGAATTGATTATGTCTAAATTTGCATTGTTGTTGATTTTGTGCTTTAAAAGTATTTTAGTTGGGATTGCACTTGACTCGTTGTAGGAGAGTGAGTGATTATTAAGGTTGTACTCATCTTGTTGTAGAGTATGAGGGAGTAGGGGTTGTACTTGCCCTATCAAAGAAGAGTATTTATTGTAAGTTATTTATGTGAGATATTGTAATCTTAGTCGAGGTGACTAAGCATAGACATTGCCCAATTTGAGATTTTGACTGAGCCACATAAAAATCTTATGCTTATTATCTTTCTATTTATTTTATTGCACTTTATTTTTTTCTTGCTTTGTGATTTATGCTATTTACCATTTTAATTAAAGATTATTTTCTCCTAAAATTAAATTCAAAATTTAACTTTGCATTTGTCCATGGTATTCCAATGATGTCAATCTCTCTCCAACTATCCTATGAGACACTATAGAATTATGCATACCTACATTTTTCTTTATTACATCAATCATTGTCAGTCAAATAGCTAAAATATTTGCATCTTTTAGGAACCTGAGGATTGAGGTACTTGAGTTGTTCCATAGTGTAAATGCTATAAATTCTTCATTTCACTTACTTTGCTCTAAGTTTTTGGAAGAAGTTCGATTGTTCAAAATCTTACAATCACAAGTTGTCTTGATCTAACACTTGTCCTCATCAATGAAGCACTATAAGCAATACAACTGGGCATCATATTGTGTATGGTAGCAACAACTTTTTCTACATCAAGTCTACTTGGAGAAAATCTTTACTTTCCGAGAGGGAAAAAGGGTGGAAGCAGGTCACTAGGCATGGTCAAGAGGAGGCTGAGGGGGTAGATCGGAATAGAGTTGGGAGAATAGAGCCTGAAATTATGAAAATGAATGGCAGAAGACACTGGGCTAGTGCAGCTTGTACTCATCTAAGTTTATATATATATATATATATATATATATATATATATATAATGCTTGTTTACATGCATTAATTTACACTACAACTATTAATAGTAATTTTAGAAATGTTAAGGTGAAAATAAAGATGAAGTTGACTTCAAAATTATATATATATGAATAAACTTGAAAACACTCTACTTGCAGGTTTTCTTAGCTCTATGCATATTTCTTTGCACAAACATTAATGAATTTCTAATCGTGTGAGGTACTTGTTTGAACTTATTATTCAAGATTAATGTTTGAGTAAACGGTTTTATATATTCAGAACTGTGCAGGAGCTCCGATGACATCAAATTAAGCTCTCTCATCATTTGTAGTAGGAAAGCGGATTAAATTAGTTCTTAAAAATGGTAGATTCATCTCATCATGAAATATTAATTGTATATTGAGACATTAATTTTCAGTTGCTATCTACTGTTCTTTTAGTGCTATATCTTAGCGCTTGTGGAAGCCAAGAAGCCAGCATAGGCCTATGGCTAGTAGCATCCCGCCTAAGATGCAATTAATCAGCCTATGCCCAAGAAAATCTTGGCGTCTCAGTTGTTGCTACAACCTTAATTGGGTGATTTGATTGAGTTCTCAGTGGAATAGGCTTCCTGTAATCCAACCAAATTCTCTCCTTCAAAATGAATTCCGAAGGGGGCTTCTCCGCTAATTTCCCTCTTCTTACTCCATACGTTTCTCAATCTGTATTGGGTGCCCCTCCTCAATCTTCGACTCTTTGCAGGAACACGAGACCAACAACCCTATTTCTTGCAATTGGAAAGAATTGCTTATGTCCCAAAAAAAGCAAGAAAAGCAAGTCTGTTGCATTATCATATGTTCCTCTTTCTTCTAATGAAATCTGCTTTTCCAAACTGAACTACAAGAAGGCTAGAGGGGCTGGTCCCTTTCTCTAGTTGGACACGATTGGGAAACGCCCTTTCTATGGATCTCTCCTTGCGGCTATTAAAAGGAAATGGGTTTTCAAAGGGGCTGGATTTGTTATCTCTTGAAGGGGATTTTTTCCTTTTTAAATTTATTTTTTTGAAGATTATGAGATGGTATGGGATCATGGTCCGTGTTTTTAAATGGAAGGCCATTTATCTTTCAAAAATGATCGTGGGATTTTCGACCTTCAAAAGAGCACATTTCAGAAATTCCTGTTTGGATTAAATTGCTGAATTTCCCTCTTTGTTGTTGGAATGATGCTGGTTTCTCTAAAGTTGCAAGCTCTGTTGGTATCTCCCTCGTCGTTGACAATCTAACTGCTTCTAAATCGAGGATAACATTTCCTAGAGTCTGTGTTCAAGTTACCCCTTCATCTCCTCTGCCTGATTCCGTCTCCCTGAATTTAAACGGCTACAAATTTCATCAAGATATACTTTATGACTGGAAGCCAAAGGATTGTTCTAGATGTTCTTCCTTCTCGCATGATAACAACTCTTGTCCTCTTAACCCTGAGAAAAGATTTGTTTCTAGGGGACGCAGCCGTAGTCGGGTCCCTCGAATACCCCTTAAGCACCTTCTTTTAACATCCGAGCTCTTGGGCATCCTGCTTTAAGGATTCTTCATCTCTCTCAACTCAAATTACCACCATCCCCTCAATCTAGAACCCCTCGAAAATAATCCCCATCAATGACCTTAATCAGATGTCGGTTCACTCTCCATCGCAAGAAGAAAATCCTGATATCACCTCTTCCAGCCCTTCTGCTATTAGGGATATCCTTCCTCAACCTGATATTCTTATACAACCTGAAATCCCCAATTCTACATCCATTGGGGTTATTACCCGATCCTCTGCTGCTTCTCTAGCTCGGTCTCAATCTCAGAAATCTACGGAACAATATTCTAAATCAGCAAAAGTGTGCAGAACATTGATCAATCCAAGTCAACATTGAAACACAATGGGCATAGCCATAAAGCTACGTCCAAAAGAAAGGGTAAGTAACGATTATTCACTGATGTCCATGAATCCTAAGATAGGGTGCTGGAATGTTCGTGGACTCCTTGCTGAAGGCAGACACTATGATTGCAAAAGAATCATTAAGGATCTGAACCTTGACCTTCTTTGTCTCCTTGAAACAAAGTTATATACTCTTTCGTTGAATAATGGTCTCTTATCTAAGAAACTTATATTGTTTTCTTCTGATGAATGCTCTGACAATTTTGATAGTTGTCCAGGTGGTAGAATATGGATTAAGTGGAATTCAGATAATTTATCTTTCAAGATTATTTCAAAGGATGCACATTTTATTCATGGTTCTGTTGAGAAAAATGGCATATCTGAATTTTTTATTACTTTTGTCTATGGTCATAACAATCATGCAGATAGAAGGGCTCTTTGGAATGCTTTGCATGCTATAGCTTCTTCAATGAATTCTCCTTGGATTATTCAAGGGGACTTCAATTGTATCATTTCCTGTAAAGAGAAATTAGGGGCAATCTAATCGACTAGTAAAATGATGGATTTCATAGATTGTATTCAGGATTGTGGTTTGGACCTCCTAGCGATTTGTTTTATACTTGGTCTAATCTCCAAGCTGATAACCCTATCTTTACTAAGATTGATAGAGTACTTTGCAACTCCATGTGGATTAATACTTTCCCTTCCTCTTACTATAAATCCTCTCCACCTTTATCATCCAACCACTCTCCTTTAACCAAATTTATAAACAATCTTTCGGTAACCCCGTCAAGATTTTGTTTTAGGAATTATTGGAGTTCCCACATGGACTTCCTTGAGGTGGTCAATTCTGCTTGGAAAACATTTACCTTTGGTGATCCTCTTTTTGTGCTTCTAAAAAAGATTCAGATCACAAAATTAGTGCTAAAAAAACAACAATGGACTTCTTCATCCCTTCAAAATTAGATTTCCTTCACAAAAAAGGAACAAGAAGACATTCTTCTTCACCTTGAAATGGACCCCTTTAATGTTGCTTTAGTAAGGGAGTCAGTGGACATCAGAAATAAATATACTAATCTGATTAAGGATGAATGTACTTGAGCTAAAGGCGATGGTTAACCTCTTAGATGATGACATTAAATTTTATCTTGCTATCAAAGGCAGGAAAAACTCTAATAGAATTCAAAGCCTTGAGACAGAGATAGTGGAATTATAGCTGAAACTACATAGAAAATGAGATTTGTAGTACTTCTCCCAACCTCTTTACAGGAGGTCTAGGTAACTACCTTTTCTAACCTTCCAATTGGTGAAAGAGTTTTCTTATGCAAGCAAATGAGTTGATTCTTGATATTTGAGGGAAATTTAGGCTTTGTTTAGTTTCGATGACAACAAATCTCCGTGATGGGTTTAATGCAAAATTTTTCAAGGCCGTTGGAATATCAGACAAGCGCTTTTGGTCATCATTTTTTAAAACCGAATCTCCCTCCTCCTTTTAAACATACTCTCATTACTTTGATCCCAAAGTGAAGCATTCTAATATTATGACATGTCGATTTCATTGTGCAATACCTTTTATAAAGTTGTGGCAAAGGTGATTGCAAATAAACTTAAAAAGGTTCTTCCTAATATTACTCATAAGGCTCACCGCTTTTATCAAAGGGAGAGATATATTAGATAATATTGCTCTAGCTCATGAAATCAGTTTTGATCTCCTATCTAGACAACACGCAACAAGTTTATAGCAAAAACTTGATATTCGAAAAGCTTTTGACCTTATCAACCGCCAGACCCTTCTTCATAGGATGACCCAAAAAGGTTTCCCTCAACATTTTTTTAAAATGGATAGAAGCTTGTATTTGTGATATCCCTTATTCTGTGGTCTTAAATGGTGGGATCAAAGGTTATTTTGGCTCCTCCAATGGTCTTAGACAAGGTTTCCCCCTATCACCTTTCTTGTTTTTCCATAGTTATAGATACTTTTTCTTGTTTAATTGAAGAACAAGTTTCATTGGGTTTGTTCTCTCCTGCATTGGGTGGAAATTGTGCAATCTCTCATTTACTATTTACAGATGATCTTATGGTTTCGGGTTCTGCTAGTAGACAAACTATTAACTCTCTCAATCGCTCTCTTACTTTTTTGGCTGAATACCTTGGCTTGGAGATTAACAGGGACAAGTCAATTATTTATTTTTCCAAATACTTTAATCATATTGATCCCCTCACTGAATGTTAATGCTGGCAGTTTTCCACTTAAGTATTTGGGTATTCCTATTAACGCTGGAAGTTTAAAATCCTATCATTTCTCAGCTCTCTTTGATAAGCTTTATAGCTGGTAGGAGGGGTGGAAGAGTAAGATGTTGTCTTACGGGGGGAGATTCCATCTTCTAAGGGCTAAGGTAAATGGGTGCTTGTCTTATTGGTTTAGATCAATTTCTATTCTAAGGTGCATTTTAAAAAAGGTATCCTCTATTATGGCCAACTTCTTTTCTCACAACGGTGAAGAGCGTAAACTACACTTGATTTCTTGGGCAAAGACTGCTCTCCCTCGAGGCTGGGGAAGTATTGGGCTTTATTCTGCAGCTACACTTAATTCTTTGTGTAAAATTAAATGTATGTGGAGATATCTAAATAATGCCTCTCAATTTGCTGAATGGTGCCGTGGCAAATATATTTCACTTTGGAGATCGGATCTCTCCTTTATGGAGAGATTTAAAAGTTTGTGCTTCTAGATTTTGGATGATCTCTTTAAACGCTGATGATAAATCGCCACATTCACTTTACTTAATTGTGCAATGGTTTATCCTTGTATGAAATAATGGGGAATGAATCTTTTTCTGTTTTTGACAAACCGCTTAATTCTAGACTAAATCCGATCTTCTTAAATGGTATTGTATTTATCGGTTGAGTTGCATACCCGATCATTGATGTTTTTTTCTGAAATCTCCAACATGCAGCCAAACTGTTGTGTTTTTTTGGGATAAAGTGCCAAAACTTACCTCTAAGCTTATGCTTAAAGCTTTGTTTCAGGATATTCCAAAGGTGAATTGGCATAAAGAAGTATGGTTTAAAGGTTATGCCCTTAATTATGCATTTGTTGGATGGCATTGCTTAAAGGGCTTAAGACATCTGATCTGTTTCAAGCAAGAGGATTAGGCTCTACACATCTTTGCTATTTTTGCAAAGTGAATCTGGAATCTCACTCACACCTTTTCTTTGAATGTTATGAATCTATGACTTTGTTAAGAAAGCTCTTACCTTACAGCAACCACCTACTTATGCATGTCACTTTACCACAGTTATTAAGTGAAACAAGTAATGTGGTAAATAAGGTTTTGGCTAGATTATGTTTCTTAATCATTGTTGTTTCTGTTTATGTTATCTGGAAGGAAAGGAACTCTCATTTTTTTAAGAAGGTGGAAAAATCTTCTTTTTGGATGGAGAGTCAGATCATAAATATTGTAACACATAAGTTGAGAAGATGGGTTTTTAAGGACCATTGGCCTAACAACATTGTTTGGTAACTTTACAAAGGAATAATAACTCTTAAGTTTGGTTGCTCGACTGAATGTATTCTTATTTCATATCTTTTGGTTTTACTGGAAGGACGATGATGATGTGTGGGGCTTGCTCTATTATGGTAAATTGGATGCTTTCGATAGATACACAAAGGATGGCTAAGTTGTAACCTGGACCTTTTGTTTTGCTAGTTTCGCAGCAGCTCAAGATGAATAAATTTCTATGCTTTTGGGTTCAAGGATGGCAACTTTAGCAACCGGCGATAATTTTCAGTTAGCAGGCCTTCATCCTCAAGTGGATGTTTTTGTATTCTGAGTCCTTCTTTTATCTTTTTTCTAGCTTCTTTTCGTTAGTCTTCATCTCTGCCCTCTTTATTAGTTTTTTGCTTAGTTTTTCTCTAGTTCTTGTTTAGTCCTTTCTGGATTACTTCTGTCCATGTATATGTAAACTCTTTTGGAATGAAATTGGGGTTCTCCCCCTCACATTTTCCAAAAAAAAAAAAAAAAATCCAACCAAATTCTTTGTCGTTGAGACACAAATTTCACAGATCCTGATTGAAAGAAAAAAAAATGCAGAATAATAATTCAAATTTTTTTTATAGAAAGGTACAGAATTCAATAAAAACATACAAATGAAGGTCCTCACTTATTTCAACTTCATTTTCCACATAAACCTTTTTCTATATAAGTACCGAAGAATAAAAAACAAAAATCAATGGCCCGTTTTCTTGCAATATTTAATGAGTAAATTGAGAGATTTGTAATGTGTCAAAATTGACTTTGGATGTATATTCACGCCAACAATTAGATCTAGCAAGACTTCTTAACAAAGACAAAAACTAATAAATATTGTTTAAATTCTCATTAAAAAATATTAGTGCTTATTTTTTTGAAAAAAATTTCATGTACATCAGGAAATGAGCAAAAAAATGATAATAATATGATTTTAAAACTATACAAACAACTCTTTGATTAGTGTGATCCAGGAGCAAAATTGTTGTTACATAGAACTGATCATAATTTATCATTGAATTTTAACTTTTTGAAGAATTGACAAGTTCAAATACTAAGCAAATTTTATCTTTTTAATTTTGATTGAATAGCTAGAAATAAAAGATTTAAGTTAGAGTTTGAAAATTTTAATTTAAAATTATATTCAAAATATCCTAGAGTGAAGTATGATAAATTATAATATTGTATACTAAATTAGTGAAAAATATCAATATTACATCATTATTATAACATTTAAATCACATTAACATAATTCTAATATTTATTAAATCATGTGGTTTAACATCTAATTAATATCAGGCAAAAATATTGAACTTTGACATCTAATTAATATCAGGCTAAAATATTGAACTTTGAATTTCTTCTTTATTTGATTCAATGTTTATTCCGATTTTTGAATGAAACATCTAAATATTATCCAAATGTCAAACAATTTACATTAAAAAAATGAAAAATATCTATTCTTTGGATCTTATTTTAAACAACAACCAACATAAATGAATCTTAGAAATATTATAATCAGCTTGAATATTTGAGTTATTTAAGTCTCTAACCCTAACAGCTATATCCAACTTTAGCATCAAAATATCCATATAAGTATTTATTGATGGTTATAAATAAAATAGCATGCTTTCGTTTGACCTTCAGCAATGAATAAACCATGTTACTTATTCATTTTTTGATGCCTCATCTTGCTCTAAATTTCTAGATGAATTGACTGCAAATAAATAAAATATAAAAACTTTAAAATATTCTCTGCACATTTCCGGTGAGCAAAAGCCAAATCACCATTGCAAGAACAACCCAACACAATTGGGATGCCCAATTCCTGGCTATAAGTCTCTAAATTGATAGAGCAAATCCTACAATCCTTCTCAGAATCTAAATCGCAGTTGTTTCTGCATGCCTTTTGAACGCCATCTTTCTCAACATTGGATGCTGTTGGAAGCTGGCAATGCCCAGAAGGAAAATTTGATTCATTAATTGAATTACAACGCTTTTCATCAGCATTAGGTAAGTTTATACCAACAAAATACTCATATTGAGGGTGTCTCTCTTCTAACGAAGCCATTTGTATAAGTAACTAAGAAGGACAGCCTTTAAATCAATTGGTATCTCAAGCCAGTAAATTATAAATCAGAAAGAAAAAGAATTTCAGAAAGCCAAAAAAAGAAACCAAACAAAATAATAATAAGGATCTTTCTTTTCATAGAACTACCTCCAAAGAGTGTCACTTCTTTGAAAGCTCATTGGTAAATTCTTAGAAGAGAACCAAGAAATCTCAGTAAGTCATCAAATCCATGTATAGTTTTCGAAAGGAGGGGGAATGATCGAAAGACCACAAATTTGGACAGAAAGGAGTTGGGAATCACTTGACTTCTCTCCTCACAAAACAGTTTCGCAATTCACGAAAGAGAAAGTAGCAAAAGAGAAATAAGATTACGAAAGAATCGCTAATCCTTGTAAAGATAAAGGAAAGAAAGAAATCAATGTCCTCGGTTTGTATTTCTTGTCCAAAATGGACGATAGAGTGGGCAGGTGATGCAAAGGTGGAAAGACGGAAGGCTTATTTATAACATTTGAGGAAGAAAGAATTACAGTGATAGGATTTACATAGAAAACAACCTACAAAATTGATAATGCTACCGCGATGTGTGTGTGTGGCTATATATATATATATATAAAGGGAGAGAGAGAGAGAGAGAAAGAGTGGTAAGACGACAAAGTCTGATTCATGAATAAGTAATTTTTTCGGGCGTTGACTGTATTTTATCATAATTTAGATTAAACGTAGCAGTCAACATTATAGAGTTTTCCAATCATCGAGCAGCATTCTCTACCCGTACAAAATGTATCTTGTTAGTTTACAATACTACCCATTTAATCATCTGTTGAATAATGTTTTTATTTCTAATCGCTTAGTAAGAAAATATAAAATAAAAATTAATAGGCTAATGTGTTTGATTATAGACTGACTGAGAGTAGAAGCTCGCGATTTTTTTTTCCACATTTATATTTAGGTTCAAATATTCAACGTTTATATTAATTCACTAAGATATATGATTGAAGTCTCTTCTAAGCTAGTGACTTGTTGGGAGAAGATTCTAAAAAAATCATAGCAAATTTAAAACGAAACAAATAAAATCAAAAGAGTAAGAAGAATATCATAATTTATATGAGAAACTCAAAAACGGAAAAAATCACTAGCCACACTACACTAAGAAATCCACTATGAACAAAAATAGTATAAATTACTCTTTACTTAATTCTCACTAGCAATCTCCATATTTCTCTCATTCTAGAGTACTTACAGTTCACTTTCAATTATAAGATAATGAAGAAAACTACTCCTAAAATTATAGAAAACTATTTAAAAATAGACTCTATTGCTTTGTAGCATATGGCATGTGAAAGTAATGCCTAGGTTTTGTGCACGTATTCAAATGTCACAAAAATGAACTCCATTTGGCTCTTTTGCATGGTTCTAGCATCACAAAGTAATTTCTATTGCGTCATGGTGTTAACTCAACTCTTCTATCTTTGTGAAGGAATTTCATGAATCTTGGTGCCAAGGTGTTGGTTTCTTTGTCTTTGAAACAATTTCTTTGTTTCACAACTCAATCGATGAAATTAAAGGTTGAGTCGACAAACATCCGATTGATGTACAAAATAATATGACCATATATAAAATGAGGGAGCATCTATAAAAGAGGTTGTGATTAGAGCAATATGAACTAGTGATGTCTTTTGCTACTAACCTATGTGCATAAATAGTCTTCAAACCAGATTCATCAAATGGTATCAAAACAAGATGTTCTTCTCTCATATATTCAAAATTTAATCCGACATTTTTAATTCTTTCATGCAAGTTTTTTTCCTCCATATATTCAAATGTATTTCAATCAAATTTAGTGGAGGGCTTTGCAAAACTCAACTCAAGTAAAAAGAGTTATCGCTTTCTTTATATATGTTCTTCCTCCATCTATAGAAATATTTTATTTCATTCATGTTTCCATAATTTAGCATCAATACAATACAAAATAAAGGGTAAAAGAAGATTACATCTAACTTTCTAGATTCTAAGAAATAGTGACTTTTCGTGAAAAATAGGATAAAATTTAAGTATTTTCCTCAAAATTTAATGATGATAAAATTTAAAGTTCTAAAATTAATTTGATATTGATATAGCATAAAATTTAATTGATCATTCCTATTAAAATAAAATAAAAATTCTTTAATTTATGTTAATTAAATTTTAATTAGAGTATATTACACAATTTTTTTCTTCATTCAATAAAATCAATTGTAATATGTAATCATTGGTTAGAATCTATGAGATTAGGGAAATCTGTAAATGAGTTGGAATTGAGGATCAGTTTAAAACTTTAAACCACAAATTATTTAATTTTTAATTCTTATAAAAATATTTGGTAGATGTTAATCATTTCCTTTTAAACTATTATTATATTAACTATTTTTTAGGCACTTACTACTATATAAATGCATGCCTCATTAGATTATCTTTTTTTTTTAGTGTTTAATGAAGATCTATTTATATTTGGATGTAGACTAGCATATCATTCAGACATAAGGCCGATCCATCATGGATATTGATGCAACATAGGTGATAGAATCTTTCAAAATTAAGTTCATGATTTTTCAACTCCAATTTGAATAAATTTGTAATAAAATTAAGCATCTTAAAGAAATAATCTAATATACCAAATCTGATTTGATTCGAATCCAAATGATCTCAGATCAAGCCCTTAAAGTATAATTAAAAATATCAAAATATTAATTAAAGGATCAAATGATCTCTAAATTAATCATTCTTAGAATTTAATAGAGCAGCTTAGTGAGAAAAATATAATGACTCTAAGATCACTAAATTTTGAGACTTTATGATATTTAAATGCTGAAAGAATAATCTATAATCAAAGGAATTAATACGAACTTGCCAAGAGATTTTGGCTAAATTTATCTAAATATAATTCCTATGTTTCATAAGCAGAATCTCATTTTTTTAGAATTGGAGAATGATTTAAGAGAGCCAGAGCTTGAAAGACAATTAACAGTTATTTTTAGATCGACCAATGATTACTATACTCTCAATTGTTGTAACATCATATGATTAATATCATGGGATTCATCTATTTGAACAACATTGTCTCAAGTATTAATTTACTGAAAATAAGATTAAGATGATCTTACCATTAATTATTACATTTTTAATTGAAATGATACGTTAAAATTTATATTTGATGAGGTGATTTTTTGTAGCTACACAATAATGTAATTTTAACTAGTTGAAAGGGGACAATAATATAAAATATAATTTCAAATGCAAGGGAACAAAATGGAAGAAAATAAACAAATTTCAAATGAAAGAAATTTATTAAACCCATGAAAGGGGACAATAATATAAAATATAATTGTTAAATGAATATTCGAATATAACTTAGAGATCCTCTCATATAAGACAAATCATTTAGAGTTAAAATCTTTGGCAAATCTCATGTAAGATGAATTAATCTAAAGGTTTAGAAATACGCACCACGTTTTATCCACATTCGGAAAAATCTCCATATGATTGCATCCACTAATACTGTTAATTTAATTCTAATATAAAGTCAAATTCAAAATAAATTTTAAAGAGACAAACTCGATGATGAGCTTAAATAAATTTTAGGGGGATCTTCGAAGAGTTTAAAGTAACCAAATTTATTATGTCAAAATTCTATTAAAATTTTTATGTGTATTTAATTATTAACATTGTTGACCTCAGCATCGTCTGTATAAATTCGAGTGGCCCGCTGATTACAATTGGCTTTGGAGGTGGCAATCATAGTGAGCTCAAAATGCTTTGGCGTCGAAAATTATCGAAGCGACCTCCGATGACGAGCGGACTTCACCGTCGTGTTGAATGTCGAAATTGATCGTAATATAAATATTGCAATCAACGGCGATTGATTAGAGCTTTATTAATGTGTTGAGCCATATGAGTTCGGAAGCTGCGATAATGACCAAACGACCTCCGTTCATGAAATTAATTGCGTCATTGGCTTTGAAACATTGAAATCTATCAAATGAGACTGTCCACGCTCAATTCGGATGAGTCTGTACAAATATCAAATTATTTGAAGTGACAACGCACAAATCGAAACAGAAATGCACAGGACGTTACCAAAATCAACTCAAATGACCTCCGATCGACGAACGAACTTCGCCATCATGTTCAAAACGTCAAAATTGGTCAGGATATAAATATTGCATGACTTGATGATCAACCGATCAAGCGCTCGAGTCGTCAACGCGCCTGCATGCATATCGATTCAGGAGGTGTTGACGAGGATCAAACAATCTCCGTTCGTAAAATTGATATGTCGTCAACTTCAAAATGTCAAAATCTATCAAGTAAGACTGTTTACACTCAATTCAGACTAGTCTGCGCGAAAATCGAGCGGTCGAAAGTGACAACGCGCATTTTTAGTTGAAAATGACTCAATTTGATGCCGACTCGAACCAAACGGCCTCCGATCGCGAAACCGACTGCGCCATTGCATTCAGAACAACGAAATTATCTTGAATTGATATATATATTGACTATGAGCATTTACTCGCGTGAAATCCACATTAAAACTGTTTAATAAATTTAAAATTTATTAAAAATTCCTAAATTATCCATCATGCTCAACCGTTCCCCTCATTTTTATTTTTCAATTTTTTTTGATAAAAAAAATGGAGAAAAGGAACGATTCCTCCATTCTCCCCATTCCCTCCTCATTTTGATTCCCACATTCCGGCTCACTCTCCTACATTCCCTCTCTCGTCGAAAACGGAAAAGACAAGAATTCTCCTCTCGGTTTCCACTGCTCAGCCTTCTCATCCTAAAGCGTGACCCACGTTCCACTCATGTGTGCATGTATCCTGCTCAGACATCCGCGCCGGCCTGCTCAGGCTTCCATCGCTGCCCATCCAGCCCCACATGCTCTCAACCTCGCCACTCCGCCAACGCGGCTGCCTCAGAATGCTCACTCACTCAGACTTCTCTATAAGGCCAGTCCCGGGCCGCTTCAGATTCAGCCATGCTGCTGCCGCGGCCCTCTCGACTGCTCCGTGGTGGCGGTTCTCAAAAGCGTCCGTGATGTCCCGTAACTAGGCAGCGAACCCGCCATACCATCCACACCTGTTAATGAATCCGCCACGGGCTGGCCAGAATCTCAGCCGTGACCCAAAATCACGCGCCGTGAAGAATCCATCCGCTGCCTTGGGAGCCAAGAGACAGCTGTTTAGCCATGGACCGCTTCCAAATAACCTCCTTTCCACAACCCTCCTAACCTACCTAACCTCCTTTCCACGGCCACGAACCTCCAGACATCCTTCCACTTTTTGCTTTGCCGCAAACCGAGGAAGAACATCGTCAAGAGGCGAATTTTTCTTTTGATTTTCGGCGTCACATTCCTCGCTTTTGCCGCCCAATTTTTGTCTCGCCGCAATCGGGGGATGAACATCGTCAAGAGGCGAATTCTTCTTTTGGTTTTCGGCATCGCATTCCTCGCTTTAGCCGCCCAATTTTTGCCTCGCCGCAATCGGGAAAGAACATCGTCAAGAGGCGAATTCTTCTTTCAGTTTCCGGTGTCCCACTCCTCGCCTTGCATTGCCAATTGCATACCCAACCTTGTTCTCTTGCTGAGCATTACAACATGCTAAAAAATGCGTCAGAACATGTATGATCTGTGAATGTGAATATATAAACATGCTTTATGTTTCTTTACAGGTTTGAAGACCTCATTGTGCTCAAGAGGACACGACGAGATGAAAAAATAGGTTGTGATGTCGCAAGACACTGCTCGCTACGCTCAATAGGGCATACCGAGTAAGCCAACACTCATTAGATGTCGCTCCCCTAGACGAAATGCTACTGAAATTTTGTCTAAATTCTAGACTTAGAAAAAAAGAGGGAAAGGGGGGCTGAATATATATTGTATATCTTCTTTCAGGTTTGAAGGTCTCGTCGTGCTCAAGAGGGCGCGATAAGATGAAAAAATTAACTGCGGTGTCGCAAGACACCACTCGCTATGCTCAAGAGGGCGTACCGTGTAAGCCAAAACACCTCCGATGCAGCCCCCTACACGGGGATGATGCCGGGAGGCTACCAAAATTGCGTCAAATATTTTGACTTAGGAAAAATGGAAGAGTGAAATGAACTGACTTAAGAACACTAAGTAAGAAAACTTGCAACTAATTTTAAACTAAAAGCGTCAAACAAAAAAAAGGGGGGGAAGTAAAATGACATACGACAGATATAAAAGTAAAACAAAATAAATAGAAAGGTGAAATATACTTACAAAATTTATCTCAGCAGAATTGAAAGCCCACTAAAGTTTATAACCGCCTGGGGACTTATATCTTTCTGGCTATTAGAAAGGGGTCATAAAGACTTAATCCAATCTAACTTGCCTGTGTAGCATGAAAGGGTCCTTGATGGCTTGTTCCAATCATGTACACAAAGGTAGGATGCCGACGGGGGACTTACTCCTGATGATTAAAAAGAAGGCCGACTAGGGACTTATATCTTTCGGACTATTAGAAAGGGGTCGTAAAGACTTAATCCAATCTAACTTGCCTGTGTAGCATGAAAGGGGCCTTGATGGCTTGCTCCAATCATGTACACGAAGGTAGGATGCCGACAAGGGACTTACTCCTGATGATTAGAAAGAAGGCCAACTGGGGACTTATATCTTTCTGGCTATTAGAAAGGGGTCATAAAGACTTAATCCAATCTAACTCGCCTGTGTAGCATGAAAGGGGCCTTGATGGCTTGATCCAAATATGTACACGAAGGTAGGATGTCGATAGGGGACTTACTCCTGATGATTAGAAAGAAGGCCGACTGGGGACTTATATCTTTCTAGCTATTAGAAAGGGGTCATAAAGACTTAATCCAATCATCCGTAGCATGAAAGGGGCCTTGATGGCTTGTTCCAAACATGTACACGAAGGTAGGATGCCGACAGGGGACTTACTCCTGATGATTAGAAAGAAGGCTGACTAGGGACTTATATCTTTCTCCCTATTAGAAAGGGGTCATAAAGACTTAATCCAATCTAACTCGCCTGTGTAGCATGAAAGGGGCATTGATGGCTTGCTCCAATCATGTACGAAGGTAGGATGCCGGGGACTTACTCGATGATTAGAAAGAAGGCCAACTGGGGACTTATATCTTTCTATTAGAAAGGGGTCGTAAAGACTTAATCCAATCTAACTAGCCTGTGTAGCATGAAAGGGGCCTTGATGGCTTGTTCCAATCATGTACACGAAGGTAGGATAAGGGGACTTACTCGATGATTAGAAAGAAGGCGGGACTTATATCTTTCTGGCTATTAGAAAGGGGTCATAAAGACTTAATCCAATCTAACTCGCCTGTGTAGCATGAAAGGGGCCTTCATGGCTTGTTCCAAATATGTACACAAAGGTAGGAATGGTGCCACGAAGGGCTTGCTCCAAACCTACAGGTGGTATGGATGAGGAAAAGGGGTCAAAGTGACTTATTCCTAATCCTCAATAGTTATGACTAATAAGCAAGAGTCTCATGGACTTAATTCTCACTTAGTTAGTCTAACTTGATGAAGAGGTTATGGAAGGTTTGCTTCCATTTCTTGATTTCACTAATACTCCTCACACATGAAGAAGTTTAGTTAAGGAGGTTTCAAAGAGTTGGAATTTATTTTTGAGGAAAGACTTGGGTATATTTCTGACCCAATGCTTTATTATGCCATGAGCATAGAAATTCATTATTTTCCTTCTTATATCTCAAAGTTACAATGAACCATGCTAGATGTCTAATTCATTGAAGGTAAGACATTATAGGGCAATAACTTGAGAATTTTATCTCTTTGAGCTTGCATGCGACTGTGTAGTTCTTTAGGCAGTAAGAACCAAAGCCAACCAATGCTTCTCAAATAAAATTTCATTTTCTTTTTTTTTGTTTGGATATGTATGTTAATTTTACTTTGTTGACATGAATCAACAGCTTATAAGGCATTCTCTTCAATGAAGATCAAGAGATTCCTTTAAAGCTTTCTAAAGTGAATGAGAATCAAGATAATCTTTTGGATTTTCATAGACACAAAATTCTTATCCCTAATCAATAAGGGAATTGAAAGGATTAACTTATTAGAGAAATTTAGATTCTCGATAAGTTTGAAATTGAATTTCTTCAATTGATTTATTATTATAGGAAATGAAATTTCATAATTGTCTTTGATTAATTTCTTATTTTTGCATTTTTGATCCTTCTACATTTTACTACAAGGTCTTTGAAATTACTTCAAAAGTAAATTTCAAGACTCTATCTATAGTAACAGGATTGTTCTTCACATCATATTGAAGTTTCTTTTATTTTATTATTATTATTATTATTTTTGACAAGATTTGCAATATAACCCTCTATCTAATTGAATGTGGGATTATAAGAAATCTTTATCATGTCCCTTTTGCTAAATTGTCTCAATATTGTGAGATTGAATGATATGACTCTATAATAGAATATTTTTATAAAGATTTTGAATGTCATATCATATGCTTTCAATTCTTTTTTTTTTTTTATAATTGTCTTGATTCGATAAGTTTTAGATAAGTTATCCTTAAGAAGGATAATCTTATGCATAAAAATCCTTTTGATTTGAAAATGAAATATGGGTAATATGAACCCGCTGGGGACTGGTTCCTCTCTCCATCTTTAGAAATAGATGGTTATTTCTATATATCGGTAGTGTACTAGTGCCACTCATCAGTCGAGACTGCTTTTCTTTCCGTTGGATACCTCTCCATTTCATTCTTGGTTGAGCCTATCCAACATCTTAAATATAGTTTCTAGAACTCTTCGTTTGTCATAGTTAAATGATTGGGTCCTAGAACCAAATCCCAAAATAAAATGAGAGGTGAGAGAAATAAATAAAAATCAAGCCATCTATGTTATGACCTAAATCTGGTCAAGACGGATTTGAAACCATTCCAATATAGAAAAGAGATATCAAATTTAAAAAAATATGAAAAGTACTTCAAGATTTGAAAAGCAAATCTTCAAAAATAAAGTTTCAAAATTAAACTTATCCTTGATCTTACTTTGGCTTTGTACTAAAGCTAAAGAGAATCAGGACAGAGTCCTTGAATGAACACTCTTTGTTCTACTGCATTCAAAAGGTGTTAAAACACCTAAGGATATAAATATTGAGATAAAGGAGTTCCTTCAAACCTTGAGGAAACTTAAATCAAAAGGAGGCATAGTTGTACCTATTGCTCCTTTTCCCACCACGATTGAAGTTGGAATTGCATCTATACAAGAAGAATAATAAAAAAAAAAGAAATCATCCCAAAGAGAGAATGCCTTATTGACTTTAGGCAGAGGTTGATTAAGGAACTTAATGAAAATCTTCTATTCTTATAGAAGAAAATTATACATGAATGCAAATCAGCTTTAATCTTAATTTCTACAAGTCCACTATAATATTGGAAAACCAACTACTCAAGTTGATTGGCCAATTCTAAGGAGTGACTTGGAGGTAGCAAGATTTCCTTTTCCTTCTAATCAATAGAAGAAAAGAGAGGATAGCAAAAGAGAATTATGATTCTCTTGATAAAGTTGAAATGAATAAATCTTAAATCAACTTTCTTAATGGGAGTTTTCTCCCATTGAATGAAATGATATTCCATGATTAGCTTTAATTAATTTTAAGGTTACATCCAGAAAAGAAAATAAATGAAGAAGTTAATCCTTCTAAAGAAATCGTGACCTTAGGATTGGGTCCTAAGGATAATATTTCTATCTCTCAGTAAAATATGAAACTTCTATCTCACGGTAAGTTGATAGATAAATCACTTAGGACTTTGTCAGTCCAAATGAATGAAAAATGCCTTAATTTTCAAGACTAAGGCATTATTTGTTTTCAATACAAAATGAATCTAAGGAGAACCCTTTGCAATGTCTTATGACTACTTTGAAATTATCTTAATGTTAAGTATGGTGTTCAAAGAGTCCATTGCAAGCTGAGATTACCTTTAATCTTAGATGTACTATAAAAGAATGCAAGTCAAAATTTGACTTTTTGATAGCACATCATCTACCCTAGCGGGTCCTCTTTTAAATGATAATCTTATAAATGAATAGATCATGAGGTCTTTTGATCTATTGAGGATAGAGTTAGACCTACCTTCTCTTCATATAAAAAGGGAAATTCTTGAACTCAAATTCAAAATGGTAGAGTCATACCACCTCAAATGACATTGAAAAGAAATGAAAAATAAATCATCTTCAAAATATGATGTTTTGTCTGTCTTAGAGAAGTTGCTTGCAAAATCAAGCATCATAATGCTCTATTATAAAATAAAATGAAATAAAAAAAGAAATGATAAAAAAAAAGTGAAAGTAAAGAAAGGCATTACATAATCATGTAATATGTCTTACTTAACTATAAGCAACTTCCTGATGTGACATTCCACCATAAAGAAGTTCTAGGGTTATCTTATATGATGGAGATAGACTATTAAGAACTTATTAACATCTTAGTCGATGTAGAAAATTTTTAAAAAAAAAAGAAAATCTCCAAAATATATGTTGATCCGGGTGCATCGGTCAACATCAACTGTAAACATAAGAATGAATTTATATAGGCTCAATTCTAATCAAGCTTTGATAAGTTGATGCCATATAAATTTTGTCTAACGAAAATTTTCTTAAAATCTCAACTTAGAAAAGAACTTAATTTCAATCACATTCTTGAAGCCAAAATTCAAACATGAAAAGAGCAACTTGAATTCATGAAACATCTTTAAATATCCTATCAACCCAAAAAAAAAAAAAGAGAGAATAAAAAGGAATCAAATGAAAAGAAAAAAAGAAGAAGAAACATACTGATTATTAAAGGATGTTCATATCCATCATAAAGTGTTGAGTCTTTAAGAATATCATTCAGCTACTCCTAAATGACCTCACTAAATATTTGATTCCAATAGAAACTTTTGATTTCAAAAGTGTTTAGTTTTCAAGGAAGTCCTTATGCCAATCTTGAATAACTCACTCCACTAAATAATTTTGAATTCAACAAGTGTAACATCTTTAGAAAGTCATTTCTATCAATATTAAATGGCTTTGCTATATTTGTTGTTCCATGAAAAGATGAAAAAGATATAAAAATATTGGATCATAATATATGATCATTCAAGCCAAGACTTGAATCATATCAAAAAGTC
The DNA here is from genome assembly GCA_021442155.1 of Cymbidium sinense. Lineage (NCBI taxonomy): Eukaryota > Viridiplantae > Streptophyta > Magnoliopsida > Asparagales > Orchidaceae > Cymbidium > Cymbidium sinense. The sequence goes on along the minus strand of CM038216.1, from coordinate 172,938,776 downwards.
TATCAAATGATGTATTTAAAAAAAAAAGTCAAATACATCAAATTTCCTAGCAAATCATTTAGTGGAGTCATTTCATAAAGAATGAAATGTTATGGAAATGAGTCAAATACATTTATCTTCATAGTGAATCTTGTAACTAGGAAAATTATCAAATGTAACCTTTCCATCTTTAGAAATGAGGCGAATACATTTATCTTCTTAGTGAATCTTGTAACTAGGAAAATTACCAAATGTAACCTTTCATAAAGAACTGAAATCAGAATATTTCTAAAAAAAAAAGAGAAAGAATAGAAAAGGAATGGAAGGACTATATCCAAGAGCAAAAGGATGAAGTCTAAAATTTCTGAGTATGTAGACATTTTTGACTTTAAACTCCTTCACATCAAAATGAAGTGGTAAGGTTAGAAGTCAAAAATTATCCTTAAGCTAAATAAAAATTAATCAGATTTCTCATGCTTTGTCATTTTAGCCTTTGCCATGATTGGGTGAGCTCGCTTGGTAGGTTAAATAAAAAGATAGTGGATTTTCTTTTTCAAGAAACCATATCTTTTGAATGGCAAAAATTCTATTGAGTGTATTCTGATTTTACATGAAGCAAAAGAAACCCAATGTAAATGGACATTTTGACTTCAAACGTCTCCACATCAAAATGAAGTGGTAGGGTTAGAAGTCAAAAATTATCCCTAGTTGAACAAAAATAAGCAGATGTCTATATAAATTTGGAATTCTTGAATTTCCAAATATCTAGGTCAGTATGAACTAAATAATAATTAAGAATAATCATTAATTCATTAAATCAACAAATAAATTGAATCAATTTGAAATAAACATCAGAACAACTTAGGATAATTAATTAAAACTTTCTAAGTCAGAGAATTTAATCAAATATCAAAATTATAAGGAAATCAATACTTAATGAAATTCAAACATAATTAAACAACAAGTTAAATTTAACAAAACTATTCATCCTTAATGAATTTAAATAATGATCTTAAAATCTTGATTAATCAAATCAGATCAAGTAATTAACCTAAGTACTTTAGGTTAAGAATAATCAATGAACAATCCTAAGATATTAATTCATATTAAATGACTTAAAATTTAAGCTTATTTAATATCTTAAGTTAAATTGAATGAAATCAAATTTAAATCAAACCCAAATATAAATAAAATCAAAAGGATTAATTAAAATACTTAAGGATTTTAGTTAGACTTTTGGAAACCTCATTAGGATTTAGGATGCAGAATAAAGTGAGTTTCACCTAAAAATGAAATTCATTCTATTTCACATTCTTGAAAACCTATACAACTTTAACCAAATAAAATAAACATAAAAATAAAAATTTAAATCACTAAACCATTTGAATTGAAACCAACCAATGGTAAAAATTAAACTTTCAAATTTCAAACTTCAAAACTTAAACTTAAACTGAAAGGCCTAGCAAAGACTTACCACACAAACTCCATTACTATACACACTAGATTATTTAGGTCACGGACCCTAGATCTAGGTTAGATCGTTCTGTGATTTTCTTTTAATCTTTTGTGATATGTTGAGATGTGCTTACTGTGTGGTGTATTGCTTTAGACTGGATGCCTAAGCTTGTTTGTTCGTTAGACTGGATGTTAGGGCGTTCTTTTTAGATTTAATATTATTTTCTACAGGAGACTGTGTTAAAGGGATCGCTGTAATAAATAAATCATAAAATTGTCATTTGCTTATAGGTGCTAAAAATCCCTTAACATAGTCCATATGACAGGTGGGCTTAGCAAGCAATTAATGTTAAGCCCGTATGTTTGGAAATATAAATTGCTTGGTATGCTGTGTGTACTTCCTAACATCTATTTTGCAGGGCTTATGATTTTATTTAAATTTTAAATGTAAATTTAAGCTTAGAATTAGGTTAGACCTATGGGGTCTAGGATTAGCAGTGACCCAACCAGGAGATGGTGGTCCCTGTGGAGCCCAATGGATGTCCCAGGAGACTTTCCTGGAAGAAGAGATCTAAACTTGTAGTTCTAGGCGAGTTGTATAAGGGCGAGAACTTAGGCCCAATTTTCTTTCTTTAGGTGTATGCAAGGCATGCATTAACCTTTTCTTATATAATTTGATTTGGCTTGATTTATTTTGGGTGCGCAATAGAAACAGCATGCTTTTCTTAGGTTTCTTTTTCTGCTATGTTTGTGCTGTGATGTATGCCTGGATGTAGGCTCATAGGATAAACTAAATTTTCTACCCAACTAAATCAACTGAAACATAAAATAAATACAACTCATAATATTCACATAAAAGCCTAGGTATTAAAAGAGATAAAAATATGTAACCCCTTATTGGATGTCATGCATAATCATACTATTTCACTCTTGATTAATGAAGGAATTCCATCTTTACATAGGCTTGACCTTTGAGAGCCTATGATAGAAGTACACCTTCTTCTATTTTGATTTGGCCCATAACCTTTTTCTAATTACATGCATTAGGCATAAATTACATTCCTTATGGCCTAAATGAATCATGAGTCAAAATTATTAAAATCGAAAAATGTGCATTAGTTATATGCATCTTCATACCTACATGATCTTAGGGATTAGGGAGTAAGTCTAGGTTCATAGATTTCTTTCCTAAAATTATGACCATCTTGCATTCATATGACTTAGCCTCATGATTTTAAAATGTGATTAGGTGGTGTTAGTCATCACTTCTCAGGCGGTGTAAGCCCATAAGAGTCGGGGAGGTTAGTTCCTTCAAGTGAAGAGAGCAATGATTCCCAAGAATAGAACTAGGTCGAGCATCCATGTGAAGCACCTATGTAGGTTACGAAGCATTCTTTTAGGAATAAGTCTTTTCATTCTAGTCTTTGTCTTTAGAATCTAAGTCCTAGATTTCTAAGAAAATGATAATTTGAAATTTAAAATAAATCCCAAATTTAAGCCTAATCATAGGATAGATGAAATGTCTCTGGGCATCCACAATAGACATTTCTCTCTTTTCCATTTGACTCTTAAAATAACTCTCTAATTTGGACCTCTCCCAATTGAATTTCCAAAATCAATCCTTTGAAAGCTACCTTAGTAGTCTTTAGGAATAACCACTTATTTCTTTCAGTATTCTTAGGAAGAGACCCTTCCTAAGATGTAACTATAGAGGCTTGCCTTTATAGGAACCGGGATCCGATAAAATTGACCACTTCTACTTTTCTAGTTGAAAATACTTTGTACGAAAGACCCATTAGCCTTAGGAGTCTTTTATTAAAATGATTGAATCCATTATAGGAAAGCATGTTTATCTTTCGAGATAATATGTTTATTCCTTAATGCCGTATTTGATCATATAAATAAAATATTCCTAAACTCTATGTGGTGTCATTTTCTTTTCTCCATACAGAGAGAAAAAGAAAACCAACAGGTACATCTCAAATTTGAAGATTATATAGATACACAGACACATCTAAAAAAATAATCATTCAATATATTAGAGTGCCTTTGAGAAAGTCGGGACTGAATACTTAATAATTTTCATTTTGCAATGGCTCTCTATTCCATAATTTTGTGTATGGCTATAGACCACTTGCAATGGAATCAAAATATACTCAATTGAATCTTTAACATACAAAAGATAAGGATTCTTGAAAAAGAAGAGCCATTATCTCTTTAACTTGCCATATGAGCTCACCCAATATGGTAAAGGTTATGATGACAAAGTATCAAGCATCTTATTATTTTTAAAGTAGGGGAAATTCTTGACTTCTAATCTTACTACTTTATTCTGATGTGGAGAGTTTAAGGTTAAAATTCCCATAAGCTTAGAATTTCGGACTTCATCCTTTTGTTCTTGGATATAGTCCTCCCATCCCTTTAATTTGCTTTCTTTTTTTGTTCTTTTATTCTTTCTTTCTTTTATTAACATTTTGACAACATTTCAATTCTTTATGAAATGTTACATTTATTTATTTTCCTAGTTTCATTTACTAGGAGATTGGATGTATTCAACTTTTTATCCAAATACAACATTTGATGGGGTTCAATTCTTTATTTTGAGTGATTGATCATATTGCATGATATATGATCCAACACTTCAATTTCTTTTCCATCATTTAATGGAACAAAAGACTTAGTGAGGTCATTTAGGGCTGGAAAAATGGCATTCGAAGACTCTACACTTCTAATTTTAGAATGGATGTGAACATCCTTTCATAATTATTATTATTTTCTTTTTCTTTCATTTCATTCATTTTATTCTTCATTTTTTTTGGACTAGGGAGTCTAAGTGTTAAAGATGTTTTTTCTAAGGTTCTTTTCAATGTTTGATTTTTATATTTTCAATCAATAGTGTGGTTAAGTTTTCTTTTAAGTTAAGTTTTCAAGATTACTTTTTCATTGAATTGAAAACATTCTTTACTTGATTGAATCATCATGGCACCATCTTATCAAAGCTCGATTAGAATTGGGCCTATATAAATTCACTTTCATGTTTAAAATTGATGTTGACTAATGCACCCGGATTAACATGTATTTTGGATATTTTCTTCTTTTGAATTTTCTACATCAGCTAAGATGTTGATAAGTTCTTAATAGTCTATCTTCATCATAGAAGATAACCCTAGAATTTCTTTATTGTGGAATGCGACATCAAAAAGTTGCTTATAATTAAAGAAGGAAAATTACAGGATTATGTAATGCCTTACTTCTTTTTCATTTCTTTTTTTTTAATAGAACATTATGATGCTTGATTTTTCCAGCAACTTCTCTAAGATAGATAATACATCATATTTTAAAGATGAGTTATTTGACATTTCTTTTCAATGTCATTTGAAATGGTATGACTCTGCCATTTTGAATCTAATTTCAAGAATTTCCCTTTTGATATGGAGGGAAGGTAGCTCTAGCTCTATCCTCAATGGATCAATAGACCTCATTATCTATTCATTTGGAATATCATCATTTAAAAGAGGACCCTCAGGAAAGATGATGTACTACTAGAAAGTTAAGCATGTCTTGTACTTTTATAACACAAACAAGAATAAAGGTAATCCTAGCTTGCAATGAAATCTTAGACCACAATACTAGACATTAAGACAATGTCAAGCGAGTCATAAGACATTGCAAATAATTTACTTTAGATTCACTTTGTATTGAAAGCATATAATGCCTTAGTGAGAGGAGAAAATAAGGCTTTCTTTATTAATTTGGGTGACAAAGTCTTAGTGATTTATCTAACAACTTACAGATGGAAGCTTCATACTTTCACTGAGAGATAGAGATATCACCCTTAGAATTTAATGTCATGATTTCTTTAGAAGGATTAAAATCTTCATTTACTTTTTTTCATTATTTGTCCTTAAAATTAATTAAGGTCATTTATGAAATATCAATGACACAATGGGAGAGGACTCCCATTAAAGAGTTAATTAAATTTATTTGATTTAAATTTCATTCATTTCAACCTTATCGAATCAAAATTCTCTATCTGCCTCTCTCTTTTCCTATTGATTAGAAGTAAAAGTGAATCTGTCATCATGTCTTTAGTTTTTTTTATATCATGTCATCTTTCTCTTTTGACTCTCTCCTTTACTTTTAATGTTCCAAGGTTTTGGAGAGGTCTAAAGAGGGTTACCTCAAGTCACTCCTAGAACTAGAATCAACATGAACAAATTTTCCAAAATTTTAGTGGACATATGGAGATGAATTAAGATTAAAGTTGATTTGCATTTATGCAAAATTTTCTTCTATATGGATAGAAGATTCACATTTAATTTCTTAATTGACCTTTGCCTAAGGTCAATAAGGCATTCTTTTGCAATGATGATTTTTACTTTTTATCCCTCTTTTATTTTCTTTAGTGTTGATTCTTTCCTTAAATTCAAGCTTCAATCATATTGGTAAGGGGCAATAAGAGCTATGCCTCCTTCCTTTAATTTCAATTTTCTTATGATTTGGAGGAACTCTTCATTTCAATTTACATCCTTAGGTATTTGTTACCTTTGAATATATTAGAATAAAGGATAGTTTAGGACCCTATCCTTATTCTCTTTAACTTTACTATAAAGCTAAAGTAATATCAAGAATAAGTTTAACTTTTTTTATTCTTGAGATTTACTTTTTCAAATTTTGAATTTCAAACTATTTGAATATAACATTTCTTTTCCACATTGGAAGGGTTTCAAATCCGTCTTGACCAGATTTAGCTCTAATAGAAATGACTTGATTTTTATTTACATATCTCCCTTTTTTATTTTGGTGTTTGGTTTGAGGACCCAATCGTTTAGCGCAACCAAGAGTTCTAGAACCTTAGTCCAAGATGTTGGATAGGCTCAACCAAGAATGAAATGGAGAGGTATCCAATGAAAAGGTAGTCTTGACGTGAGTGTCACTAATACTGTAGATATATAGAAATAACTTATTTCCAAAGGGAACTCGAGCAAGCATTTGCATTCAACATGCACACTCGATTGAGCTAAGGGAACTCAGCATTTGCAAGTCTCCCCAAGCTTCTAGAGTGAATTCCAATTCTCCATTTTTGGTTTCTCTTAAATTAAAATGGAGCTCTTTCAAATTTCCAACTTACTCAATACACAAAATCAACTCAATTCCTCTTGGAAGCATCTTGAGGATTCAATCGAGTTGATCCAAAGCTTCAACCCAAGTTCCAAAGGCAAGGGAGGTGGTGTCTAGACCAAGGTTGAATCCATTTAAAGGAGAGCTTGGTCCATAGGAAGATCCACTCAACCAAATCACCTCAAACTTCACGGCTTCTCCACTAGGCAGCTACTCAATGGATTCAAGCACCGTGATAGCCTCCTGGTATGCCTTCAACGAGCTTAAAATAAAGAGTGGCTTCCTTTGTGAAAGAAAGTTTTACCTCATGAGAATTTGATCATTAGATCTTCTCCCTTTACTTCTAGATGGTGTGGGTAAAGTTTGAGCTCAATGAGCTTAATCGAGCTTTCTTATCATGGAAGGTGGGCGGTTCCCATTTCTCCTGAGGAACTGGGCGGATCATGCATCCATCTCGCGGATGGATAAATGACCATTATTAAGATGCATAGGATCCACAGATTAATCCCTTAATATCGTGGGTTTTATCTCAACAATCTGATCTCTAATCGGACGGATGAGGAGAAAGCACATAGTGCCGCCGCTGACGTGGTGCTACGATGTGACAAATTAAGTGGCCTCTCCCGTCACACCACGTGGAAAGCGTATGCCGTGTCAGCCTCCACATGGCACCGACGGGATTAATCACTTAGTAATTTATTCAATTAATGGATAATCATGAAAACTTCAAGAATAACATAACTAATTCTAGAAAAAAAATTATACTTTAGGAGAATAATCTAAAAATGTTTCCAATGGATTTTGAATAGTGTATTTTTTCTCAATTAGGGTTTTAATGAAAATTTAATAACCCATTACTCTCTAATTATTTTATTAATTCATTTCAAATTTCTCGGTATATTTAGTTGGATGACCTCTACCTCCCCCAATTTTCTTGGAATTTATTGATGAGTTAATTAGGAAAATCATGTAATGAATGGTAATTAAGGGTAATTAAGCATGTGAACAATGGTTTACCCTTTTTTTAAGTTAATTAAGCCTTGCTTAAGTGAAGAAGAGGTTTATGTAATGGATTTGGGGAATTTTCCCAGCCATTTCCCTAAACCTTTCTTTCTTAATCCAAACTTAATTAAGACCTAACCCACTAATCTCCTACTTAATTAACTTGAAATATTCTAGAACTTAATCAATCCATCTTGGGAAGGTGCTTTAGTGTTCAATAACCTAAGTAGCCTAAGGAAATCAAAATCCAACCCACATGTGTGGGAAGTGTTATGAAATACTTAAATTAAACCCTTTAGCTTAATTAATCACTAATTATGAGCCAATTGCATTTTGCCCTTTCTTTCCTAGGTGCATTGCTGGTTTAAATTCATTGTATGATTTTATGTCATACGGTGGCTCATAATTATGTGATTAAATATGTTAAAGTGGTATATGTAAGGGGTAATTAGCACACTTAATTCATAACTTAACCTAACCAAAGAATAAAATTGATCTAATTGCCTAAAATTAAACTTAAATAACTCACATATGGGGAATGGGTTAGGACCAGCAAACTCATTTCACATTTTTTAAATTGAAATCAAACTCAAACAAAATCCAAACTATCTTTAAAAATAAATTTGATTTACTTTAAATAATCTTATTCATAAGATTGTCTTTAGAAATTAATTAGGGTGGATGAACTTACATTGCTCACTTTATTTCTTTCCTAACATGCTAAATATGTATGTATGAAATTCATGCATTCATGCTTTTTTAAAATTAAATTAAAATGAAATGTCTCTTTTTATGTCAAATTACATGTTTTTGGCTAAAGTAAGAATATGAATGGCTATTATCACTATTAAATCTAAAATTATTTTCAAAACTTATAAATCAATTATCAAACAAAATACTTATAATTTATGAGCTTGCATGTGAGTAAAAAATATAAAGATGTTTTTGGCTTTCCTTCTCTTTTCTTTTAGCATGGCTTTGAATAGGATTTGGAAAGTGTATAGTTCATTTGAAAAGAATACAACACTTGCTTAAATCCATTTTTATGTTATTATTTAAGAAGGAAATCCACACTTACACATATAAATTGCATAAATAAATCAAACAAACAAACACAAACTTTTGCATTATTCTTTTTCCATTCAGTTCTTTTGTACATGTATATGTATTTAAGGAAAGTGATATATTAGATCCCCTCTTTTACTAAGTAGATCTTGTACCTTACACCATAACAATGATATAATTCACTTATACTTTTCATATATGTATGTGTACATTGAAAATGGATAAAGAATCCCTCTTTTGTACTTAACAAAATCATGCATCATAAAAAAAATCTTCAAATTTCTCAAACAAGTTCTCTTAGCATTCATCATTAGTATTTCTATTTGCATGTATAGATATAGGATCCATCCATATGCATGATACACATGTTGGGAAAGAAATGAAGTGATGTATATTTTGTGATAGTATTTCACTTTACTTAATCTTAAAATGTCTTTCTTTTTTAATAGGTTTTTTAGGAAAATTCTAAACTTAAGATTAATTAAAACACATAATAAAATATTCACTAAAAAAAATCAAATATGAATCTACCTTGAAAATTACTTAAGGTAGGGAGGAAAAAGAAGTTCCCATCTCTTTTCCTCTTTTTACAACTTAGTAATTAATTGTAGGATTCACTTAAACCAAATCAAAATACAAAATAAAATCAGCCAAAGCAACTAAATCACTTACATGAAACAAATTCTAAGTTGAACATTTTCATACTTAGAAAACTTCAACCAAAACTAATACCACACAAACTTTAAATAGCACACACATTAGGCTAAGTCTCCATTTCTAGTTTTAGGTCAGGGTGATGCATGGTTGATGTTTGCTTTTATTTTGTGATATTTTTTTTAATCAGATGTTAGGATGCATGTGTGTGTGAATGGTATATAATTAGTCTAACCATTGTCTTATGTAAGATTGTGCTTAAGGAGTAATAAAAAAATATAACTTTTTTTGTGCAAGTGCTTATACCTAAAGCATAATCCAAAATAGGCCAGATTTGGTTACCATGGGATGCTAAGTCTAATCTATTTATATACATGCTTGGGATTGTATGGCTTGTTTGGCTAATCTATGTTCGGGTGTTAGTTAGATTTTTTTTTATTTTCATGTACTTTTGTAATTAGGATTTTAGAATGATTGATATGGGGGATTAGGATGGGCATTGGTCATAAGATCATGTCTTATGTACCATGTGAAGCTTTTGGAGCAACCACATTTCAACCATCTAAAAGAAGAAACCAAAAGAAGAAAGAAGAAAAGAAGAAAGAAGAAAATGAAGAATGAAGACCCCCATAACATGAATTCCTTGCTTAATTATAATTAACTCATTTTGTAATCCAGGTTGTATAAGGGGGAAACCCAATTTATTTTTTTTTGGGTTTGTGCGATGGAGCCCGACCACAAATGACATTTTATTCTTTTGTGCTAGTTTTATAAATTGATAGATGTTTGTTTAATTTGTGCATTAAGATGGCATCTTTTCTTAGTTTCTTCCTTGCTTTGATGTATGGCCTGGATGATGATTAGGTTCTTAGAAAAATAAATTTTCTTTCCAATCAAACAACTCAAGTTAAAAATAAACAACTCATAATCTCACCTAAAACTTAAGTTATAAAATAAGATAAAAGAATTGACAACCTCTTAGCTGGATGTTGTCTTACTTTCTAACATCATGCATAAAAAAAGCATATTATTTCACTCTTGATTGGAGGGCTTCCACCTTTGCAGAGAACTTGGCTTGACTGTGAGCCATGGGTACACTTCCTTAATTTTTAATAATCTAATTTCTCATGCATTAGGCATATAAATCCCAAAGCTTGTGTCAAATTGATTGACTAAAATAAAAATAAAATATAACAAAATTTGCATTAGATTTAAGTCATGAAAGCATACCTTACATGATCTAGTCTCTTGAGTGTGTTTAAGGACTTAGTTTCTTTCTAAATAAATAACCTTGCTATCTTGCAAAAAACATTTGACTTGCCTACATATTTTAAAATTGTTGGAGGAGTTAGTTAGCGGCCACCCCCAAGCAGTTGTAAGTCCAACAGTCGGGTAATTTATCCTTTCTTATGGACATAAACTAAATACTCATTTTTACCTTAGATTTAGGGTTGCTTTTGGCCCAAATCTCTAGATTTAGGTTCAAGGTTGCTACTTTCCCTTTGTTCTGAGCATAAATCCTCACCTCTTAGGCATTTCCATGACCATGTATCATGGAATTATAAGCCAACATTCTAATAAAAATTTTAACTCAAATAAATTAATTCAATTTCAAAATGTAAAGCCCAACCAGATAGTTTGGGATACGAGGCTTTCTAGTATCTTAAGCATCCCCTACTTATTTTCATTTGGCTTTGATAATAATTCCTTCCTCTTGATCGATCCCACTTAAGTTTCTAAAAATAAACTAATCGATTGATAGTTCTACCTTCCAAAATCTTTGGAGACAATGATAATTTACCTTAATCGAGAGTAATCCTAAGGAATCCTATTCATGATGTAATTAACTATGGGGTTTTCCCCATAGAGAACTTAACAATTTAAAATAAACCTACTTTACTTTTTTAAAGTAGGGAAAAATCTCTACATGAGACCCAAAATCTTAGGAGTCTTTATTGGTTGATTAGGTCCATTAGGGTGGTGACTTATCTTTGAGATAGTACACCACTCCTTAATGTCATACCCGATCACCCTAATAAGAACATCTGTGAATCTGCGTGACATTCCAATAAGGCGTATATTTATGTTTTCATTTATCCTCTTCAAAAAGGATAGATGAAGGCTGAAATATTTCACCACAGGCGCGTCATCATTCCCCAACCATCTGCTTTAAGCTAAAATTGATGAATTTCATAAATTCTAAATTTCAAAACTCCACATCTTTCTACTATCCTTCGCATTCAACAATCTTAGCCTTAATCAAAAGTTCTCTCGGCATTGATAGGGTAATTAACTATAGGTCCTTGAGCTATAGGAAACTAAAACCAGATCTAAAGTCCTCACAAAATAAGGATGAAATCGGTAGTGTCTTATCTATTATCTCATCTATTTCTAAAATTACCGACACATAAATCATACTCTCTTCATTGTGAGAGGTCGGTGGCAAATTTTTGGAGCCCATAGATTTTTGGTGGCTCCGCTGGGGATAAGTTTCTCTTTCCATCTTTGGCTAGTCGAATCTAAGCTATAATAACAGTGGGATATAATGAAATTAAATTTTAAAGTTACTTGGAGAACTGTTACTTTAGTTCTCCAGAATAACACAATTGTGTCAATCGAACCTTTCGCACTAGGAAGGCATGATGCTGAAGCTTCTTCTTCTAGAGGAAAAATGAGCAAAAGGCTAAGAAGGAGAAGAAATGATGAACTATGAGCTTGACAATTGTTGCCTGAATCATTAGTCATGCGACCAGACTTGATGCTAGAAGTGAGTGTTCTCATTCATAGCAAGTTTGAAAATCTCAAGTGGGTGAAATGGAACAGCTCTACTAGTGATATCAAACAATCTTTTTGGGGGCAATGACACTAAGCTATAACCCCACAAAGAAGGCATCCTAAGACTCTGTCCTCTAGAGTGCACATGGTGTTGAAAGTGGTCTAGGAGAATAGTCTTATCAAGAAAAAGTATCAATGTCTAATTATCAGAGAAAATGAGAAAGCTTCAATAAAAAGGCTACTCTCACTAGGTAATGCTCAAGATCGTAAGCAATTCCTACGTGAACATAGGGATGTGACACGAATAACATGTTCGGGAATCCACTATCAAAATGTCCAGCAAAAGAAAAATAAATATGGAGATCGAAGCCTCAAGAAGAAGTAGCGAGCTTCTTCATTTGGAAAAGCTAAGACAACAAGAAAGAGAAATGCTAAGCGCATGAACAACCATTGTTAAATACAACCAATTGGAACCCGGTGAGTGTTCCAACCTATAACAGGTTTGACAGCCTAAGATGGGTAAAAAGGGACAACTCTATCGATCAAATCAAACAGTCCTTCTAGACCCGACAACGTCAGCTTCTAGCTTCTCTAGTGAGAAAACTCAAAATTGTATATGCAAGAGTGCATCACATCCTCAAAGTTGCTAAGGAGAAAAGAATGATGAAAATAAAATAATAAGGTCCTGTCATCAAGGAGGCTAGAGTTTCTCTTCCAAAGAGACCTCCTCCTACAACCCCGACAAGATGTCTACTAATTCAAGTCTTGCACGGTAAGCATTGAGGCATGACACTTGGACCATAGGCCCAAGAATCCGTCATCGAAAGGTCCTGACAAATAAGTAAGCAAATTTGGAAGCCAAAACCTTGAAGTAAAACTACCTTAAAGAAAGACAATGATGTGACATCTAGACTGTACTCTCACAAAATCCACTCCTTATGCTAGTATTTAGAGCTAAAGCGTCTTGCCACTTGAAGTTGAACTACCTTCACTCCGAATAGCCATTCAACACAATCTCATTCAAGATGGGAATGCCAGTCTACGAATGGAAGACCTTGATGCGCTTGATGAGGTAAGGCTCCAAGCTCAGGGAAATTTAGAAATTTACCGAGCAAAGATGTCCAAACCATTCAATCATATAGTGCGTCCTCACACTTTTCAAGAAGGAGAATTAGTCATGGTGTTGAGAATATCAATTATTCCTCACCGTCATTACATGTGTAAGATTTGCTTGAAAATTATCTCATAACATAAGAATGCATTTTTGAAATAAAGCAAACATCCCCCCACATAAGGGATATTTTTTAAATTTTATAGTAAAATATTTGACTTTCCCTCGTAAGACAAGGGGCCTCTTTTTGTATTTGGGTTGACATAGTGCTTAAGGCGAGATCCCCATATACATTTTAAATAATGTATTCAAATTCACAAGCTTCAAAGTCTTATTGACCAAAAAAGAATTTTAAGTC